>OY998253.1:9762500-10362500 GCA_963922045.1 Persicaria maculosa
TATTATAACCTTAATTTTATTAAACCTCCTCCATCCCTCAATCTATCGCCTCTTTGAGACCGCCTGTTTTGCCGTCCTCTCCATCTTCACTTCAAAGTCGACCTCTCGATCTCCTCCTACCAGCGAAGTCGACCTCTCCCCTTTTAATTTCTCAGATTTGGAATCGATTCTCGTTCTCTCTCTCAAGCTAGCGACCTCTCCCTTTTCAATTTCTCAGATCTGGATCTCACCCCCCCCCCCCCCCCCCCTTCTGGATTCCGACAGTTTAGCAGATAGCCAGATACGAGAGCCCTTTCGCACACCTCCGTGGAACCCCACCATCGCCGCCAGCAATTCAATAGAACACCGCCATCGCCGTCAAATGTTTGATGTAGGAAATGAAAACGTGGTCGCTGGTTGTCAGGATGAGGCGTCGACACTGTCTGGATGCAGAGGATTATGATTCCTTTGGCTCTTTTTATAATCAATCTTGATCTCGCCTTGCTGCTTCTGTGTTCAATCTTTTCCTGTTAGTATGGTTGAGTTTCAATCCTAGGGTTTTTATTGTTTTGATTTGTAGTGCCCCTACCCTCTGTCTTTTGTTGTTGTTGTTGTTGCTGCTTCGGCTAGAATTAAGAGAGCATCATATTTGTACATATATATGATAAAATTTTGCAGATTTATGTCGGTTCCTTCTGTGTTCAATTTTGTGTTCTGTGTTCAATTTTGCAGATTTTGTGTTCAATTTTATTAAAATTCTCAGAAGCACTCATTCTAATTTTTTTTTTTTGGAAAGAAATGCTCTATTTAGTAAAATATCATAGTGCAATTATAATATTAAGCCTTGATAGTAAAGATATAAAACTTTTTTTGCTTTAAAACCCTCTTAGCTCAATGGTAGAGCGATGTGCTTATGCGCAAATACGTGAGTTCGAATCCCGCATAGGCTAAAATACGTTTATAATAATTCTAGAAATTTGCAAAAAAAATTCTAATAAATGTTCAATAATAAGATATATTAGTGCAATTTTAAAATATAAATGCATGTGCATATCCTTTTTATAAGGTTGTACAACATAAAGTTATATTTGCACAACATAGTATTATATGTGCACAACATCAGGTTATATTTTCACAACAGAAAGTGCTGACATGATGAGTGCTAACAAGGAAAAAAATGCAAACGCCCACCAAAAAGTACTGGCTCCATTTTCCTACCAGTTTCAATCTGTCATTGTCTACCACATATCTAATTGTGTGCTGACATGGTCTCTTTTTGTGCAATTCAAGTTGAATTATAGTTTTTTTAGAATGTATGTGTTTTTTTTATTTCTAATTGTGTGCTGACATAGTCTCTTTTTGTGCAATTCAAGTTGATGCATATGTTTTTTTTGTTAGAATGTATATGTACTTTTTTATTTCTAATTGTGTGCTGACATGGTCTTTTTTTTTTTTGCAATTCAAGTTGATGTATATGTTCTTTTTATTTCTAATTGTGTGTTGACATGGTCTCTTTTTGTGCAATTCAAGTTGATGCATAAGTTCTTTTTTTGTTAGAATGTATATGTTCTTTTTTATTTCTAATTGTGTGCTGACATGGTCTCTTTTCGTGCAATTCAAGTTGATTTATAGGTTGTTTTTTTTGGCCATACAGAAAAGATACAAATAAACATAAAGATAAATAAACAGAAATAAATCTTATGTACGTGCTGACATGGTCTCTAATTGTGTGCCGACATGGGAAAACCTTTGCTTCTTTTATAAATTGTGGATAAGGTTTGGTTGTTTCTTCAATTTTCTTTGCGAATTATAGCTTGTTCAGCTTCATGTCTTTTCTGTAGAGCGATGTTTTTTTCATTTTACATCAGTTTGTTATAGGGTTATGTTGTTTATCTGAATGTTATGTTATGATATAATTAAAAGCCTTTTATCTCAATGGTAGAGCGATGTGCTTGTGCGCAAATACGTGGGTTCGAATCTTGCATAGGCTAAAGTTTATAATAATTCTAGTAATTTGCTAAATTTTCTAATAAATGTTCAATAATAAGATATATTATTGCAATTTTAAAATATAAATGCATGCGCACATCTTTTTTATAAGGTTGTTTAAGCAAATGTAATATAAATATTATATTTGCACAATATAAAGTTACATTTGCACAACATAATATTATATGTGCACAACATCAGATTATATTTGCACAACAGAAAGTGCTGACATGAAAAAAAAATGTTGATGCCTAATTGAATGTGCTAGCATAAAAAAGTGTTGCCACAAAAAAAAAGCATCTTCGACGTCAGCGTCAGCCGACATCTCCGATGTCGGCGTCAATGCTGACACGAAAAATAAAAGTTCCGACACAAAAAAAACATCCCCGACGTTGGCGTCAACAGCATCGCATCCTCGACGTCAGCGTCAGCAACGTCAGCATCTTCGATGTCGGCGTCACCAGCGTCAGCATCTCCGATGTCAGCGTCAGCCGTAAGCATCTTCGATGTCGGCGTCAACGTCAGTGTCAGCATCTCCAATGTCAACGCCAGTGCTGACACGAAAAAAAAAGTTCTGACACGGGAAAAAAAAGTGCTGACACGAAAAAAAAGCATCTTCGAGGTCGGTATCAGCCAACATCAGTGTCGGTGCAGACACGAAAAATGTCAGTGGTGTCTGCAATGTTAGTGGCGACACAACAATGTCAGTGTCAACGACGTCAGGAATGTCGACGTTAGCAACATCGTCGTTGGCAATGGTCTAGTAATAATTGAGCTTTAAAAGCCTCTAGGTCAATGGTAGAGCGATATATGTGCTTTTGCGCAAATAAGATATATTAATGCAATTTCAAAATACAAATGCATGTGCGTATCCTTTCCATAAAATTGTTTAAATTTGCACAATATAAAGTTATATTTGCACAACATAATATTATATGTGCACAACATCATGTTATATTTGCACAACAGAAAGCGTTTACGCGGAAAAAAAAAAAGAAAAAAAAAATTGACACGCGGGGGGCAAAGGGGATGGGGGCTTGGGGGACAAAAGGGATGGACACTCCACCAATTTTATAAATTTATGGACACTCTCCTAATTAAAGCAATTTTTTTTTTGGATATTTAACAAATTGACCCATTTTTTAATCTCAAAACATAAAATAAATCCGATCAAAATTTTACCCTCAAAACATCGTTTATTTCCGTTTCCGACCGGAGGGAGTAAAAATTATGAAAAAATGAAGTTAATGGGGTTTAAACTTATGAACTCAAGGTACGTAATAAAAATTCATCCTTTTTAACTAATAAGCTATTTTTGTGATTCATTATTCATTTTGCACTATTTTATCTATAAAATTAATAAAAAAAATTATATATAAAAAAAACCCATAAAATTTTAATTTTTCTATATTTTTCTTTCTGGCTAAAAACACTGTAATTAGTGATTAAACACTCTACTTTTCCGAGGACCAAAAGAAAGAGAGGTTTCCGATGAGCGAAATTCCCTGGCGGCCGCCGGCAAAGGATCCGAACGCAAGCAATGAGGCTGACCGAATGAATCTGATAACTGGCACCCCGCCAGTTAATCAAACCGGGCAAGAGAAGGAATTCCCCACCATTCTGGAAACTTTGAGGGGAGAAACAAGTAAGGCCATGAGCTTCAAGGACAAATTAGTTGGTGGGACTAGCGAAAGCCACGCCATTGTCCACACCACTGCTGTTAATCCGATTGCTGATCAGACAGACTACATGGCTATGGATGATGCACCACCAGAGGAAGACGATCCCCTGTGCCCTACGATCAGCCTGAGTAAGAAGGAAAAGGAAGAACTGTGGAGACCCTGGCGCGACACACTCATTATCAAAATGTTTGATAAGGGTCCAGGGTATATGCAACTTCACCGTCGCCTGTCGCAGAAATGGGGACTTAGTGCACCATTCTCTCTGATAGACTTGGGTAATGATTTCTTCATTACTCGTTTCTCGAATCAAGCTGATTATGATCGGGTGCTTCTGGAAGGACCTTGGATGATTGGTGATAACTATCTCACCATAAGGCGATGGGTGCCAAGATTTGATGCATGTAACGAAACTATCACAAAGCTGACTGTGTGGGTGCGAATCCCGGGGCTCCATATTGAGTACTTCGATCCTAGGTTCCTGAGACTGGTGGGACAGAAGATCGGAAAGATTCTCAGAATCGACAACACAACAGCCTCGGCGGAGAGGGGCCAGTTTGCTAGACTGAGCGTGGAAATCGACCTTTCAAAACCGCTGTTGTCCAAATTTAGATTGGATGGCAAAGTCTGGCCTATTCAATATGAAGGCTTAAGAATGGTCTGCTTTAGGTGCGGGATGGTGGGACACTGCGCCGATAACTGTGTGATAGAGCAAGAAAAGGTGGATTCAATTGAGGTACCAAAGAGTAAGGGGCAGGGAGCTGATGAGACCAGAGCCGATCAGTACGGGGAATGGATGCAAGCAAGAAAACCGCAAAGGAAACGTCAAGGAGTAAAGGAGTCGACGCCGGGTCAAGAGCAGGGGTTAACAGAGGCAACCGGAGCTACGTCGGAAAGGAGAACTCCAGCAGGGGTTGACAATCCGACGGCAGATACGGGACAAACAAGGGCAACTAATTTGAAAGGAAAGTCCGTCAACCAAGGGAATCAAGGATTTGGGGGATCTTCTAGATTTGAGGTGTTAAGGATTGACGAGGATATCCAAGGAAATCAAGGAGATTTGGTGGATGAGGATAATACTCTAAGGAACACAAGTAAGGCAACTCAGATGGGAGCCAACGGGGCGAAGGGTGCCGAGTCCATAAGTCAGAGCCCACAGGCTCCCGGGAAAGAGAATAGGCCCACGAAAGCTTACGATGTAGGTCTTGGGCCTAATCAGACACACAGGAATGCTAGCTTATCAGTGAAGAAAGCAACGACCACCAAGAGGAAAGCAGTTAACCCTAAATCCCTCACAATCAACGCCTCCGTAACGCCTTTCACGAACCTGGATGCAAACTCACTCCCCATCAAGAAGCCCCAACCAAGCCATAAAACCGTCACTCACCGTGCTCCCCGAAGCCAGCAACAAGACCGTTCCACGACTACCCCAAGTCACCCACAAGCCAACGCTGTGAATTCTCATTCCCACCCCTCACGCAACCCATAAGCACCGATGGATCCACCACTACAAGTGATGAAAGTACCCGTAACGAACCAGGCAAGCTTCTTAATGTCGAACCACCGGATAGGCCCTTTTCTGATTCACTTCCCGCCCATAGCGAACAGAGCTTGTCTGGAATTCCAGCCGACAACGTCAGTGAATCAACTGATCCTATGCAGGGCGTTTTTGCCTCAGGCTCTAATTGAGACGGTCTCCCGTCTCGATGATGCTGCACATGCTTTTGCGGATTCAATGCGAATCCCGGATGATACAGTCTACAGGGCTCTCCGACACACTTTAGTTTTTATGGATAGTATAAAAATCATTGCTTGGAATACTAGCGGAGCGGGCAACGATTTCTTCCTTGCGGCGCTGCGTGACTTAATTAGACGGTATAACCCGCAAGTTCTAGCCTTGGTTGAGCCGAGAATAAGCGGTGATACTGCGGACAGAATTTGTAGAAGGATAGGATTCGATGGCATCATTCGAATGGAGGCGGTGGGTTTTGCCGAGGGAATTTGGATACTTTGGAGGACGGCGGAAGTGGACGTATACCCTTTGGTGCGTCACCCTCAGCACCTCACGGTTGAAATCAGGAGAAGAGGAGAGGTACCTTGGATTCTATCGGCCATCTATGCTGCTCCGGAAAGAACTCGCCGTCTTGATCTGTGGAGAAGTCTGATGGAGTTTGCGGAATCTGTCAGTCAACCATGGCTGCTTGTGGGGGATTTTAACGCCACCATGAGCCCTTTGGAACGATCTCCGCAATCCTCGGTTGGCTCGAACCGCTCCTCGCAGGAGTTCAGAACCTGGGCTGAGGATTTGAGTCTTATTGATATTGGGTACTCGGGCCCTCCCTACACGTGGTGGAGAGGCAATAATGAACAAACTCGACTCATGGCAAGACTTGACAGAGCTTTATGCTGCTCGGATTGGAGGATGCGATTTCCTGAAGCAACGGTGACTCATCTGGTAGCCCCATACTCAGACCACACACCACTGTTGGTGGACTTACTGCCGACTACTGATGGGCGCAGGGTTGACCGGCCTTTCCGATTCCAATCTGCCTGGCTACTGCATGACAACTTTCGAGATTTCCTGGGGACGAAATGGAGACAAGAGGGGAATGTGTGTGACGCCCTCCGGAATCTTGAGAGAGAGCTCAAGGTCTGGAATCGGGATATATTCGGCAATATTTTCAAGAAGAAAAGTAACCTCACGAAGAGAATTGAAGGGGTTCGCCGGAAACTTGCGATAGGGCTCTGCGATCACTATTTGCGCCTAGAGGAACAACTTACGAAAGAGCTTGAGGAGGTCTTAAACCAGGAGCAGCAGCTCTGGTTTCAAAAATCACGAGCCAGCTTCCTGCTAGAGGGCGACCGCAATACCAGGTTCTATCATCTGTCGATGATAATTCGTCGGCGTGCTAATAAAATCCAGTGCTTGCAATCCGAAGAGGGCCTTTGGATTGATGATCCAACTGAATTAAAAAACCTTGTGGTTAGTTTCTTTGCTGGACTCTATTCGGCGGAAGAATCAAGAACTGGCGCTCTGCGCCTGCAAAGCAGACACACTTTTCCGACGATGGAGGAAGAGAAAATGGCAGCTTTGGCGTCACCTTTTCGAGGGGAAGAGGTCTGGTCTGCTCTTAAACAGATGGGCCCTCACAAGGCTCCGGGTCCGGACGGATTTCCAGCAATTTTCTACCAACGTAACTGGGAAACGGTTGGAGAACAGATGAAGAAGACAGTGTTGAGTTTGCTTAACAACAATGAGTTTCCGGATGGGATGAGTAATGCGTTGATGGTCTTAATCCCAAAGACAGAGAACCCGTCAAAAGTGCAACAGTTCCGACCAATATCTCTACTCAATGTGGTCTTCAAGATTGCTACTAAGATGATAGTCAATAGGATCAAGCCGATCCTCCCAACTATCATTTCGCCGACTCAATCGAGTTTTATACCAGGGAGACAGATTATAGATAATGTGGTGGTGGTTCAGGAGGTCCTTCACTCGATGTCGGAAAGGAGAAGGAGAGATTGGATGATTATCAAAGTAGACTTCGAAAAGGCTTATGACCGAATCGATTGGGGCTTCCTGCGATCTACTCTTCTAAGAGCACAAATGCCAGAGACCCTAGTCCGGGTGATCATGACATGCCAGTCGTCGGGAAGCATGGAGGTTCTTTGGAATGGTGAGAAAGCTAGGGGTTTCCATCCGTCAAGAGGGATACGACAGGGAGATCCGCTGTCTCCTTACCTGTTCGTGATGTGTATGGAGTATCTTTCACACATCATACAGGATGCCGTTGACGATGGGAGTTGGAAACCAATTCGAGTGGGAGGAGTTGAGCTCTCGCATCTTTTCTTTGCGGACGATCTTGTCCTATTCGGAGAAGCCACACTGGATCAGGGTAGAGCAATTAAGAGCTGCCTTGAAAAGTTCTGTAGTGCATCGGGTGAAAGGGTTAGTCTTGCGAAGAGCTCTGTGTTGTTTTCAAGGCATGTCGCCGCTTCCGTGAAGGGAAGTATTAGTGAGGTACTCGGTATGCCTATAACACTGGAATTTGGGAATTACTTGGGAGTTGCAACCTCCTGCACCCGAATGACAAAGGAAAAGTTCGAATTCTTGCGGAACAAGGTCACCACAAGGTTAGGAGGATGGAAGACGAAGTCTCTCTCGATGGCGGGAAGGATCACTCTCGCCAAGTCTGTCCTAACTAGTCTGCCTCTCTACGCTATGCAATCAACTTACATGCCCAGGGGTCTTTGTGATGAAATTGATAAGGCAATTAGAGGATTTATTTGGGGATCATCGGTGGAACAGAGGAAAATGCACTTGTTAAGAAAGGAAATTATTCACGCGCCACAGGATGCAGGTGGCCTTGGCATTAGACCCATGAGGGAGACCAATCAAGCGGTTCTGGCTAAGCTTGGGTGGAGACTCATACGGAATCCATCGGCTATGTGGAGCCGAGTAATTAGGGGCAAGTATTGTCATGGGCGTGCAGACATTGACATGTTTGCAAACCGGAGAGGCTCTTCGAACCTATGGGCAGGGATCGTCCATGGGGCGGAGGTCCTGACGCCGGGGCTTCGGACGAGCATTGGTAAGGGGGAGGCCACGCTTTTCTGGTCTCATCCTTGGCTGAGGGCCGGGACGCTAGAGGAGGCGGCTCCGCAGGGGGTTCCGGATGAGATTCTGGGAGCCACGGTCGCGGAAATGTGGAATGGCGAGAGCTGGAAATGGGATGTTATGGCACCATTTATAGGGGATGAGGATATACAAAGGCTCAAATCAGTCCGGGTAAGCAATCTAGATGGAGCTGAAGATAGATTGTATTGGGGCCACACGGAGTCGGGCCAATTCACGGTTGCGTCGGTTCTTCGGTTGCTCCTTGGCGGTTCGGGTTTGCCAAGTTCGATAGGGTGGCGGCGCATATGGCAGACCCCTACCCAGCAGCGGGCCCGTACCTTTGCATACCTTGCAGCCCATGAGGCGATTATGACAAATGCAAATAGACAACGACGCCACCTATCCAATCACTCGGCTTGTCCGAGATGCGGAGAGCATGAATCGATCACCCACCTATTGAGAGACTGCGCCATGGTCCGGGAAGCTTGGGAGCAAGTGTTGGGGGACCAGCTGCCGATGCACTTCTTCTCCGAACCGGACTCGAGAGAGTGGATCTTCCGCAACGTAGAAAAGGGAAACAGAGGAAGCACACTCTTCATCACCATGTTGTGGGCAGTTTGGAAGGCGAGAAACGATCTGGTCTTCCAAGGCAAGGACAGAATTGATGGGGTACAGTTCAAGGTTTGGCTTACAACCTCTACATACCTTCACTGCAAGGACAAGGCGAACAGACTTAGGATGCCAGAGGGGCGAACCAACTCTACGCCGGCGGTGTGGTTCCCTCCGGAACCGGGTTGGATCAAGCTAAACACAGATGGGGCCTCTAGGGGGAACCCCGGACCAGCAGGAGGAGGTGGTACTCTTCGCGATGCCGATGGGTCTTTGATTCGAGCCTTTGCCATCCAGGGAGGCTACTGCAAAGCGCTCGAAGAGGAGATGTTGGCGGTGCTTTTCGGTCTCGAGCTCGCCAAGGGGATGGATATACCGAGGCTGGTGCTCGAACTGGACTGCGAGACGGCTTGCAAAAAACTCTCACAGGAGATAGAGGTAGAGGCACATGCCCATTATAATCTTATCAAGCAGTGCAGGAGACTACTAAGGACACAGGGTGGACTACGGCGATTCAACACGTCCGTCGCCAAGCAAACAAGGAGGCTGACGCCCTCGCAAACATAGGAGTGAACCTCCCAACTAGTTCTGTTATTTACTCTTCTTTGCCTGATCTGGTACTGAATACTACTGTCATGGACCCTTTAGGGTCTGTTGCTTGATTCCTATTTTATAATAAAGGGCTTTAGCCCCGTTTTCTGACCAAAAAAAAAAAGTGATTAAACACTCTTGACCAAAAAAATTAGTGAATAAACACGTTTTATATAGTGACTAAATAGCATGTGTGGATGTTATTTTGTTTGTGCCTATCAATCTTAATCCCTAACTACCTTACATGTTGGGTCCAGCAATTACTAGTGAAGTAATTAGTTTAATCCCCACCCAATTGTAGGCATCTGATGTTGTGATGTTTCGTTAATCAATGGGATTAACTTGCACATTTTGTCTCATCTTCCAAATTTTGTATATATTGGATATATCTGTCCAATTTAACACCACCCGTTTAATTAGGAGTGAAGATATTTTTTCAAGTAACCACCTAACGTTATCATGCAATTAATGGTTTATCTAACTTATGTCTAGATTTCAAAATTATTTGTTTCTAATATAAACATAGGTTAAACATCTAAATTATTATATTTTTTATCGGAATTAAACATTATTTATTTATTTTTTTATATAAATATATTTTTTTATTTAATTAAAAAATATATTGACCAACTGATAATCACACTGTGAATTTATCGCAGGTTACACGGTGGACCAGCGTGAGTGCACATGCATGGAAGTAGGGCTGATCAACCGGTCTGGACCGGAATTTTTGGAAACTTGGACCGCTGATTGGACCGGGACCGATAAAAATGGTCCCGGGTTTTCCGGTCCGCGGACCGGAATAGCCAAAGCAGCCCCATTTTTTTTTACAGCAAAACAAATCTGTATTTTACACTTACAGCAGCCCTAAATGCCCAAATCTGATTTTTTAAATTACAGCAATATACAGCAGCTCCATTTTGTTTAAAATTACAGCAATACAAATCTGTATTTTACAGCAATACAACAACCCCCAATTTTTGTATTTTAAGCAATACAACAGTCCCGATTCCTGTATTTTACAGCAATGCAGCAACCTATTTCTGCAATATGTATTTTGAAGAAAAGTCCTGCAAATTGAAAAGTTTATAGTTAAAACTTAAAAATCATTAAGAGCAAATGTTGAAAGTTGTAATCAACCCAAATTGAATAATTGATACTACCCATTTGAATACATTCTTAGTAAAACCATTTGAATACACTAATAATTATTTCAAGCACAAAATCTACATCTGAAAAACATTACTGTACAAATTAAAATTTCTCTAGCCCTAGATTTCTCTAACCCTAGATTTAAAAAGTATCTCAAATATTTGTCTTGAATGTTTATAATTCTCAAAATCTAGACTCATATCGACATTAATTTTTTGAAAATAATCAAAATATACATAAAAGTATAAAACAAACCTAAATCTAAAAGTGAGAAGAGAGGGCTGAACTGCTGAAGAACGCTTACCGTCGGTAGGGAGGAGGGTCGACCGTCAATAGAGACAGAGGAGGGCTAACCGCCGGTAGGGAGCACGAGGGCATACTGGCGGAGTGACCGACGGCAGTGGCGATTGGCGAGGCGGCACTACAGCGGAGGCTGAGTTTCTTCTCTTTGAGCGATTTGGCTTTGGCGAGCAGTCACAATTTCAATCACGCGCTGAGGCTTTAGGGTTTCTCCCTTTTTTTTTTTTTTTTTTTTTTTATAATAAATCAGGTTCCGGTCCCGGGTTTGGACCGGAACCCGGAATCCCAAATTTTCTAGACCATGGACCATACCGTAATATCCCGGTCCGATCCGAAGACCGTAATTTCCGGTCTGGTCCCGGTCCAATTACAGTCCGATTCAACTTGTACCCAACCCTACATGGAAGTGCCCGCGCATAGGGCTGGAAATAACCCGCGGGTACCCGCTCCACCCGCATGACCCGCATTTTTTTGGCGGGCGAAAACCCGCAAAAAAGCGAGTGACGGGTGGAGCGGGTGCGGGTGAAGCGGGTGATGGACGGATTATGGGTAAAGATTTTTCACCCATAACCTGCCCCATTAACCCGCCCCGCACACCCGCATTAAACCTTAAAATTATATATTATATAGGTATTTGTGCTATTACTATTTTACCCCTTTTCAGTTTTAACCTAAGAAACCCTTACTGTTTTTTCTACTTAAATTACATGGACTTGCTGATTTTTTTACTTAAATTATACACTTACTGTTTTTTCTACTTAAATTATACAAGGCTATATACTTGCTGGGTTTTTTTTTTTTACTTAAATCATTAATTGTTCATTTATTTTGATTGAATTGTTTTTTTTTACTTAAATCATTAATTGTTCATTTATTTTGATTGAATTGCTAAATGTATTACATGTATTCGACTTCTACGAACTTAATTTTTTAGTATTTGTAAGTTACAATTTATGCTTTTATTCATCTTTTAATTTTCTTAAAACAAATCATAATTAAATTATTTCACCCATTGGGCACCCGCTCCACCCGCATCACCCGCGCGGGTCGGATGAGGGTGAAAAAGTTTGCGGGTGATGAGTGAAGCGGGTGAAATTATTAACCCGCGGGGCGGGGGATGGAGTGGCTTTATCCACCCATAACCCGCCCCATTTCCACCCCTACCCTCGCATTACAAATATGCAGATTTACGTGCATTCGCAATACACATTCTCGATCATACCATATTTGTGTAGATAAAATAACCGGGTAAATAGGACCCTCTAAAAAATCTACTACGTACAATTACTAGATTTGGAAAATGGAACTAGAAGATTCCTATCACTGTGTTAAGATGCGCCGTACGTACACGTCGGTTTCATCCACGTGGCAATATTTAACTGGTTCTATTAAAATTGGCAATATATATACCCACGGTAAGTATTACTCCATCCTATTCAACATAAAAGTCGTTTGAATTTTTGCATGTTTTTTAATGAGGTAAAAACTCTATAAAATATTTTTTTTTTTTATAAATTGATACTTATTAGTTATTACTACTAATTTATCAATTTATGAAAAAAATTTGATTAAAAAAATAATATTTTATAGAGTTTTTATTATCTTAAAAGACGTGTAAAAAGTCAAACGACTTTTATTTTGAAACGGAAGGAATATTTTTTTAAGTAATTTTGGTAGTTTTTTTTACAAGAATTCAAACTCAGCTATATCTGATTTTTGAGGTCAGTAAAATCAGTAGATGAAAACACCGTCAGAGATAAATACAACTATTAGTCTGTCACACACGAAACAAATTGAAAAAAATGCATTGAGCAGACTTGTGCTTCACTTTTTAAAATAAAAAAAATTAAAATTGGGTGGTTTTGTGAAAATATTATAACTTATACTCCCTCTGTTTCAAAATACATGGGTTTTTGGTTTTCGGCACGTTTTTTAAGGAGTGGAAAACTCTATAAAATATTATTTTTTTAATTATTATTTTTATATAATTTGATACTTATTAGTAATAAGTATCAAATTATATAAAAATTTTAATTAAAAATATAATGTTTTATAAAGTTTTTCGCTCTTTAAAAAGCGTGTCTAAAACTAAAAGCCCATTTATTTTGGAACGGAGGGAGTAGTTTATTAGGCAAATTCATATAAATTTTAAAGGATTTTAACAAGTTTGATGTCATATTTTTATTATATTTTGATTTCTTATTTGTGTTTATGTTTTCTCATGTATCAGGATGGTTTATCTGTTAATAGGTGTTTTGGGTGTGTTTGGATTCCAAAATGCATTAATTATAATTCATTATTTTCACCTTGGTTTATGTACATGTTTGGGACATCACATATTTTACCTCGATTTTTACGACTTTTTTAATTATTCAACCAAACATACACATAAACCGAGGTATAAAACTGCATTATAATTAATGCATTTTGAAATCCAAACACACCCTTTGACCGCTCAATTTACTCCTAAATAGGAATATTGTCTTATACGGAGTATTTTTTTTTAAAAAAAAAAATTACTACGAAAGATTAACTAAAAAAAAAGACAAATACAATAGTATACACAGCTGGCATCCACCTGGAATATACGGCACAAATTCCTCGCCAGCGTACAAATTTCTTACGTAAATCTCCCTCACAAATCACAACTAAAATCTATTTTCCATATTTAATTGACAATTTCGCCATTTCCTTTTCTTTTTTTTTTTAAGAAAAAATATAGAGAGAGATTTTTATTTTTTAGGGATTTCAATCCTCAATCATTGGGACCTCTTCCCCTCCCTGCCTCTACCGCCACTACAAAAGCCGCCAACCCTCTCTATCTCTCCCGAACCTCTCCCTCTCCTTCTCTCTCCAATCCTCCACACAGATGAGAGATTGTTGAATCACTTTGGTGCTGGACGATTCGTTCGAAGATTATTCGGAATTTTGCATGAGCTGTGGGAATTTGTTGAGCTTTGTTACAACTATGCCTTTTGTAATGTTTGAATTCTCCGCTGAGGAAGAGAAAGCCGAAGGAGAGTGGGAAACGGAACGATAGCCTTTAATTTCTTGTGGAATTTCACGAATTCCTTGCTTAAGCCCTAATCCTAACCCCAATTTCACAGATTATCAACCCCGAGGTCGCGACGAAGCCGCTGTAGAAGAATCAGTTCGGTGAGCAACTCAACTTTGGTTTGATTTGATTTGTTTTGTTTTCTGGCTGCGAAGTTTCGGTTTCTGGATCGATTTGAGGTTCAAATTCTGATTGATTTCGATTTTGACTTGTTTTTTTAGTCTTTCAGGAGGAGAAGCAGAATCGATCATGTCTGCTACGGTTATCAGCGAACCGGTGGCGGTAGCGTCACAGGAGATCCAATCACTGTCTTCGATGAACGCGGCGACTATTTTCGAGGCTCAGATCGAGGTCGAGGTCGAATCGGCCAAATGCGACTGCTGCGGGCTCACGGAGGAGTGCACGCCGGCGTACATCGAGCGGATCCGGGAGCGATACGCCGGGAAGTGGATCTGCGGCCTGTGCGCAGAGGCGGTGAAGGACGAGATCGTCCGTTCTGACCGCCTCCTCAGCACGGAGGAGGCATTAGCCCGCCAACTCAACGTCTGCCGGAAGTTCAGGTCCTCATGGCCACCGGAGACCGATCCGACTGTGCACCTGATCACCGCCGTCCGCCAGATTTTTCGCCGGAGCCTTGAATGTCCGCGGAGTGTCCGGTCCACGCCTGCAAGTCCGATTAGAGGCAGCGGCGCTGCCAACGAGGAGATAATCAAAGGATCGGTGTTGGCCAGGTCTGGTAGCTGCTTTCCTAATATCTCTACCTAGCTGTGGCCTTTGATCATATAGCTGTCTGAACCTTGAAAATCTGCCATGGAAGAAGATTGAGGAGGAATCAAAGATACAAAACTATGCATTGAACATTTGAATTGAACTGCTGCAAGAAAGGGAAGGTATTTGGTTGAATCTTGATTTCATTATCAACTGTAAAAACACAGAGGTAATTTAGATTTAAAGATTAAAGAAAAACAAAGCAATAAGGGGTTTGAAAAAGGTCTTAAGATCTGTAAATCAGTGTGAAAGTATAAATTTGATGTCTGTGTTTCTGTGCATTGAACTGTTTGGATCCTTTTGATGCTTTCCATATAAATTGTACATAACGATTACGGAATTGTCTTTTGACGACACTCATCTCTGACTTCAAAGAACCACAACCCAAACACATGTACTAGTCGAAGGAGCTCGAATTCGAAATGGATTTAACTTCTGATTGACCATAGATGGACAGTGCACTAAAGACAAAGGCATGATTGATCATAGATGGCCAGTGATCATTAGAAACAAAATGCAAGAGGTGGATGATGACAAAGTGTATCTTCGAATCCAGCTTATAAGATTTTATACAGAGGAAGATGTGGATTATCACAATGCATGATTGGTGTGTATTATATGTGGAGATGGGCAAATGGGCAATGCTTTGTGTGGGGATCAATTCAAATGTGAAATTCACATTGTCGGTCACACTTCACTTGCTGTTGGTTTGTGAGTTGGATTGCATAAATTAGGTAACTTTAATTAGTTTGATTGCATTCTGTAACGCTCCCGATGAAGACCATGTTCACATTGTCATTAATTTTCCGTCCAAACTCATAGTACCATTCAAAATATTTGTCAACAGTCAAGGGATATAAGTCCGATTCTGGCATTTGTAGAGCAAACCTTGAATAAGGATGAAAAACAAGACTTAGCTTTTTCTTGGTGGACAATAGGGTACTTAAGCAACCAATTGACGTTTAACAACGGCAATCAGTCCCTTATGACTGCTTGTAAGACGTTCAATATTGAGAATTGAAGTTGTTGATTTCATTGAATGAGTAGAACGTATAAATATACAAAGGATGAAAAGATTTGGGTTTATCTTTACACACCAAATCAGATCAAGAAGGGAACTAAAAGATATACAAGGATATACAAAATATACTGAAAAGATATTTCCGCTAACAGGCCCCCGCAAGCTCATGGGCGAGGACGCACATGGAGCTTGACAGTCAAGGAATGAAACCGATGATTCCCGACGACCTTGGTAAAAATGTCGGCAATCTGGTCGAGAGAACGCACATGGCGGACAACGAGATCACCAGAAGCAACTTGCTCTCGAACGAAGTGGTAATCGATCTTTATGTGCTTGGAGCGCTGGTGAAACACCGGATTGGTCGTTAGGAAGGTTGCACTGAGGTTGTCACACAGCAGAATTGGAGGGCGAGCAACCTGTAGCGACATTTCCTGAAGCATATGCTGCAACCAAAGAAGTTCAGCTGAGGCAAAAGCAATAGCTCTATACTCAGCCTCTGTGCTTGAGCGGGCAACAACGTTCTGCTTTCTAGACGACCAGCTGATGAGATTGCCCCCGAAGTAAACGGCAAAGCCATGTTGAGAGCGGCAGTCGTCCGGGTCGGAGGCCCAGCCGGCATCGGAGAAGGCAACTAGGCGATCATCGGTGGCCTTGTGAAGAGTGAGGCCGGCGGTGAGGGTGCCTTTGAGATACTGAAGAATTCTCTTTACTGCAATCCAGTGGGTGTCTGTAGGGTCTTGCATAAATTGACAGACACGATTGACGGAATAAGAGATCTCAGGCCTGGTAATAGTGACATATTGAAGGGCACCTACAATGCTCCGATAAAGATGAGGGTCAGCACAAGGATCGCCAGTGCGAAGGAGACGAGACCCAGGCTCGGCTGGAGTAGCAATAGGCTTGGCCCCAGTCATACCACAGCGGTCTAGGATGTCAGTGATGTACTTCTGCTGACTGAGATGCAGGAGGGAGGAGCTGCGGTTAACCTCGATGCCCAAGAAGTAGCCGAGAGGGCCAAGATCCTTCAAAGAGAAGGCTCGACTCAAGCGAATGACGAAGTCATCAATGAAGGCAGCATGGGAGCCCGTAATGATCAGATCATCAACATAGATAAGGACATAAACAACATCATGACCATGGGATTTGATGAAAAGGGAAGAGTCCGAGACACAACCTTTGAACCCCTGATGAACAAGAGCGTCCTTGAGCTTCTGAAACCAAGCACGAGGAGCCTGTTTGAGGCCATATAACGTCTTCCGAAGGCGACAGACATGAGAGGGATGGTCGGATGACACAAACCCTTGGGGCTGAGCCATGTAGACAGTCTCGTTAAGATCTCCATGCAGAAAGGCGTTGTTGACATCGACCTGACGAAGAGGCCAGGAGCGAGTAAGAGCAAGGATGAGGACAAGCCGAATAGTCGTAGGCTTGACAACCGGACTGAAGGTGTCAAAGAAGTCAACACCAGCTTCCTGATTGAACCCCTTTGCAACGAGGCGAGCCTTGTATCTGTCAATGGAGCCGTCAGACTTCTGTTTGATCCTGTAAACCCACTTGCAACCAACAATGTTAGCACCGGGAGGCCGAGGAACTAAGTCCCAGGTCCCATTCCTCATTAGAGCGTCATATTCTAGCTGCATAGCATGCTGCCAGGGTGGGCTTTTGGATACTTGGTGGAAAAAATTGGGTTCGGTAGTGGTGGTTAGGGCAGTGGGAAGAGGGTGCTTGGTTGCATAGAAGGACTTTGGTTTTAGTGTGTTTGTGGAGGCTCGAGTCGCCATGGGATGAACGGAGACGTCAGATTGACGAAACCAAGAGGGTACGTTTTGTGGGGGTGGGCTGGGAATAACATCGGGGGTAGGAGGGGCAGAGGGAGCCGAGCTCGAGGATGCCGAGGAGCTGCTGTTGCCGGGTGAGGAGCCTGCAGAACCAGTAGCTTCAGAGGACGCCGAAGGTGTGGTGGAAGCCGATGTCGGCGACTCAGGGGGAGACTCGACAGGAGACACCAATGGAGACGGACTCGGGGAGGGAGAGGGGTCTGTATGAGAGGAGGTAGGAGACTCGGGAGGAGGAGGAGCTGGAGACGATGGTGCTGAGAAGGGTGTGGCGGAAGCTTGGTGTAGGAGGTCGAAAGGAAGCACCTGCGTCGGAGGAGGTGACTCATGAGCCGTGGAGTCAGTGGGATAGGGAAAGAGAGTCTCATCGAAGACAACAAATCTAGATATGTAACACCGTCGAGTGGTAACATGATAACATAGATAGCCCTTGTGTTTCGAACTGTAGCCTAGAAATAGACATGGAAGTGAACGGAACTCAAGTTTGGAGTGATTGTAAGGGCGTAAGAATGTAACGGCCCAGAATTATGATTTCCGGGTTACGTTTCAAGGGATAAAACCCCTTGTTCGGATCTTGCAATCCAGGTACGGGTCGAGGTTTCAAACTCATTTAAGATTAGTAGAAAGAGGGATTTCAAACCCTAAAAATCACGAAGGGCCATTGGGTACCCTTTACCTGTCCTAAGACTAGATCGAAAAATCCAATTCAACCGAAAGTAAAGCGGAAGCAAAACTAGGATACAAATGCCATGGCAAAGCCGGGTCAAACCAAATCATAAGCAAGTGATTACCATTTTACCAAGTTAGAATATTAGCTAGGTTCTTCGATTCGCCAAAGGGTTTCCCGCCACAGAAGCAAGGAGCAAACAAGATCTGCAGAAAATACCTTTAAAAAAAGAACGGGGAAAGGAGTCAGATCGAGCCACTCATGCGGGACCGGCAGTCCTCGCTGAGGCCACATAGTATGTGCTATACCTAATAAAGATGCTCTAATGCAGTACGAAAGTCAAACACACTAGCATGCTCCTAGTTATAATAATGTGTAAAAATACTGTAAAGGGCCCAAGACAATGCCAAGTGGCATATCCCTCTCCTACCTCCACCCCCTTCCGATAGGGCGGAGACTGGCCAGCTCGTGAATGCATTCCATCATAATCGGGCGGCACGCATTCCTAACCCGCTCCACAATAAAGCCCGCAGGCATCTCATAATATAAGGAAGTTCATGACTCGATTGACTCAGGGTACCCGATGAGGCTGGGCTACCCTATGACCCTAGCAAAGACTCTAGGACTATCACAGATAACAACCGTTCTGTTTCAAACGCATAAAGTAAGCAGATGCTCATTCAATCAGTGCAACCTAAACAGGATACTACATGACATGCTTTTATGCATATGCAACACCTAACATAAAATGCAACAACAGGCATGAATGTCCAACCTGAGTAAGCCCCCTAGGGAACTTACTTGGAGATGCAGAACAACAAGATAATACAAGCAAGGGTCCAAATGCAAGTCCAAAGCAATCCAAAAGCAATACGCACCTATCATCAGACCATTGTCATAAGCTACCAGACCAACATTCGTACACACGAAACTCCAAGTTCTCAACATGCTCAAAACCAACCGATAGTAAAACCGTTTTCCAAAACCTTTCCGGTGTGATCAACATCAACCAAAATCATTTCATTTCCCAAACTTATAAATCTCAAGTTAAGTCAACTCATATTCAAAACAATTTCAAATCATACTTGTCCAATTAAGAGGGAGTATCAATTCTCTAAGTCAACCCCAAATCTTGTTTTATCAAAATATTCCGACATTTGGTTTTCAAACAATAACCTTTAGGACATTTTCTGTACTTGGAAACCCTTTGAATAATTTATCAAACAATATACAACTTAAAATGACACCAACTATTTTTATATATTAGTAACAATAAATCATCTCATAACTTCCAAAATCACATATTTAAATCATTACACAATACTTATCCCAATAATATTATTTCCAAATAATACTATTTCTAAAACAACTTAAATATATATAATAATTTCAGAATATAATATTTCCAACACTCGGATAATATAATACTATCATAAAATAATACACATAACATTTTTATCTTTGTGAAACAAGTAACAATTAACATTAACAACAAAACAACCCAACCCAACAAGCCCAAAACTCAACCCGGTCTCAGCCCAAACCCGAGCCCATAGGAGAAGCCCAACCCGGAATGGGTGACCCGAAACCAAACCCTTACCCGGAAGCTTAGTTTGATAACCCGGATAGCACAAATGATATAACCCTAAAACTCAACCCGGATCTGATAAGTAAACCCGGCCCATGACCCGGAATATTAGGCCCAAAGAAAAGAAGGGGAACAAGAGCCATCTCCTTCCCAAATCAGAACAACGGCGCTTCACAGAAGAAGGGAAACGGCGGAAGAAGAAGAGAAGGAGGAGCTCGGCCTGCCGGCGGCCAACCCTCACCCAGCAGACCCACACCCCAATCCAACCTCACTGACCCAAAAGGACTCAAACGCGAGTAAAGAGAAGGGAGGAAGAGAAGTCTCACCGAGAGGGGATGCGAGACTCGCCGGGAGAACGCTCGTCGGGCTCGAAGAGCTCCATCGGCTGCGTCGGAGTTCGATTCAAGCTCGTCGGAGGCGGGATCAGTTCGTATCTGGTCCTGGGACGAAGAAGAGGGCTTAAAGGTGTCCTCCTACGAAGTTTTGTGTCGAGAAACAGAGGATTGAAATCTCACCGTGTTCAAGAGCGGAAACAGGGGAACGGAGAGGTCCGGCGCCGGATCCGGTCGGCGATGGCTACTGCTGGGCGGACGTCGGGCATCGAGACGGGTGCGAGGAAGCCCCTACTGCTGTCCCTTGGTGGAGGGAGGAAGAGTAAAGTGGGCGGGCTTGGTGTTTCTTCTGGCGTTTCGTCGGCGTCGGAGGAAGGGAAGGTTGAGCTGGTATCGCCTGCTCCTGCTGCTCGGACACAGGAGGAGGAGCTTCTCAGAGGGGGCTCGGGACCTCGGCTCGGTGATACACGGGAGGAGCTCGATGTGGCTCGGGTAGCGCTCGGGACGAGCTACTGCTGCCCGGAGAAGGAAGAGGGTGGTGCGGCTGGGTGGAGCTTCGAGGAACAACCAAGGCCACATGGTGTGTGTTTAGACAGAGGTAAGAGAAGGAGACGGGGAACTAAAATTGTGAGGGTAGTTGATAATGCATATTTTAGATAGGCATTATAGGCATTTTTAGTTTAGTTAGGTTGCATTTCTTTCATACTTTGTTACTAAATTGCATCTTGTGATTATTTTAGAAGAGTTCGGATTCTGCGCAATTTTGTGTTTATCTCGCAGATTGAATCGGAACACATTTGGGAGATGCAATATCTCGAAGAGGAACACGAGAAACATGGGAAGGAACAAGGAAGGAAAGATGCAAGACACGAGGAGAAACCCGCAAAGGATTACAAGAAGTCACGGCAAAACGTTATGCCGCGGGCGCCGCAACCTTGCGGCGGGCGCAGCAAAGGCCGCTGCAGCGGGGATCACGGACCTTCAGTGTGCGGCGGGCGCAGCAACTTTGCGGCGCCCGCAGCACTGGCCGACAGCGAATAAACGCTGCGTTTTGTTTAATTAAAACCCTAGAATTTGTGTGTCCATTGGGTGGCCGACTTGGGATGTTTGATAAGGCCACTTTTATGTTATTTTTCATTACTTCCATTCTATTCTTTTTCCAATTAGACACTTTAGAGATTTTGAGCGATGTCTTCCATGAGGAACTAAACTCATCTATTCTGCCTGCAATTTGAAGCTTTATTCGGATTGATTGTGAGTTTCTAATTCTCGTTCCTTGTTTCCTATATTTGAATGTTTCAACTTCTTTGTGCTTGATTGTTTATTGTTTTGTTCTATCTTGTCTGGCCAACTTGTTAGATCAATTCAATTGCTAAGGTTTTGTAGATTCCTGGTTGTGAACCTTAACCTAAGTGGCAAACTTGTTCCTTTAGGGCTGGTTGAACTAATTGAATGAGTAGGAAGTTGAATGTGTTGTTAAATCTTTTTTTAGGGACTGCAAATACCTTGGCTAATCTCTGAACTTAAAGCTATCAATTGGGTTAAATCCTTCTTTAGGGACTGTTCGATTGATAAGGGTTGCTAGGACTGGTTGGACTAGTAACTATATTAGGTCGGGACAAGGGCATTCATAGGAAACTTAATAGGACGAGAAGAAGTTACAAGGATCGTTTCAATCCAATAAAGTGGAAAATTGTAGGTAGAATTGCTTCTCCTAATTGTCTAAAAACCAAATTCGTTTGCTTTGCTTTATTTACTTTGCTTTGATAAAAGGCAAAACGTTTACACTAAAAACCCCCAATCTGGTTACTTTGATTGACACCTGAATTACACTTGAGTTATAACTTTCCCTGTGGATCGACCTCTTGCTTATCGCTATACTTGCTATAGGTTTGAGTTTTCTTTGGCGGAATCAACGACAGGTTTCCCCTCCGTCAAATTTGGCGCCGTTGCCGGGGAATTTTATTTAATTCTTGTGTGTTTTTAGTGTTGATCTTGGTGTGGACCGTCTTATATGGTCCATACCCGTGCTACTAATTCTTCTTTGTTGCCGTTAGATTCAGAGATTGAAAGGACCCTTGCCGCTCTAAGGCGAGAAGCTCGTGATCGCTTTCGCGAACTCCCTTTTGATCAAGAAGAACCTGCAACAGAGATGGCTAACGACGCAAACCGCACTCTTAAGGAGCTTTCTGCTCCTGATCTGGCACAGCAACCCCTGGCAATCCAATTTCCTGCGCTAGCAGCAGGAGTCAACTTTGAGCTGAAGTCAGGGGTAGTTCATCTTCTACCCAAATTCCATGGGTTGAGTGGGGAGGACCCCCACAAGCATATGTCTGAATTTCATAGGGTGGTTGTTGGGATGAAACCAGAGAACGTAACCGATGAGCAAATCAAGCTGAGAGCTTTTCCCTTCTCTTTGAAGGATGAGGCAAATGAATGGTTCTTCTATCTACCACCTGACTCTATTTCTACCTGGGCTGAGATGAAGAGAGTCTTCCTAGAGATGTACTTCCCTGCAACAAAGCTCAATGCTTTGAAAAGGTCAATCAGCAGCATTAAGCAGTATGCGACAGAGTCTATACATGAGTACTTTGAGCGTTTCAAGAAACTCTGCGCCAGCTGCCCATGCCATGGGTACTCTCAAAAGGATCTGGTTCTCTTTCTCTTTAATGGGTTGACTGATATAGAGCGCAAAACAGTGAATTCTGCTTGTGGAGGGAACATGCTGAACAAGACGCCTGCCGCAGCTTGGGATGTGTTTAAGGAGCTATCTGAGGGCTCCAGACAGTTCAACAAGAGCCCTCGTGCTAGGGGTGTACTCGCTGTTGATGCTCCTGTGGCTGCACTTCAGACTGATATGGCAGAGGTAAAGGAGATGATGAAACAGCTGGTCATTGATAGAAGTCCTCAACAACTGAAGGCATGTGGTCTTTGCAATCAATTCACTCATCCTATGGACATGTGCCCGCTCCTACAAGATCCTAATGTTGATTTGAATGCCATTGGGAATTTCGCTCAACAAAGGCCTAGGCAAGGCAATTATGGAAATCCTGGGTATTTCAACAACAATAATTACAATAGGGGCTATCAGCAAGGCTATGGGAACTATCAAGCCTCTTTCAATCAGCAAGGGGGGCAACAAGAAAGGCCTCAACAACAATATGAACCTCGACAGGGAGGTCAGCAGCAATCAAATGGGGATAATGAGGATCCATTGCAGAAACTGTCACGATTGGTCATGAGGAATGATAAACAACAGTCAGAGCGGATGGCGAATCTAGAGAAGCAGCAATCCGATCGGATGACAAATCTTGAGAATCAAATGAGTCAGCTCATTCAAATCTTAAGTGCTAAAGAGACAAATAGTTCAGGAAAGCTTCCGTCTCAGACCATTGAGAATCCGACAAAGGAGAATGTCAGTGCTGTAACACTTAGGAGTGGCAAGGAACTGGTTGTCACAAATCAAAAGGACGATGAGGAGATAATGGACGAAGAGATAGAGATTGTTGAAGACGAAAATGGCCAAACCAGCGTGCGGCGGGCGCAGCAAAAGTGCGGCGGGCGCAGCACCCCTGCGGCGCCCGCCGCCAGGGACGACATTCACGCGGCGCCCGCCGCAGGCGATACGCAGCATTCATGCGGCGGCCGCGGCTTTCATGCAGCGCCCGCCGCAGGCGATTCCACCGCCAAATCGTCTCCTGGTAAGTTCTCCTCCCCTCTTTCTTCTTCTCTCCCTCTTTCTCCTCCTTCTTCTTCTCCCCCTTCTTCTCCTTTACCTATGGAGACTCCAAAGCCGGTTCCACCATTTCCGGAAGCTCTGAAGGATACAAGAAGGTATGAGAACGATAAGGAGATTTTTGAGACGTTCAGCAAGTGCGAGGTAAATATTCCCTTACTCAAATTGATTAAGAGCATTCCTAGATATGCTAAATTTTTGAAGGAATTGTGCACCATCAAGAAGAAGCAAAGATTGAAAAAGAAGGAAAAGGTAAGCTTGAATGAAAATGTCTCTGCTATGTTGCAAAGGAAATTGCCTGAAAAATGTGGAGATCCAGGTATGTTTACAATTCCATGTGCAATTGGGAATACTAGATTCAAACAAGCCATGCTAGATCTAGGAGCCTCAATTAATGTTATTTCCTATAACATGTACATGTCTTTGGGTTTGGGTGCTCTGACGGAGACTAGGGTTACAGTGCAACTTGCTGATCGATCACAAATCAGGCCGAGAGGCGTTGTTGAAGATGTTTTGGTTATGGTGGATGATTTGTTTTTCCCTGTTGATTTCTTTGTTTTAGATATGGAGCAGGGAGCCCCTGAAACACCCATTATACTAGGAAGACCATTCCTGAAAACTGCGAAAACGAAAATTGATTGTTGTGAGGGTCTATTGACTATGGAGTTTGATGGAAGAAATATAGAATTCTCTCTCTTTAATCATGCTAAGCTTTCTCCTGAAAATTTTTTAGATATGCCTATTTCTGACAATATTGACCGCACCAATAATTTTCGTGATTTGTTAGAGACACCTAAGGAACATAGTTTATGGAAATTTGACCCTCCTAACAAACTGAAACCTTTTGTGATTCCAGGACAACCCCCAGGCATAGCTCAAGGAGAGAAGCTGAGGGTCATGGATGACAGCTTGGACAGAAAGCTACACCTTTCAAGGGTGCCCGCATTTGTCAATGAGATGACTGGTGTTGGTGACCCTGGTGGAGGAACCTAGGCCAATCAAGGGCCAGTACGTCGAGCCAAAGACGTGAAACAAAGGCGCTTCTCGGGAGGCAACCCGAGGTAAGTTTTTCTTTCTTTTTCCTTTTTCTTTTCCTTCACCCTGAGTATATTTGGTTTACTTTTGTTGTCTTTATTGTTTCATTGAGGACAATGAAAACTTTAAGTGTGGGGGAGAGGAATTTTATATATAGATGCATATAGGAGATCATATTTCAATTTATGCATCATGTTTTTGTTTTATTAATTTTTGTTTATTTTCGTATTAAAAAAAAATCGGAAAAAAAAAACAACCAAAAATAGAGCATGCATTGCATACATATGTGTTATTCAAATACCCATCTGGCTTAGTTTGTCCTCTATTTTAAATTTCAAGCATGACTCATAAAAATCCCATGGAGTTCTGGATGTTTTGATTATTGTCTTTATTTGATTTTTGTGGAACATGAGCTAGCAAATATAATTGAGCATGTATGATTGAGCTAAAGTATGATTGAAGTCCTAACAACATGACCTTGTGAGAATGTTTGGCCTTATTTGAATTCTTTTGCTCAATTGTGTGAATTACTCGCCTAGTGTTGCTACCTCTTGGCATTGACTACAGTATCTATTTTTTGAAGACCGATGCACATGTTTGATTGCTTGCGGAGTTTATGTTTATATTTTGAGTCTTTTTGTTTAAATTTATGCATACTTAGTGAATGGCAATGGTTGATGTACTGAGTAACCGGGTCTACGCATGACACCCATGGGTATGATTCGCGCAAAAAGGTGTTGAAAACTATCCACTAGGAAAGAAGCTTGATCATTGAGTAACCAGGTTCATTCATGACACCCATGTTTGCAACTTGCGTCAAAAGATGTTCAAGTGGACTTCATATTAGTAGGTTGAGGTGTTGATAGACCGGGGCCATTCATGACACCCATGTTTGCGCTTCGCGTAAGGAAAGCACCAAGACAAGAAAAAGAAAAAAAAAAGAGAGAAAAGAAAACCAAAGAAAAAGAAAAAAAAAGTGTTGCATTTTATTTTCTTTATTGTGTCCCGCAAGTAATGACATTTCGGTAGAGAATTGATGATATGGTGGTCAATGTCTATGAGCTTAGTGCATGATTGGTTTGAGTTGAGAGTTGTACTTAAAAGCCTAAACACATGAGTGAAACACATATTTCTGGTGAGGTTGGATGATGTCTACTTCTAAGCTTTGATCACTGGAATACATGCTATGACGTTTGTTTGCTTAGTTTATGTTTTCACCTACTATGATGTTGCTTTTTGATAATGTTGAAACTTGAAGGGATTTCCTGTGGGATATATTTATTCATGTTCATTCTATCATTGCTTGAGGACAAGCAAAGGTTAAGTGTGGGGGAATTTGATAATGCATATTTTAGATAGGCATTATAGGCATTTTTAGTTTAGTTAGGTTGCATTTCTTTCATACTTTGTTACTAAATTTCATCTTGTGATTATTTTAGAAGAGTTCGGATTCTGCGCAATTTTGTGTTTATCTCGCAGATTGAATCGGAACACATTTGGGAGATGCAATATCTCGAAGAGGAACACGAGAAACATGGGAAGGAACAAGGAAGGAAAGATGCAAGACACGAGGAGAAACCCGCAAAGGATTACAAGAAGTCACGGCAAAACGTTATGCCGCGGGCGCCGCAACCTTGCGGCGGGCGCAGCAAAGGCCGCTGCAGCGGGGATCACGGACCTTCAGTGTGCGGCGGGCGCAGCAACTTTGCGGCGCCCGCAGCACTGGCCGACAGCGAATAAACGCTGCGTTTTGTTTAATTAAAACCCTAGAATTTGTGTGTCCATTGGGTGGCCGACTTGGGATGTTTGATAAGGCCACTTTTATGTTATTTTTCATTACTTCCATTCTATTCTTTTTCCAATTAGACACTTTAGAGATTTTGAGCGATGTCTTCCATGAGGAACTAAACTCATCTATTCTGCCTGCAATTTGAAGCTTTATTCGGATTGATTGTGAGTTTCTAATTCTCGTTCCTTGTTTCCTATATTTGAATGTTTCAACTTCTTTGTGCTTGATTGTTTATTGTTTTGTTCTATCTTGTCTGGCCAACTTGTTAGATCAATTCAATTGCTAAGGTTTTGTAGATTCCTGGTTGTGAACCTTAACCTAAGTGGCAAACTTGTTCCTTTAGGGCTGGTTGAACTAATTGAATGAGTAGGAAGTTGAATGTGTTGTTAAATCTTTTTTTAGGGACTGCAAATACCTTGGCTAATCTCTGAACTTAAAGCTATCAATTGGGTTAAATCCTTCTTTAGGGACTGTTCGATTGATAAGGGTTGCTAGGACTGGTTGGACTAGTAACTATATTAGGTCGGGACAAGGGCATTCATAGGAAACTTAATAGGACGAGAAGAAGTTACAAGGATCGTTTCAATCCAATAAAGTGGAAAATTGTAGGTAGAATTGCTTCTCCTAATTGTCTAAAAACCAAATTCGTTTGCTTTGCTTTATTTACTTTGCTTTGATAAAAGGCAAAACGTTTACACTAAAAACCCCCAATCTGGTTACTTTGATTGACACCTGAATTACACTTGAGTTATAACTTTCCCTGTGGATCGACCTCTTGCTTATCGCTATACTTGCTATAGGTTTGAGTTTTCTTTGGCGGAATCAACGCCAGGTTTCCCCTCCGTCAGTAGTGTGTGAGTTTGGGATTAAATAAAAAGGAGAAATAGAAAAGTGGTGCTCTGCAATTGTTTCTTTGCTGTGGTCAACCTGTAAGATTGAATTGGCATTTTGCTAGTTTTGGAAGGAGTAAGGTGTAAGGGAAGAGGATGCCTAACCAAGACTGGAAAGGGGCAGCTGGTGATGTCGATGCCACAAAGGAGGGAGAGAATCAAATAAGAGGATATGATTTACCAAAAAGAGGAAGGGATGAATTGGAATTGGTCAAACATGGAGACCAAGTCTAAAGATTTGATAAGAATTGGTGATATGAGACGGAAATTGCGGTCCTGAAGGTAAAGTTTAAATACCCGGAATTACTTCTTGAAACCCGCTCGTTCGAACCAAAATCCGACTCTATTAAAATAACGCTTCAAAATTATGAAGATATCGACATCCCAACGTTTATTTCAAATCCCGAGGCAAAACGATAGAATTGTCATTCAAAGTTAAAAACTGGGCCGGAATTCGCTTTAAAAGTTTCAATTTCGATTTAGTAATTTAAATACGAGTTTTCCTTAAAATATCCGAAATTTTATTATTATATTTTTTTTCCCGACTTAAATCCATTTATTGAAATTTATTATTTAAAAATCCGGGCCTTTACAAAGAAGGGGTAACAGCAGCACCCAAATGACTTGAGAAAGGTGTAGTCGGGAGACTTGGCATAGAGGATTTTGAAGGGGGATTTGTGAGCTAGATTAGGCGTGATTGTTCTGTTGGAGAGATACACGGATGTGTGAAAAGCTTGCTCCCAGAATTGGTGAGGCAGGTGGGCGTGGGCTAGTAAGGCGAGGCCTTTCTCGACGATGACCCGATGTTGTCTTTCGGAAGACCCATTTTGTTTGGGTGTGTATGGGCAGGAAATTTGGTGAAGGATACCAAGGTTCTGAAGCATTGTAGAAACATTACGATACTCGCCTCCTCCATCAGTTTGAAAGGCTTTGACAGTGGTAGAGAATTGTGTTAGGATGAGTTTGAGGAATAACTCAAAAATTGAATAAACTTGAGATTTGACAGAGATAAAATAGATCCAAACAAATTTGAAATAATCATCAATAAAACTAATATAATAAGTGTTTCCATTTGTAGACACAGTTTGGGAGGGACCCCATACATCAGAATGAACAAGGTCGAAAGGCTTCATTGCAGTGGCCGAACGGGCAGGGAGATGAAGACGATGACTTTTGCCAAGCTGACAGGAACCACAGACGGTGGTTAATTTATTGGATGACACGGGAAGCTGCTGACTTGAAAGGAGACGACGCAAGACAGACTCATTAGGGTGAGCGAGACGATGATGCCAACAATCAATGGAGGCACGCTCACCGACGAATGCAACAGACGGACCTGGACGCGAAGGACAGACTTTTGACAGACGGGGAAGATGATAGAGACCACCTTCAACGAGTCCTCTTAGAAGCACCTGGCCCTGCAGATTCTTAACAAAACAGCAATCTTTGTGAAACTCAAGATAAACATGATTGTCTTTAGTTAATTGAGAAACACTTAGGAGATTTTTAGAAATATTGGGCACACAAAGGACATTGGAGAGGGTTAAAGGGGCTGCAGAAACATGCTGCATGTGTAGATAGAACAGAGCTACCCAAATGAGAAATAGGGAGAGACATACCATTCCCGACAACCAAATTGTCGGTGCCAGCATAAGGCGAAGAGGATTGAAGGCCGGTCAGATCGCTGGTCACATGAGCATTAGCCCCAGTATCGACAACCCAAGGGTCAGGAATCTCCGATTGACAGCTGACCGAGTATGCAGAGCGGTTGGAGGAGGGCGGTGCAGCATCGGTACGGCCAAGAGCAGCAGCGGCGTGGCGGTTAGTGACTGGAAAGTCGTTGAGGTTGAGACGTCCGAAGCAGTTGAACGCCTCATGGCCAGTTTTACCACAAATCTGACAAGTCGGACGAGGTTGTAAAGGCCCGGATTTTTAAATCCTAATTCTCGGAAAAAAAAAATTTATATGAATTTAAATCGGGTTAACTAAAATCTCTTAAAATGAATTCCGGCATATAATTATTTTAAATGGACTTTCATTCAGATTTATTTTCGCTTTCGCTTGCTAAAATTTGAAAGTATAATATAATTTTATTATTTGATTCAGTTCGAGAATTCGATTTCAATTTGAAGTTTTAAGCTTTATATCTTTTGAGTCGGGTTAAAGTCGAGTGAGCGGGTTTTATGATTTATTTTATTATATTCTATTTCTTTTCCGGGTATTTTTCCTTAGGATCATATTCCTTATGTCTTCCACCTCAAATGTCTCGGTCTTTTATCCCTATTTCAATTTTAAAGTTATTATAATTGTGGTATGATTTGGATAAGAATAATTTTGGTGTTTGGGCAATTAGAGAAAATTTGACCACTTTTCATCCTCTCCCCCTGCCTCACTCTATTACCCAATAGTTAAATCAGAGAACCCACCAAAAATCAGCTCACCTCCCACCCTCTCTTTTGTTTGATTCTCAGATAATTGGTCCCAACTCCATATTAACCTTCAACAGCAACAATCCCCTACCACATACCCCACCCGCATCCCTCTTCTTTCTCTCTTTCCCCCATCTACGCTCTATTCCTCTCCTTAAAACAAATCCATTAAATTCTTCCCTTCCTTGTTCTGCTGTACCGATTGAAACCCAAACCGCCCCTATCTCCCAGCTCCGCCTCCCTCACCGAGACCGAAGACACCACCGACGCCGCCAGGAGTAGCGGCCACAGCAGCATCTCTGTTTCCCGATAGACCAAGGCGAGCTCCAACAGCTTCCACTTCCTCACCCTCCTCGACAAGAACAACAGCACCAGTGCCTCCACCACCTCCTCCGACGACTAGGAGCCGCCAGGAGCGCCACCGCCGGCAGCAACTCCCCTGTTCTCATCTCGGAAAGGTCAGTCGTGACCTCTTCCTTTGTTTTCAGGCTTTTACCCCTTAAAGGTCCGCCTTTATGACCCTTTCTTTCGTCCTAGGCCACCCCGGGCGTCGATCCACCTCCGACGGGCATTTTCCGGTGACGTTTTTTCGAATCTCGGTGAGCTCACCCTCTCTCTCCTCTCCTTTGGTTTCGTCCAGTCTTTTCGTGTCCGTGTGGTCGGGAAAGTGAGTCCGGGTAAGACGCGAGAGAGCTCCGGCGAGGACCTCGCTCTCCTCCTTCGACTGAGCAGAGAACGGGGTAAAGAAGAAGGAGCGGTTCGGTCTCTTTTCTCCCGGTCTGGTTAGGTCCTTTCATTTATTTTGACCGGTTCGTTTCCGTTTTCCTCAGAAACTGAAATTGGGCTGGGTTGTGATATGGGTTTGGGTGAGGATTGGGCCTTTACTTTGGATTGAGTAAGAATTTTTTTAACTGATTTTAATTACCTATATTAGTATCTAAATGGTATAAAAATTATTTAATTGGTTATTACGAAAATTATGTTAAATATTATTTGGAGTATGTTGTTAAATGTTGGTTATAAACGAGATTTAAAATGAATTGTCGGTTTTGATTTATGAATGGGGTTCTTAAAGATAGATTTATTTTGGAAATATGGTTGGTACGATTTTATCAATGAGTTTGATTGGAAATGAAATGATTTTGGTTGATGTTGATCATATCAGAAAGGTTTGGAAAACAGTTTCACTATCAGTTGGTTTTGAGTATGTTGAGAACTTGAGTTTTGTGCGTATGAATGTTGGTTCGATCGCTTATGAAAATGGCTTGATTATAGGTGTGTATTGCCTTTGGATTGCTTTGGACTTGCATTTGGGCTATTGCTTGTATTATCTTGCTGCTCTGCATCTTCAGGTAAGTTCCCTAGGGGGCTTACTCAGGTTGGACATTCATGCCTGTTGTTGTATTTTATGTTAGGTGTTGCATATGCATAAAAGCATGCCATGTAGTATCCTGTTTAGGTTGCACTAATTGAATGAGCATCTGCTTACTTATTGCGTTTGAAACAGAACGGCCGTTATCTGTGATAGTCCTAGAGTCTTTGCTAGGGTCATAGGGTAGCCCAGCCTCATCGGGTACCTTGAGTCAATCGAGTCATGAACTTCCTTATATTATGAGATGCCTGCGGGCTTTATTGTGGAGCGGGTTAGGCATGCGTGCCGCCCGATTATGATGGAATGCATTCACGAGCTGGCCAGTCTCCGCCCTACCGGAAGGGGGTGGAGGTAGGAGAGGGATATGCCACTTGGCATTGTCTTGGGCCCTTTACAGTATTTCTGCACATTATTATACCTAGGAGCATGCTAGTGTGCTTGACTTTCGTACTGCATTAGAGCATCTTTATTAGGTATAGCACATACTATGTGGCCTCAGCGAGGACTGCCGGTCCCGCATGAGTGGCTCGATCTGACTCCTTTCCCCGTTCTTTTTTTAAGGTATTTTCTGCAGAATCTGAGTGCTCGATGTCTATATGACGGGGCTTCCTTTTGGTGAATTGAAGAACCTGGCTAATTCTCTAACTTGGTATAAATGGTAATTATTCGCTTACGTTTTGGTTTTGACCCGGCTCTGCCGTGACATTTTGTATCTTAACTTTGCTTCCGCTTTACTTTCGTTGAAATGGATTCTGCGACATAGTCTTAGGACAGGTTAAGGGTACCCAACGGCCCTTCGAGGTTTTTAGGGTTTGAAATCCCTCTTTTTACTAATCTTAAAATGAGTTTGAAACCTCGACCCGTACCTGGATTGCAAGATCCGAACAAGGGGTTTTATCCCTTGAAACGTAACCCGGAAATCATAATTCTGGGCCGTTACAGAGGTGGCCTGTCACCAGCCGAAGAGGAGCCAGAGTCTGCACTGGGAGGGCGATCAGCAGGAGATCGACCGCGCCCACGGCCGCGACCCCGACCACGAGTGGAGGCAACATTAGCCGAGAATTGGTTGGTGTCGGCAAGGACTTTGGTTTCCTCGGCAAGGCTTTGCTCCTCTTGCAAAAGAAAGCTAAGTAGTTGATCGGAGGAGACCGGCTCGGATTTGAGAGCAATCGCCGATCGGAAAGATGCGAACTGGGAACCTAATCCGAAGAGGATATAGGAGACGAGATCAGCATCAGTAACAAGAACCATACATTCAGCAAGTTCATCAGCAATAGCTCGTTTCTTCTCGACATATTCGAGAACCAACATAGAGCCTTTGGAGAGAGTCTGAAGTTGATGACGAAGGTGCATCTGGCGAGCGTTGGACTGGGCATGAAACATTGTGGCCAGAATTTGCCATGCTTCAGCCGCAGTTGTAGCCCTAGCGACATGACCAAGGAGCGGAGTGGTAAGTGTGGACCGAATCCATAGAAGCACCAGGCGATCTTTGCGAATCCACGCTAGGTAAGCGGGATTAGGGGCAGGCGAAGACGCTGCAAAGGCAGCAAGAGCGGCTTCGGGAGTAAGGGATGAAGAATCAGTGGGGGCAGGCGCAGGGATGGTGGCGGGAGGGGGCTCGGTAGGGGTGAGAAAAGAGGCTAGGTCGAAAGCCTCAAGAGCCGACCGGACAGTATTGCGCCACAGGGAATAGTTGCTACGATCCAAGCGGATTGCAAAGTTGGGCAAGTGAAAGTTGGGGTTAGACCCATCAGAGGCGGCGGCGAAGAGGAGTTGGGTGGGGGAGGTAGGGGTGTTGGCCATTGTTGATCGAGAGGATCTTTGAGTTAGGCTGATACCATGTAAGACGTTCAATATTGAGAATTGAAGTTGTTGATTTCATTGAATGAGTAGAACATATAAATATACAAAGGATGAAAAGATTTGGGTTTATCTTTACACACCAAATCAGATCAAGAAGGGAACTAAAAGATATACAAGGATATACAAAATATACTGAAAAGATATTTCCGCTAACACTGCTGAGGATCTTATCAAGCGACATCAAGAAAATTGGAGGCGAGCATTGGAAGAAGATGTATCCGCGGAATTGCCTAAACTTGGTATAAGGCCCCATATCTACAAAAAAAAGACGACCCAAAGAAATAAGAGATGGAGAAAGCCTCATGTACGTAGGTTCATACAAACTAAATTTTGATGGATATGTTCTTCTTAATATTGACAATATAGTAGGTTACAATATTATATGGGATTGGAAAGGACGAGTTATTTCGATGGATCATAAAAGGGTTCGCAAACATAGCCCTCTAATGATGGAATTACTGAAGCCTTAAAGGTATAGAAGAAGGTGACTCCTTAATCATTTACTAACTATCTAAATAATAAGTCCAAATGTCCCTGTGAGATCGAATTGACAATATCTGACATTAAACTCCAATTGTCGGTCTTGAAGGAAATCTCCTTCCATCATGTTCCTCGTTTTGGCAACAAAGCGACTGATAATGTTACATATCTTTACCGCTATGCTAAAAATTTCGACCTTTATAACAACATTGGTCTCTGTGACCTCATCCAATAGGGTACTCCCAAATAACTGGCTTACCTTAATCTTTACCTAATAAAAAAAATATTATGATATCGAAAACTATCTCCATCACCAATCTTTTATTTCCCCCATCACAAAGAAACTTCTCATCCCAACGCCTGCCATGAAGTCGTTTTGTGGTGGAGAATAAGAAATTGGCGATGAAGAAGTTATAATCGGCTGAAAGTATGTGATCGGCTTGACCCAAATATGTGTCAAGCCTTATTGATCAGGTCTAGCCAAGAGTCACAAAACATACTACTCTCGTGTTAGGTTGGTTTTCAAACTGGTCATGTTTTGAATTGTGAAGCTGTGTTTTAATTCCTCTAAATTGGCAAATTAGGCTCCGTTTGCATAACATAATTATGCTTTATAAATTTTGTCTTTTGATTTATAATGATTATTGTGTAGTAGAGGCGTTTGGAAGGACAAAATTAAATCAACCAACTACTTGCATTTAATATACCCAGTAAAACAACGCGTCCCCAAATTGTTGAACGGAGCCCTAAACCCCCATTCCAATCTCCTTCAAATCTACGTTTTTCGGTATATTTCCGTCGGATTTGTACCAAAAACCTGCCATGGATGCAAACTTGGTGGTCAATTTCAGCCCTCCTAACCTTCTAAATTCGCAAACCTCTGTCAGGGTCACAAAAGAAGCAAGTTATCCATGGTTAGAGGTAACGACGGCCGAAGATTGGAGATTCAGGAGATCCGAAGCCGAACAGTCGTTAAGGTGGGGAAAAAAATCAGAAAAAGGAAGAAGAAACTAGCCGTCGGGGGTGACAAAGTGGTTGTCTATGGTGGTTTGTTTCCGATGGTGTTTCGTTCGTGGAATCGTGGACGATCCAATTTCGGGCGGTGGAGCAGTAGCCGGTGTTGGGATAAATGGATTCTTCGGGCGCCATTAGAGCCGATGGGTCAAAGTGAGGCAAGTTGAAAAGGGGAAATGAACAGTTGCAACTTACAGGGATGTTCGAGGAAGACGAACAGTTGCAAGCCATTGCATATCATAATTTATTTTAAATCAGTAATTATATCACAAATTAATACTTATATCTTCAATAAAACATTCTAAAAATTAAACTATAATGACATTATAAGTTGGCTATCCAAACGAAGCCTTAGTTTGTAAAATTAGTACTCCCTCCGATTCAAAATACATGTCGTTTGAATTTTCAAAAACTATATAATATATTAACTTTTTATTATTTTTTTACAATTTCATACTTCTTACCAACAAATATATTAAATTGTAAAAAAATAAAAATAAAAAAGTTAATATATTACGTAGTATATAATTTTTAGCTCCTTAAAATACGTCCTTAAAAGTCAAACGAGATGTATTTTGGATCGAATGTAGTATTTATTACTCCCTTAATCTCAAAACAGAGATCGTTTGATTTTTTAATATTTATTTGAATGAGTTCAAAACTTTATAAAATATTAATTTTTTTTAAATAAGTACTCCGTATAACATTATTTAAAAAATTAGCAAAAAGTTACTACTACATCCGTTCCAAAATACATGAGTTTTTACTTTTCAACACGTTTTTTAAGGAATGAAAAACTCTATAAAATATTTTTTTTTAATTAATTTTTTTACATAATTTGATACTGAATCGCCAGTGTATTTTGAAGCAGAAGGAGTAATATTTATATATTCTCATGTCAAAGGTCAATTAGGCTAGGTGTTGATCCCCAGTGGCGGAGCTAGGGGGTGCTTGGGGGTGCTCGAGCAGACGAGCACCCCCCTAGCCGGAAAAAAAATACAATTTTTTTTTTTGTATATATTTAGTATTTTTAAGGTAATATAACCTATTTAAATGATATTTTAAGTAAGAATGCTATCTAGCCCAAGTGGTAAAAGAACTAAGGAAGGAAGGAAGGAGAATCAAGAGGTCTTGGGTTCAATTCTTAAGTTCTTCACTTTTTATTTGCTTTACTATTAGCATTAATTCTTCTTGATTTCTCTCCATATTTTTTTCGTTTATATCAACTATTTCATTAAAAAAAAATCATATTTATGTTTACATTATACATTTAACCTTTTATTTCAATATTGTTTTAAAAGTAATTCTTCGTGATTTTTTTTCTATATTTTTTGTTTCTCTTTTTTTTTTTTTTTGTCACTCTCAACTATTTAAATACAAAAAATCAATAAAAAAATCACAATTTTAGTGTTTTTTCAATATTATTTTTAAAAAAATCTTCTTAATAAGTATACACCCCAAAAAAAATTTCACGAAATTTTTTTAGCACCCCCGACGAAAATCCTGGCTCCGCCACTGTTGATCCCCCGCCCAAAAAATTAAAAAAACAAAACTCAAGTTTAATGATAAAAGAAAGGGATTATATAAGAGGTGATCAGAGCGTCGAAACCAAGTCAAATGTTCTCATCACGAACGTATGTATACAAGTCTTGGTTTTGGTAAACTGAACCAAACAAGAATCTTGCAAGCAATCAACCTATGTTTGACAAATTGTATAAACATTTTTGTAATGCTAGGATAAGCTCGTTTGAATTAGGTTTGTGATTCCAACCCGATTTGGTTGAGTAGATTCGAATGGAAGCCATTGATGTATAGAGCTATGGTCAATTGAGCCGACGAGTATTGTGATTGATTGTTTTGAAGTTAGGCTCTACTCTAGAAGTTTCTTGCTCTGTGCACTCTAATGGATGGATCCTGGATCCGTTCAATCTTCAGTACGACACCCGTTCAGTAATCATTACAAATTGTTTAAAAAAAATACATGGACAGTCCGTTATAAAAAATATCAAAAGACAGATCAAGGATCCGTCTTATTGAATTAAAAATTCTAAAAAAAAAAGAAATCCAGAAACACTAAAACAAAAGAAGAAGTGTATATTAAAAAAACGGAAATTTCACGAGGTACCCCTGAGGTAAGGGCTAATTCACGGGGTATACAACTGTTTGACATATTTCACGTGGTACCCCTGAGGTTGTAAATTTTTTTGTGTCGTGCCCTTTAACGTTATTTTTAACTGTGTTCCGTTAGTTTGTTTAAAAAAAAAGAAATTGATTTAAATTAAATAAAGAAGAACTAAAGGCTGGAGAGAAGAGATCCCCATAGCCAAGTACTCTGTCAGTCGCACAGTCATAGACTAGAACCCCTCACCCATGAAGAACGCGCTTACCTTCTTCATCCACGTGCCCCCAAATTTGCCGAAGAACCCTAATCCCCAACTTCGCCGCCGGCAACAATCAGCAAAAATTCAGGCTTGTTTGAAGGCTAATTAATCAACCACGTCAAAGAGAGAAAACCCTAGCATCAAGAGCCTACGTCGCCATCAAATTGAAGCAAGAAATCGGTACAAATCGAGCATCAATGATGCAATTCAAGATCAGATCTGAAGCCGCGACCTTGGTGAAACAAGAAATTTGTGCAAATCAAACACCAAAGATCCTTTTTTTCCTGAGTTTTGGTTGTTCTCTTTCACACACTTGGCTTGGGAGGTCTCCTGATGGTTGGTTGTGCCCAATCTTTATTGAGATTTCAGGAAAGTAAAAGCAAGAATTGTAGCCATCAGAGAGAAGGCAAGAGAAACAAGATGAGCGATGTTGAAGAGAAGACGATTTTCAAGTCCTTGGCGATTTTCAAGTTCTCGTCGATCGTCAAGATCATTGTAGCCGGAATCACGTCACACCCCTCCAATCAGAGCCACCGACGCCGGCGTCCAGAGGGTCTTCCACTCGTCGATGTAATTAAGGTCGCGCCTGGTCGCCTATTCCCTTCAGAGAGGAGCATCGTCTCTTCTCTCCAGCCTTTTGTTCTTCTTTATTTAATTTAAATCAATTTCTTTTTTTTTAAACAAACTAACAGAACTCAGTTAAAAATAAGGTTAAAGGGCACGGTGCGAAAAAATTTACAACCTCAGGGGTACCACGTGAAATATGTCAAACAGTTATATACCCCGTGAATTAGGCCTTACCTCAGGGGTACCTCGTGAAATTTCCGTTAAAAAAAACAAAAAAAAAAAAAGCAGAAGAAGAAAGAAGCAGAAGAAGAAAGAACAAAGAAGATAGAAAGACAAAAAAAAAGGACGGATCTATGATCCATCCTATAAAATTCCATTGTATATTTTTTTTATAACTTGCAATGATTATTGAACAGGTGTCAAGTCATGAGTGAAACGAATCCAGAATCCGTCTGTATGGAGTTTATATAACATCTGGACTGAGTGCATATAGTCACCCCAATCGATTTCTATGTACTCTATGAGATCAAAAGATGATGAGATAATTTGAAATATCAAACACACTTGATAGATCTTAATTTTCAAAAAAAGAAGGGAAATAATTTGAAATATCAAACAAACTTAATAGATCGAGAGGTTGATAAACAAAAACTAAACAAACAAATATAACATCAAAACAAGAAAAAAACAAACGATTTGGAACCACATTTAAAGAAGTAAATGACTAGTCGACGTGAAAGACGAAGGAGGCATTAGAATGATAAAGAAGCAAATGATCAAATAGGCATGAAAGACGAACAAGAGATGGAAATGACCAATCGACGTTAAAGACAAATGAGAGACGAGAATGGGCCATGTATGACAAAAACACTGGATTCCTTTAATGGGCCGTTGGGCTTTGGGATTTGACATTTACCGTTGAAGGTCAATTGCTTTAATGTTCGTTGGGCTTTGTTCTTACAAGATCTTTTTAAATAAAAGAGTTTTTTGCTCCTCATGAGAATCGATCTCACATTGTTATCAACCATATTCTAAAAAACACTTGGAGAGTGCTTAACGGTGGGATATGGTCAAGAATTTAGGCGGAGTTTAAGCGGGATATAGACGGATTTCATGGTGAGTCTTTGCAGTCTAAGCAGGTTTTAATAACCTTGATGACCTTGATGGCGAGGTGAGTTCAAAGGTTTAGACGAGGGTCTAGACAGGTTTTGAAGGGTTTTTTATGGAAAATTTATTCCCTTTTAACCCCTTTAACACATTTTCGTCTAATGCCCGGATTAGTGTGTTTATTTATTTAGTGAAGAATAGTTGTTGGTATAACAAAAAGGGGAGTGAGATATTTAATAAAATTTGACGTATAGGCAAATTAAGTTCTATACAAAGATCAAAATTCGACATTTGTACGTTTGAAAATTAGGATGAAAGTTGATCTTGGAAAATGCTTTAAATAGACATTATTTTACTTTATGGTCAAAATTTTGTATCATTAGTGTTATAGTAGGTGTATTTGAAAATTTTGAGTGCATTTCTCATAACCATATATTTGGTAAAAGGTCATTTCAAGTTTTCAACATATACTTTTATTCGTTGTTTGCATTTAAAGACAAATTTCTTCTACACGTTTCTTTTTTATTTTAATTTTCTTTTCATAATCTAAATTAATTTGAATTCTCATATGATATACTCTTTTGTAAGAAAAACATTGATTTTTTAACATGTTTTTTTAAAAAAACTATATAAAATATCAAATTTTGTAATTATTTTTTTCACAATTTTATAATTATTAGTAATGAATATGAAATTATGAAAAAATGATTTTTTTTTATATTTGAAAGCAACTTCGCTAAATTAATGGAAGAGTAGTAAATAATAATACACTAATATTTTATTATTGAGGAATTGTTTTTACTTTTTTTAAAAATTCAAATTAATGATATTACACTATCAAAAGCAAACACAAATAAGTATATATATGTATTTGCCAAAGAATTAATGTATTAGAATTAGAGAAAAGTATTTTTGTAAAAGAAAAAAGGCGAAACTAATTAAAATAACCCGACCTTTAAGGGTGTGTTAAAAATATATCTCAACCTTTCAAAGTGTAAGATAAATATCCCGACCTTTAAAGGGGTGTTAAAAATATATCTCAACCTTTCAAATGTAATATAAATATCTCGACCTTTATAGGTAATGTTAAAATAATATCTCAAAAAAATTTGTACAAAAAAAAAGCTAACAGGACATGCATATATGTCAAAAAAAAATTAATAAAAAAAACTTTAAAAAATATATATAAAAAAATTATAGATTTACATATCTTTCATCTTTTATATTTTATACACACTATTTTCTTATAACTCTATAGTAAAAACCTTGTTTTATTAAACCACTTTTCTTTTCTTTTTTTTTTTATTAAGGGAAAGAAATAAATTAATAAAATATAAATATATATAAAAAAATGATATATTTACAAGTGTTTAATATTTTATTTAGATTATTTTTATATTTGAGGGATAACACCCATATTCGTATGGAAAATTTAAAATATAAAGAAGAATAGTTAGAATTTTAGTAAATAAATTATGTAAAAAAATATGGAACAATTGAACAAAGAAGAATCATATGGAAAATTGAAATATTAATAAAGTGTCTTGAATTTTTTTTTTAAATAATAAATGAAAAAACTTGTTTTCTTAAACCCTTCTATTAATTTTTTATATATTTTTTTAAAATTTTATTTTTTTATTAATTTAGTTTGCTACATATGTATGCCATGTTAGTTTTTTTTTTGGTAGAGAATTATTTTATATATTATTTGAACATCACTTATAAAGGTTGATATATTTATCTTACATTTGAAAGGTAGGGATATATTTTTAACATATCTTTAAAGGTCAGGATATTTATCTTACATTTGAAAGGTTGAGATATATTTTTAACACACCCTTAAAGGTCGGGTTATTTTAATTAGTTTCGCCAAGAAAAAATAGAAAAATATATTTGTAAGTTAGTCATCATATTTGTGGCCGGGTTTGCTATGTACATTTTTTTTGCCGGGTTTTGGAAAATCCAAGGCATTTTTTTTGCTCAAAATTAAGCAAAATTAGCATTTAATTTAGTGAAAGGGCATTTGATCAAATTAAGCAAAATAGGCGTTTTCGTGCACGAAATTAATAATATAAAAGCAGTTAATTTTAGGGGAAAAAATGAAAAACCAAACAAAAATAAGTAAGTTGACATACTAAAACTTGGATTGAATTGGAGGAGGGACAAAGCTTTGACCCGGGTAAGGAAATCAAGTAGTGTCTAATCAAAAGAAACTAAGAAACATTATCACTAAACTTTAACGGGGGAGACAATCCGCACGGTGAAAATATCGCCATTTACACGGTGGCGGCCACGGTTTCAGAAACCGTGAGAATTTTATGCGACGGTTTTCAAAACCGTCGCTATAAGTCTCCATTTGTCTCTCATCACATGGAGCGGACACGGTTTCTAAACCCGTGGAGGGCATCCTTTAGAAAATAGCCCATCTATTGAATGAAAATGGTGACTTATGGCGACGGTTTTCAAAACCGTCGCCATAAACATCGCCATAAACATTTTCACGGTTTTAGAAACCGTGGCCGGCCAGTGTGGTGGAGAGGCAAATGTGACTCATAGCGATGGTTTTCAAAACCGTCACATAAACAGTTTCACGGTTTTAGAAACCGTGGCCGCCACCGTGTAAATAGCGATAAATTGACCGTGTCAATAGCAATACTGAACTTTAACCATACATACACATATCATACTGATTTAACTCGTTTCGATTAAGACCTACGCTATAGTGGTTCTCCGATAGATAAAACGTTTGCTACATTCTACACTCATCTAAAAATACCCTTTAAAATCTAATGAAAAATCTTCAACCATCAAACACCCAATAAAATATTTTACTGATCGAACTGTCGCCGATATTCGATTTCGACAATGCTCCAACAAGGTATCCTGAGTTGATGTCCCTTTTTGCCGACTCTGGCCTCAGGTGTCGATGGTTATTAATTATCTGTCTATAGGGTTTTTGCTAGTTCCGACCTTAGGTCCTTAAGAGCCGATGAGGTCCAACTAAGGTAATTATATACTCCCTCCATTTTTAAAAAAATTAAAACCACTCTATTTATTCAAATTTCAAATCTCTAAACACAATGTTAAATAAGTTAGGAGAGAAATCGAATTCAGAAAAAACTAAATATTGAGCCTCCAGGTGAATTTGAGCAAGGTAATGTGTCGCTTGGTCCCCCTCTCTCTTGATTAGACTCCATCGGCACACTTGAAAAGTCTGAGCTAGCAACCTCGCCTTGTGAACTAGCGTTCTTGCCACCCCTTTGAAGGTCATAGTGCCGCGGAGTTGATTGTAGAGCAGGGGCGGAGCCAGGAAAATATTGAGGGGGGGGGGGGGGGGGGCTTGCCTATTTTATCGGAATTTTTTTTTTTGAATATATATGAGATACAATTTTAAAAAAAAATATAGTAAAAAACACATTAAATACATGATTTTAGAAGCTAAAAGAGAAAAAAAAATCCATAAATACATGATTTAAAAAGCTAGAAGAGAAAAAAATCGATAAAATGAAGCTATGGGGATTTGAACTCAAGACCTCTTTATTCAAATGCAAACCTCATACCAACTAGGCTAGACACATTTATTGATTTATTACTCTTTTTAACTTGTTTTAACCCTTAAATTATCAAAAATTACAAAAAAATACATATATATATATATATATATATATATATATATATTTTTTTTTTTACGTATTCCCCCGACCCAGGGGGGCTCGAGCCACCTCATGCCCCCCTCCCTCCGCCCCTGTTGTAGAGTTGTGCACAATCCATCTCAACAACAATGACCCTGGCTCTCCGCTCCCTTGCCATAAGGAGCGCCCAAACCACCCCTTCCAGCTCAGCCACCAATGGCACTGACCCAGCCCGAATCCTTTTAGCCGCTGCCTAGCACACCACCCCATAAGCATCTCTTGCAATTGCTTCGACACCACAACCTTTCCTTACATCTGAAGAAGCATCACAATTTATTTTAATGAGTCCGTCTTCCGGCAGGAACCACCTAGCATAGTCCCTCTTTGCAGTCCAGTGGAAGCCCCTTCTCTATGCCTTCGAGCCTTCTCCCCCTCCTGCTCAATAATTTCCTCCACCGATGTCAACACACCGTCGAAGCATCTCCTATTTCGGGCATATCAGACACCAGTAGTAGCATACACCCAGAGCTTCACCTGCTCACAATTAGAGGTGGCAATCGGGTGAGTCGGGTCGGGTTCGGATCGGGTTATTCGGTTTCGGGTCATATCGGACTCGGGTTGATATCGGGTGTGATGATAATTCGGGTCTGATCGGGTTGGGGTCGGGTTTATTCGGGCATTAGTTTATCGGATACAATCGGGTTTTCGGGTCCTATTCGGTTCGGGCGAATCGGGTTTCGGTCTAAACGAGTTTGGGTTAATCGGGTGTGTCGGTCTAAACGGGTTCGGGAGAATCGGGTTTCGGTCTAAGCGGGTTCGGGTGAATCGGGTTTTGGTCACAACGGTTTTGGCCGGTTGAATTGAGTTCAATCAAATCGAACCCGCGAGAATCATATTGGATAAAACAAATCAATTTTTTTTACCTATGAGATAATTATCCTTCTATATAGGTTAAGCTAATATTTATCAATTCTTAATCAATACTACATTCGTTAAAAAAAATGTAAGTCTTCTCACTTTTTATAATATTTTAAAAAAAAGTCAAAATCATATAAAATATTATTTTTTAATATTAATTTCATACTTATTACTTATAACTACGAAATTATAAAAATAAAAAAAAATTGATATTTATATAGTTTGGGCGTCTTAAAAAATGCTAAAACGTTACTTTTTTTAATGGAGGGAGTACAAAATTATATTTAATTATACTATATGCATGATAATATTACCATCCATTATTAATTAAGTAATCAAATACTTAGGTTGTTTTGAGTATTTTAGGGAAAATGCTAAGATTTTTGTTGATTTCGGATATAATCAGGTTTGGGTTATTTCGGGTGTTGGGTATAATCGGGTTCGGGTAATTTCGGGTTCGGGTAATTTCGAGTTTCGGATATGCTCGAGTCAGGCGATTTCGGGTTTCGGGTTGATTTCGGGTCGGTCCATTCGGATATAATCGGGTTCGGGTTCTTACTGGGTTCGGATTGCTTTCGGGTTCGGGCTTAACTCAAATCGGGTCGGTCGGTCTCGGATCCAAACTTTTTTTTCAATTATTCGGGTGTCGGACGGGTTCGAGTCGGATCAATCAGATCGGTTTTCTTGGATCGGGTCGGGTATTGCCAGCTCTACTCACAATCCTTCACGTTCAGCACTCTCTCGGTCCAAACACAGAAATCTATAGCCCCCCTTGCCCAAAAACCTAATAGCTGGTAGGAGCTTACAGACCTCTCGGCCCAATTTGCATTGCCACACCGCGTGCATTATAGAGTCAATCATGCCACAAGCATCACACCATGGCTCTATTGCACATGGCTTCCCTACACGGTAATATCCCCTGACAAGCTCTAGCTCCATATGAAGCTCCAAACTCTAGGAATAACCGGGATTCTTCATATCTTCTTCCACAAGACCCCCCCCTTCCGATGCCTGTCCTCCTCCCTTAGCTTGACGTTGTTTCTCCAACATGATGTGATAAGCTGACCTCATCGAGTAGTTGTCATCCCTAGAGTGGAACCAGGTCGGCGTATCTTTTATATGCAGATCAACAAGATGAATACTAAGGATTGCATCTATGTTACACAGTAATAAAGAGTTTCAGATTCCTCGTCCCAATGTCCCTATCTCCAATCTATAAAGTTGATGACTGTAGTAAACTCTCCTCTACCCGTAGGATTTGCCACTAGCATGAAGAGTGGGGTCTCGACAACCACTTGTCTCCCCATGCATATAAGGTTGCTCGATCCATTTCCAACCGTCCAGTAGACCCCCTCCTCTAAAACCTCTCTCGCTTTCAAAAGACTAGGCCACATGTAACTCGGTTTACTTCCAAGCCTAGCCTAAAAATGGAAGAATAAGGGAAGTATCTTACTTTGAGAAATCTAGACAGCAACGCCCCAAGTTCCGTCAAAATTCGCCACCCCATCTTTGCAAGCATAGCTAGATTAAAAATCTCCATGTCCTGAAAGCCAAGACCCCTTATGTTCTTGGATACACACCTTCTCTTCCAAGAATCTAATGAACCTTCCTATTCGCTTCCCCATCGCCCACCAAAAGTCACACATCATTTGCTCAATCTCCTATCACATATAGCTCAGAAAAAGAAAGCACGTCATGGTATACATCGGAATAGCTTGCACCACTTATTTCAGCAGAACCTCTTTCCCCACCCTTGATAACGTCCGAGCCTTCCATCCTTTTAATTAATTTCTTCCATATCCTATCCCGAATGCCGCTAAATATCACTTTTTTGACATCTCAATCATCGTTGGGAGACCAAGATATCTCTCATGTTTACCAACTTCTGCCACCCCCACTCGATTCTGAATCTCTTCTCGGACCTCCAGACTCACATTAATGCTGGAAGATAGTTCTGACTTTGCAAGATTCACCTGTTGACCTGACACTTCTCCATAAACTTGGAACATATTCACTATTTCTGAGCCCTGTTGGCCGTTAGCCCTTACAAAAAGAATATTATCATCCACAAAAAACAAATGAGTCACATATGGTGCTGAAGGAGAAATCTTGATAACTTGCCAACTTCCCGTCTCTTCCCTGTAACCCCCGTCCCACATTGGATATCATAAGGATATAAAATGTTGGGAGTGATTTATAAGTGATTCAAGACCTACCTATGTCACAAGAGCTCTTTCTTTTCAGGCTCCAAGTGAGGACAACAGATTTGAGAGGGTTATGTTGCATGGGCTGTCATCTCTTAAGACACCGGGTCTTACATTCCCGCCTTCTAATTACACCCAAAAGAGCCTCCACACAAAATAGGAAAAGATAAGGAGACAATGGACCCCTTCCCGGAGTCCTCTTCTCGGTATAAACGCTTGCGACGGGGATTCCCCTACCAATGTCGAGTAGGACGTACACTAAGGTTACACACCTCATCACCGTCCTTATCCACTCCATATGGAAGCCCATCCTCTTCATGCAATACTCCAGGAAACTCCACTCGATCATGTCGTATGCTTTGCTCATATCCAGCTTAAGTGACATGAAGCCCTTCTTCCTCGTCCTCATGTTCTTCATATAATGGAAAATTTCAAACGCTGACAACACATTATCAGTGATGAGTCGTCCTGACACAAAAACCTCCGTTTTTATTTGTTTGCGGTTTCAACGAAAAGCACATTAATTATACTTTTTTTTCATTCGAAGCACATTAATTATACTAAACACTAGATTTAAGATACACAAAAAAAAACAAGTAAAAAAAATCAATCACGTCTTAACTAAATCATTGCAATTCATTACACTTTTTTTGATTCTCACTTAATTAAAATTAGAGGTATTTGTATTGTACTACAAAAAGAAATGATCACAAGTTCACAACACTTCTCTTTCTTCAAAATGTCCAAATCATTACATCAATTAAATTGAAATTTCAATTTATCGGCTCTGAAAGCATGTGTCAATTAAACCTTTATTGACACCGAAAAACGCATGTATTTGACGATATTAAACTGTCCCAATAGCAAGCCGGCAACGATATAGCTAGACACATCAAAACATGAGAGAGCAGGTAAGAAAAATCATGCGATGGTTATACCTTTCAAATGAAGAAATTAAATTGTAAGAATTACTCTACAAATGAGTTTTAATTCTAGAATGAGGAAAATGTTTCACCCACAAAATTAAAAAAAATAAAAATTCCAAAAGGTATTGGTGAGATAGTTCAGTAAACCAATTGAACTATTGAAGTTTCGTCTTGGTTGGGTTTTGATTTGCCACTTGACACACACAATAAGTCAGCATCATCATCATCAAGAAATGATGTTTTTGTTTTTGATGGGTGTAACGTAATACCTCTTCTACCATCTTTTTTCATTCTTACATTTTGTTTGCATTATTGTTTCATGATACAAATTAAAGGTGTCAAAAAAAAATGAAGCTTTACAAGGCTGCCCTTCAGAATTTGTGGTTCAAGAAAGGCCAAGATTAGGAAGCTTCCATTACTATATAGATATTTAATTAATTGTGTAGATCATACAGATGATATCAAAATCGACTTCAAAATAATAATAGAGACGATCTATCTTGACCAATTGAGAAGTGTATATTGATTTTCGAAGTGATTGTATCAGTCTACGATGTTTTGATTTCAAGGTTGACGATTTGATACTGAGAAGTTGATAATATTGAAAGATCGAGTTACCTAGCTAACTGGTTACTCGTGCAATGAGCCTTAAGTACATATGAGTATCATGCCAAGTTGACCGTGAAGGAGAAGTATATATCTAGGACTTAAATAAAGTAATACCCGAATTTACTCATAGATGTGTATCCCACATTGATAATATAAAGAGATCAAATGAAACTGGTTTTAGTATGTGGACCTACACATGATCCTCTGACCTAGCCTACTACAAAACCAAACATATAATTTAATATGGTAATAAAAGCTCAAGTTGGTTTAAATCTATTAGACCTAGATATAAAATGATTTAATGAGGGAAGTATGCTAGCTTCCTAAGAAGTTACTTCCCATGAATTCAATTCACATGAATTATAATTCTCATAAATTTTTAAAAAGTTGTTTGGTTAATCAATAAGATGGATGGAATTTAAATGAGAGAAGTTGAATTTTTCCATAAAAAATGGTAGAATTGCAACTTACCTAGTCCCCCTTTAGGTAAGTGAAATTCCTCAATTTTGTAGGAATTGAAATTCCTAGGAATTCAAGTTCTTGAATTTTTCCGTGTTAAAAAAACAACCAAACATGGATATTTATTCTACTTTTTGTATTTTTAATTAAAGTTCCTAGGTTTTTTAGATGTTAACCAAACAAGCTCTAATTGCTAGTTTGTGAATTGGATATTATTAGGAAACAATCAAAACGTTTATTTATTCAAACTTTCAATATAATATAACTATATAATTAAGATAAGCAAGCCTTAATTATATCAATAAGATCTCCTTTTTCAAGTTTAATTATATTATTCAAACAAGGATAACAAACCCACAAAGACTCAATTACTATTGGTTTAATATATTGCTTGTGGAATGAGCCTAAAGGTTTTGACAAAACAAAATTAAACTATAAAGTTAAGCCAAAGAGGGCTTCAAAGAAGAAGCTATAAAGCAAGTAGTCATTTTAAAGCCCATTTAAAAATCATGCAGTCAACCATGGAGGTAACATCATCACCTACCCTATAGGCAACCATTTTTTTTCCTCATAACAGACAACAAGTCAATTTCTCATCACCAAAAACAAGAAATTAGAGGCTAACATTTATTCTTCCTTAGCCCGATTTACCCGAAACTCGAATCAATCCGACTGGTAAATGACCAAAATTTAATCTGATCGGTAAATAACCGAAATCCGAAATTTACCCTAAATTGATTGATTGAGAATTTGAAAGGCATATATTTCCATTCCACCAAGAGATAGAATGCCACCCACCAAAATGGTGAAATAGACACCAGACTTTTCTTGAGTGTCTCTTATACCATCCCTTGGTGTTGTGTGTTTCACCACAAAGCCTTACCATTGAAGCTCTCAATGAGTCCATTCGGATTCGAGTAAGGAAACCTCGGGGCTCGAATAAGCTTGGAGGGAAAATGGGCATGATGAAGATCAAGAGAAAGCTTGTGATGTTGTCTTGCTGCAGGGCAAACCTGATGGAGGTTCAAGAGGCGAAAAAGAAGGAGATGCAGAAGCTACCATCTATAAACCGATTGCTCTTATCGGATTTGAGTGATCTCTCTTCTCCAATCTCGTCGAGTGATCTCTCCATAGTCCTCCATGGCCAGAAACTTTGTGTCTTCACCTTTGACGAGATGAGGGAGATCACAGGCAACTTCACCTCCAAGAACTATCTTGGTGAAGGCGGGTTCGGGAGGGTGTACAAAGGGTGCATTCGAGAGAGGCTGAGGCCCGATCTTCAGGCTCAGACTGTCGCGGTCAAGGTGTTGGATGTCGAAGGGCCACAAGGCCATATGGAATGGCTGGTGAATGTGACTCTAAGTTTGTATAATCACTAAGAAAAATGCCAAAGTTGTATAACTTTTCAAGTAATATAATGAATCTTTGCAGGCTGAAGTTGTTTTTCTTGGGCAAATTCGGCACCCTCACCTTGTCAAGCTGATAGGCTATTGCTGCGAGGACGATTACAGGCTTCTAGTCTACGAGTACATGGCGCTAGGGAGCTTGGAAAACCGCCTTTTTAATAGTACGTAACGCCTCTAAGTGAGCTTGTTTTTCATATCGAAAAGTTGTGTAATTAAGAAGGTGAGTTTCATGTCTTGGTGCAGGGTATTCGGCTCCCTTGTCGTGGATAGCGAGGATGAAGATTGCATTCGGAGCTGCTAAGGGGCTCGCTTTCTTGCACGAAGAGCAAAACTCGGTCATATACCGAGATTTCAAGGCTGCAAACATCCTATTGGACTCTGTAAAGCACTGTTCTTCACAACAAAAATGACTTGTTAAACTGCAAGAACAAGTCTATGAAAGTGTTTTTTCTTCCTATTGTAGGACTATACAGCTAAGCTATCGGATTTCGGACTAGCAACCGATGGATCAAGGGACGGAAAGCAATGTGGCGTGTCACCGGTTAGGGGAACGGAAGGCTACATTGCACCCGACTACCTTATGACCGGTTAGTTCTATTCTGAATCCCCTCCATGGCTCCATGAAATCGGATAAAAAGGACCCTAAGGAATGGTTTTTCGTGTTTTCGTGTTATGTTGTATAGGCCGATTGACGATGAAGAGCGATGTGTACAGCTTCGGAGTCGTTCTCCTAGAGGTGTTGACGGGTAGGCAAGCGAGCGGGAGGAGGTATAGGACCAAGGAGCACAGCCTGGTGGAGTGGGCAAGGCCGCTATTGAGGAGCCCTAAGAAGATGAAACATGTAATGGATCCGAGATTCGAAGGGAAATACCCGGTTGAAGGGGCTAAGAAGGCGTCGAAGCTAGCTCACCGGTGTTTGAACCGCGACCCGAAGGCTAGACCTAGCATGACCACCGTGGTCAGGACGCTGGAGCAGATCTTGGAGCTTGGACATGAGCCACCAAGAGGTGTGATAGTGAGAAGGCAATACAGTAAGAGAGATTAAATTAGGATATATCTTTGTTAATTGCTATGTATTCATCTTACATAAGGGTAAAGTTAAAGTCACCAATCACAAATTGGTGTTCCAAGAGGTTGGAAGTTCGAATCTCATTGGAAACATGAAGTCACTTGTGAGTGGAAGGGTCGATCAACTCCTTAAATTTGATCAGGATGTAGAGCGGTTGAGCCGATCTAGTTGAACTAAGATTAAAAAAAAGGTAAAGTTAAATGGAAGAAATTAATTCCATTTTTTTTTTTTTTGCAATTAGAAGTTGGAAATGAGAAGTTATTATCCGAGATTTGAAGTTCATTAATTAGTTGCTTCAAATGTAATTAAGCACATCTCAAACAATGCTACATGCGACCAAAAAAAAGTGCATTAGTTATGTTAAAAGGCATACTAACTAAAGTTTGGGCATCAAAAATACTAATTTAGCCACACAAAAAAAGGATCCATTTAAAAATGAATCATTTTATATTTAAAAGTGCATTAATTATGCGAAAAAATATACATTATTATTTTTAAACTACCTACCTTATTTTATATAAAAAATGCAAACTTCTCATTCTCACTCCATTCTGATATACTCTATCAGTTAATTAAAACTTGACGTTTTAATATATACACACACTTTTTAAGGTGTTAAAAACTGTATAACATATTTTTTAATAATTTTATACTTAAATAAATTTGTAAAAATAAATATAAAAAAATTAATATTTTATATAATTTTTATCATTCTAAAAAAGCAAGCATGAATATGAAACGATGACGGATATTAATTAAGTTGGCTAGTAACCTTCTAGAACATCTTAGTCATCGAAGAATAAACGAGTGACATATGTTTAGTAGACAAGTCAAAAAGGAGTGCAATTATGTATTGATCCTAACTCCTAAGGGTTGTCAATTTGACATTTTCAAATTTTAATCGATAGTTTTAAATTCATTTATTTTAAGTAGTAAGTTTAATCATTTCCCCCCTTCTCTTTGTATAGAAAACTTGTTTTTTTTTTTAAATATATGCATGAGATACAATTTTTGGTAAAAAAATATATTAAATAATATAAAATTAAAGATTTGAATATATAGTTATCTTAAGTTAAAAAAACTAAGAGGAAAAAACAATTCCACAAAATAAAGCTACAGGGATTTAAACTCAAAACCTCATTATTCAAATTCTCGACCCATACTAACTAAGTCAAGTGTTATAGCGAGAATGATAAAGCGAAGAACAACACAAAGATTTATGTGGTTCAGCAACGGTGTGTTGCCTACGTCCACGAGCAGAGAACCAATTTTCTTATTAGAGGAAGCAAAATAGATTAGGGTTACAAGGGGTCGGCGTTTCATGAGTATATGAGGAGACTCATGAAACCCTAAACAGACAATGGACTGAAAGCCCAAAATAGACAGATGATAGACCCGTTTACAATAAACATCGCATACCGTAAAGACGGGGTGGCGCTGCCTCCCTAGCCCCCCGCCAGTGGCGCGTCGCCCCCTGGACCCCCGACTCCTGGACCTCCCGATACGTCGCCGGTCAATGATGATTCAAGGCATATTAACATCAAGCACACCTTATGATTTTTTATTATTTTTAAACACTTTTAACCCTAAAACTAGAAAAAATTACAAAACGTACACGCGCACACATATATTTATTTATTTTTCTAATTTCTCAAGACGATAATGGACCAGTGATAGACAAAAAATATCTATCGATTTAGGAAGTCGGTGTAGCGTCGTCTAGATAGAATACTCTACCAATATGAAAAGTCGGTGTCGTAATTATACGTACAGTAGATATTTTAACCGTGTAAATAATAACCGCTTCTATATTGACTTCATTGTATTATGTGAGATGAATAATTGATGCATGTAGACATAATAGTTTGCAACCGGGAAATTTTAAAAGGACACCCTTCGTTTTCCTCAAATACATTATCAAAGAAGACGTAATAATAATACTAGTTCATCCTTCGTTTTCACCTAAAAATCCCTTTAAATTATTAAAATTGTGGGAAACTAAATATTCCTCCGTTCCATAATACATGTTCTTTTGTTTTTAGGTACGCTTTTTAATGAGCGAAAAACTCTATAAAATATTTTTTTTAATTAATTTTTTATATAATACTATGATACTTATTAGTAACTATCATAGTATTTTATAAAAATTTAATTAAAAAAATAATATTTTATAGGATTTTTTGCTCATTAAAAAGCGTGTTGAAAAGGAAAATGACATATATTATGGAATGGAGAGAGTAATTTAGAGAGGGCATCTATTTGTTAATTATAAATTGAGGGTAATCCGGACAACATAATAAGGACGGTGATTAGTGATATTAACATCCCAAATTACATTCTTCGATGGCTCATGGATTCAGAATGCTCAACTACCATACATATATTTCACAGTAATGTATTTCACAGTAATGTATCTTATTTAGTGGCTAAAACTTCACTATTAATATTAGTCATATATCTTAATGTCACATTCGAGTTTATCGTTGTCATTTTTGATTTCATGTTTTTTGACCACACATTTTCAAAACGTGCTTGGACTACAGATGCAATAGGGAGGAGACTCGATCTTCGCTTTGTTAATTATGGAAACGAAAATAATTAAGTGCAAAACAAGATAGGAATCGTTTTGGTTTCGAAAAGAACAAAACAAATACAAAAGATAGAGGATAAGGAAGAAGAGCACGAGATTTGTTTACGACGTTCGGATCTGTGATCCTACATCCCCAAGGCCTCAAGAGTCAGCCCTAATCCACTATCAAACAAGGGAGAAAATACAGATTGGAGCAAAGCCGAAAGTACAAGTAAAGATCCAAGCGAAAACCAAAAGCAAAAACACGAAAACAAGCAAGAAGAAGAACTTCTAATATCTCAAATCTAAGGATAAAGACTCGGATCCGAGAAGATAACCCAAACACCGAGCAGTTGCTGGTCGCTGGATGTGCCCTCGACCTTCAGACACTACGTGGCCTCGCCGGAGAAGAAGAGCTTCAATGGCTGGAAGAGGAAAGGGCTTGAATAGCAAACCTTAACCGGCCTTAATCGCCTTCTCAGATTCCCCCTCTCTCTCTCTCTCTCTCTCTCTCTCTCTCCAGGCTTGGGAGGAACAGTAGAAACCCTAGACGACGTGAGCGAGCTGACAATCAGCTTCTTTATAGAGCCACCATAAGTCAAAACGCTACATTCAGAGAGCGAGGCTTCCTTCTAGCAACACAGACAACAACTACAAGATGTTGGACCAGTGTGATGAGCTTTGGCGCTTTAGGCCCAAGCCTTGGCAGCTCTTAGTTGATTAGGAAATTAAGCCATCTTGGCTCAATTCGATCCAGTCCAACCCGAGCTAACATCCAAGAGCTTGGTCCTAGCCTTAAGCCAAATTACACTTAACCATTCATGTTACACTTAGATATAATACATACAATACATACATATTAAATGGTATAAAAAAACAACTTAGGAAAATATATATGTTCTCAACATTAAGATTAACCCAAGGAAAAGGCAAGGGTTAACCTCATGAATTTATAATCTTTATTAAGTTAAAATTTATTGATTAATATTCTAACCATTATTATCATTTCTTTATTTTTCCATATAAAATTTATTTCATTTTCCTTCATTTAATTATCTAATTTTAGTATGAGGTAACAATATCCCTACTATGCTTTAACCATTTCTTCTCCCCTTCTCTATAATCACAACAAGAGTGATGATCTTATACATGTTATACACTAAATTTGATTTATTTTTCTCCTTCAAAACAAACAATGCCGAAAATGATTTCTCATCTGGAGAATTGTGAGAGCTCATTGTTCTTCAAAACAAACAATCCCTTTGAAAATATGAAGTTGCTTGTGAGTGGGAGGATCAATACCCCTTAAATGAGCCACATAGTATTAAAACAAAAGGTTAATATAAAAATATAAAAAGCTAGTATAATTAATTAAGTTAAAGAACGTAGATTGAGAATTTGAGATAGTCACATAATATTCGAATTTCAAAATAATATAAAAACGATGATTAAAGTTTTAATATAGTCTCACTATTAAAATATTATGTATAAGAAAGGGTCAAAGAAGTAGATTAAGGGGTATTATCATTCACAAATTCTAATACGAAGATTAATTGAAATAAAATAACTATCCCCTCTCATTAAAAAAAAATCTAAAATTTTTATTCTTTTAATTTATTTTGTAATTTTAATTTATTTTTATTTTGCTTTTTAATTAAAGTTTGTGAGGGGTGGGAGATAGGACTTAGGATTAGGAGGGGACATGGATTTGAAGTCCAACATTAGAGGAAAAAAAATATATTTAAACCCAAAAAAAAAGGAAAAAAATATATTTATGGTTTGCATAATTTTAGATATTTTTGTTATATACATCAATTTCTTATTTTTCAAAGTAAAACCTGCAATCAAATAGGCCGGTCGATGGCTTGCTAGCCCATGAGCAACCTCATTGTCAACACGTCTAACATGAGACCAGTTAATAAACCCGAAAGCAATCTTCAAGTTAGAAGAAATAAGGTGACCTAGCTATCATTCTGTGACCCATATAGCCAGACCGATTACCGAAGAAGCTTGGAGACAAGAACGAGGCAATCCGTCTCAACCTAGATTCGCCCTAAGCCCCATTCAACAGCACACAAGAGCGCCCAACGAATAAGTTCAACTTTTGCAACTTCATCACAATTGACTTCTCCTATTTTTGGCGTTCCACATGTACATTCCAAGCTAACGCCGCCCATCTTTGCTTCTTTGTATCCAACCGCCGGCCCCTAAGGGCCGGAGCACGTTAACCAAAAGCCACTCCATAAGTATGAAAAATGTTAACGATTTCAGTTCTCTATTGACAAGTAGTTTTCCTAAACATAACACAATCATCAGCAAAGAACAAATGTGAAAACGAAGAAGTAAAAGGCACAATCTAGATCAAGGTGTCCATTCACCACACTCTCCCTCACCACCTTCAAGTTCTCACCACTTCACTCATCCTTACTTGATAAGAACCCTATATATAGATTTACGGGGTTTTGAATTTTTTTTTTAAAATTTATAGAAAATGAACTATTTTAATGTAAAATATTGGTTGGTATGATTTGGAGCGTTTTTCATGCTTTTCAATAGCTTCTATGTTTTTAGCCAACTCAATGTTCAACTTATGGACCAATTAAGTGGGCTGTACAACAAACCTATTGGGCCGAATCTTCAATTGCCCATGGCAATACCAATGGACCATTCTTAAACTTCCTATTTGGGCTGCATTTTTTTTTCCAGTTCGATTGGACTATCGTTTTACATCTAAACTTGCAAACAATCTAAGCTTCTACAAACATTCGAATTTTTTTTTTTTTTTTGGAAGCAGATAAAGATTAGGAAATACGTCAACGATCCGGCCTCTTTCCTAGTGCGTTCGAGCGGACGAGAACCCGAAGTTCTTGATCATCAGTGAAGCTACCATTAAATTGAAACAACAACAACTACAACTAAAAATTAAAAAAAAAATCAACTCGGAAATTAAAAACCACACAAAAATAATAATTTAAAAACCCTTAAATTGAAACATAAAAAATCACATCCTTGATGTTTTATTCCTTTAATCAACACACCAAACTTAGGTCAAGGAAAACCATAGTACAACATCATTAATTAGCTACAAGCTCTTAGATGATCAAACAACCATACTAAAGATTGTAACAACCTTAAAATCATACAATTGAACTTATAATACATTATTCAATATTTCTAGCTATGTATAATAGATTATACATAATGCAATTTAGCCTTCAACCACACGCACAAACCTATACCAAAATCACACATCGTAAAGATGAGGTGCAAGGCGAGGCTTAGCAAACACAACTAGAGGTTGCTTCTTGGGATTCGAGAGGCCGAAAATCTCCTCCATGTCGAGATCCTGAGGGTTCATACCCTCGGGCAACTTCCACACGAACCCGTGCAAGAGATTAGCCATGCTTGACTCGATCACCTTAAGGCCCAGGCTATAGCCCGGACACATCCTTCTCCCAGACCCAAATGGGAGGAGCTCGAAATCCTGACCCTTGACATCCACATTGGCCATTGGGCCTTGGATGAAGCGGTCAGGGGAGAACTCCTCGGGGTTCTCATACACAGACGGGTCCCTCTGTATGGTCCACGTGTTCACGAGAACTCTGGTGCCCTCTGGCACGTCGTAGCCAGAGATCTTAACATCCTCCCTAGCAATCCGGGGCACCAACATGGGTGCCACCGGGTGGAGACGCATGGTCTCCTTTATGATGGCTCGGATGTAGGGGAGGTTTGGGATGTCTTTCTCCTCCACCCACCTCTCCTTCCCTATGACCGCATCGAGCTCCTTCGTGGCCTTGTCTATCACGTCAGGGCTTCGAAGGAGCTCTGATAGTGCCCACTCCACCGTCACTGCCGAGCTCTCCGTGCCCCCTGCAATTAGGTCCTGCATGTATTCATGCATTAGTTGATCATGTAACCTAAAATCAGTAAAAATAGATGTATAACACTCATAAACTAGTACATCTTATTGAAAGTGTATTGAATTTTCTAAAGCTTCTCAAAAAAAAAAATCTAAAAAATGTATCAATTGATGAGAACAAAAAACTTTAAGACTTCGAGAGTAGTTAATTTTCAAGTACTTTCCATAATTATTAGGATAAATACTTCCAAAATTAAATTTATAATGGGTTTGGGCCTACACACCCTACGGCCCATTTAACACCGACATTGTTCTATCAATTTATGCGATCTTCATTCCAAGCAAAAAAATAAAAATAAAATAAAATTACACTATTAAATAAAACAAAGAAATAAAATATTTATTTATTTATTGTTATTGTATAAGTATTTAAATCGAAATATAAGAACATCATTTGATAAAAATCGTCATGATACAACCTTGATTAAAAAGATTATCTTCTATTTATTGCGTGTTGGACTTGCCAGTTAGGTTGGTAAATGAAAATGACATCGGCATTATATTTTACAATAAACACAATTATCCCATATAGACTCGAAGATTCATTAAATTCTATAATTAGATATGATTTTGGAAAATATCTGCATTTTCAAGTTCACAAATAGTTATGAAAACTAGTACAAAAATAAAATCTATTGTTAATTAATTAATTACTACGTCTATTCGGAAAAACATGTTTTAAAATATCTAATTTTTTATAATTTTTTTTAATAATTTAGTACTTTTTAATAATAACTATAAATATTTTAAAATTTTATAAAAAATAAATATTTTATATATAAAAAAACATACATAAATAATAAATTACATATTTTGCCGAGCATATAACTTCATAATTGTATAAAATGTAGGGTACTTACTTGTGTAAAGGCCTTGACACCATGCCTTTCAAGCTTGACCTCAAGAGTGGGGTCATCAGCCAACTCCAAGAGGACATCAACCATGTCCACTGGGGCCCACCCCTTGGTAGTCTTCCTCCTATGGTTGTGCTCATCCAAGACATGCTCCATGAACACATCAAACTTCTTAGCAAGCTTCTTCATCCTCTTCACATACCCTTGCAAGTCCAAAAACCCTAGATAGGGTATCCAATCCCCAATGTTGAGCACCCCATTGAGCAAGAAGAGCTCATCAAGCATGACCTTGAACTCGGTCGGGCTCACGATCGACCCGGCCTCCTCCTCGTCGAGGTAACGCTTCCCGAGGACCATCCGGCTTATCACATTCAGGCTCACCGTTGATAGGTGATCCTTTATTGTGATCGGGTTACTGTCAGGTCGGGTCAGTTTGAACAGTGTTTTTCGGAGGCTCTGGGTCTCCTCGACCCTGATGTACTCGTATGAGTCGAGCCTCCGGTTGCTGAAGAGCTCCATGAGGCACATCTTCCGGGCCTGCCGCCAGTAGGGCCCGTAGGGGGACCACGTGATGTCGGAGTAGTTGTAGGTGGTGTACTTGCCGGCGGCCGTCTTGGGCCGCGAGGCGAACGAGATGTCTTGGGTCTTCAGGATGAGCTTGGCGGTGTCGACGGAGGCCGCCACCAGGACTCGGTGGGACCCGAACCGGAGCATCATGACCGGCCCGTAGGTCTTGGAGAGGTGGTGGAGGGAGCGGTGTGGGAGTGACCCTATGAGGTTGAAGTTGCCTATGATGGGCCAGGGCTTTGGGCCCGGTGGGAGGTTGAGCTTCCGCCGGGGGATGAAGGAGGCGAGGAGGCGGACGACGAGGAGAGCCGCTAGCGACGTGGCGGCGAGCTCGGCCCAAGTGAGTGGCTCCATCGATCCGGTGGCCGGTGGTGGTTGTTAGGGGCTAATTTGGAGGGTGTGGAGATTTGAGGGTTGTGATTTGATGATTTTGATGGGTTTGTTAGTGGGACTATTTATAGGTGAAGTTTTGTAGTTAGAGAAAAAGACTAAACAAATAAATAATTAAATACGGAGTAAATAATATCTCAGTCTTTTTCCTACCAAATTTCCAAGAGAAGTCCGGTGTATTTTCATATATAGTACTTTTCTTATCATATTATTGAAGAGATGACATAATAAACTACGGAAATTCTACAAATTAATGCATTTTTATTTTTAAATATAAACTAAAAAAATTTGATAAATTTGAATTCATAAAATCATAATTGAACGGTTTCGATTTAACTAACTCTGTTGATGGAATTAAATCAGGTTGCTTTGAATAACTCCCAAGTGACCAGTGAGAAGCTTTCACATTTGACTCCAAATTTTAAATATCCAATTTATTTTTATTTATTTATTTTTGGGTCATGGTCAATTGGTCATCCACTCATCCGTTGAATAGCCCTCTAATTCGTGTTAACTCATTTATTCTCATGGGTCATGGTTATAGGGTTGAAAATAACCCTGACTATTCAATCCATCCGTATTAATTTTGTGGGTAAAAATCCGTAATAAAGTGGTCAAGTGGATGACAGGTATGTGGTGTTTTGGAGAAAACGAAATTGAGATTCAAGGCGATGAAATTATGTTAGATTGATGAAGCTAATTGGAGAAAACTCCATGGAAGAAAGTAAAGTAGCTCTCGGGTTTGTTACAACCTAAAACAAATTCTCCCGCCTCTTTTTATCTACTAAATTGGGAGGCCGGTTGCACATATGAAATGACCAAATTGCTCCTTAACCAACCGAGCTCTATCTAGCTAACCATATGTACTCACATACCCTCCTCAAGATGGACTGAGACAAGGTAAGACGAGACCCAGCTTGGATCGTAAGAAGTCATGTTGCTTAGCCCCGAGCGCTTTGGTGAATAAATCTGCAATCTGAAGTGCAGTCGGCACATGAGCAGTGACAATGAACCCCTGATGAATCATTTCACGAATGAAATGGGAGTCAATACGAACGTGTTTAGTTCGTTCATGAAACACTGGGTTAATGGCTAGTTGCTGAGCCGACTTATTGTCACAATTCAAGACAATTGGAAGTGCCACTAGGATGCACAAATCACTCAAAATCCCGTGAATCCACACCAATTCATTGGATGCAACTGACATACTTCTATACTCACTCTCAGTGGAGGATTTAGAGACGACTTTCTGCTTCTTAGTCTTCCAATACACTAATGCAGCACCTAAGAATATACAATAGCTAGAGAGAGAGATCTACCAGTGTCCAAACAATTATCCTAATCTGCGTCGTTGTAAGCTTTGACATTGAGATTAGAGTGTGAAGGGTACGACAATGCAAAATTGAAGCTCCCTTTAAGATGTCGAAGAAGATACATGAGAGCATCCCAATGTGGCTTCAATGATTGCAAAAATTGATTGAGCTGCTGAACTGTATAAGAGATATCAGGCCGGGTAAGAGTGAGATACAACAGTCTCTCTACTAATCTTCTGTAATCCTTTGAATGCTCAATAGGATCACCAATATTTGCAGAGAGTTTCACTCCATGTTGCATAGGAAAATTGGTGATCTTGGACCCTTCCATGTTAGCATCAGTAAGAATGCCTAACACATATTTTCTTTGGTTGAGCAAAATTCCTGATGATGATCTTGCAATTTCCATCCCAAGAAAATATCTAGCAACACCAAGATCCTTAATTGTGAATGCCTTATGCAAGGCATCTTTGGTGTTCCTGATTTCTGAGCTTGAATTACCCAATAATAACATATCATTAACATAGACAAGTTTCACTGTCATATTGTTACCCATCTTCTTGGTGAACAAAGAGAAGTCATGACAAGATTGAGTGTAACCCAATTTAACCATGAATTGTGTGAGCTCTTGATTCCACTGTCTACTGGCTTGTTTAAAACCATACAAAGATCTTTTAAGCCTGCAAACATGGCCTTGTGGAACACTGAACCCTGGAGGTGGAGACATGTAGACTTCTTCATCATGATAACCATGAAGAAATGCATTGTTGACGTCTAACTGATGAAAAACCCATCCTTTACAAGCAGCTAGAGCCAAAATGATCCTGGCAGTGGATAACTTAGCAACATGTGAAAATGTTTGCTTATAGTCTTTGTCCTTTACTTGATTATATTATTTAGCAACCAGTCTAACTTTGTACCTCTCTATTGAACCATCAGGTCTATGTTTGATCTTGAAAATCCACTTACATCCAATAGCCCTTTTTCTTGGAGGAAGAGGAGTAACAAGCCAAATGCTATTCCATGTAAGAGCATTCAACTCAGATGCCATAGCTTGTTCCCATTAAGGGATTCCTTTGGCTTGAGAATAAGAATTTGGTTCAAACACAACACAAGCATGAACAATAGAATGAATGTACTGTGAAGAAAGATGTGAGATATTGTGCAAAGAAAACACATCAAAGGATTCAGACTCTGAAGACTCAGCGTGGCCCCTGGTGGGCAAGCTTGTGCATACAAAATCTTGCAATCTAGCAGGTCTGTTGATGTGCCTTTTGAGAGGTAAGGTGGGGAACTGAGGAGGAGAGGGAGATGGAAGTATATAGCTATCACTTACCAACTCACTGTCTGAGTGTGACAACTGATGATCATCCACATATATAGGATTTGAAGAATGAGAACTTAGAGAAGAATATGAAACTGGAGGAGAATGATGATGATCAATGACAAACATATCATTATTGTCATCATTAGAAAAATTCACAGAAGGAATAATGCTTTGATCCTTAGAGGAATCAATCTTCTTAAATGGAAACACATCTTCTACAAATTTCACATGTCTGCTAACAATAACAGATTTCCTTTCCAAATCAAACAGCTTGAATGCTTTTTGACCAGGAGGATACCCCAAACAACCTTCTAGCAATGATCCCCATTTTGTCTCTAAGATCATTTGGTTGAAGGGCATAACACAAGCACCCAACCACTCTCAACTGATCATAACTGGGAGGAGTCTTATACAACAACTCAAAAGGAGATTTCCAATTCAAAACCGAAGATGACATCTTATTAATAATATGTGTGACACTCAAGATGCAATCATCCCAAAACTTAATGGGTAACCCAACATGGACCCTGATTGCCCTTGCAGTTTCAATCAAATGCATGCGATTTCTTTCTACCCTACCAGTTTGCTCATGAACACCTGGAGCTGATTTCTGATGGTCAATGCCTTTAAAAGCAAAGAGATCCACACATCCCTTATGTGTGAATTTAGTACCATTATTAGTCCTTACTGCCTTCACAAATACCTAAAATTGTGTCTCAACCATTTCTAAGAAACAAGTAACCAATCTCAGAACCTGCAATTTATCTTGCATCAAGTAGACCCAAGTGGTCCTTGTGTAGTCATCTAGAATTGTTAAAAAAATATTATGCACCACATCTGGATTGAACCTTGTAAGGTCCCCACACATCCAAATGAACAAGTTGAAAAGGGCAAGAAGCAACGGTGTCACTCCTATCAAATTTCAACATTGCAAACTTGGTCATGGCACAAGTGTCACATGCCATGTCCTTTACAACAACTTGCTTACAATCCTTAATATGCTGAAGTTTAGAAAAAGACATATGACCAAGTCTATTATGCATCAATTGCACATTACTACAACTGAAAGAAACATTACTAAAATCACTAGACTTCAACTCTTGACTCTTCATACTTCCATAGGCCTTCATCACATATAATCTTCTATCTTCAAGGCCTTTAGCTATCACATTTTTAGTTGTAAGGTCATGTAACCAACAATACTTATCATCAAAGCTGAATATCAGGTTATGCACATACAAGCTCTTTGACACTGATAACAAATTGTGTCCAAACCGTGGCACCAGTAACACATTTTGCAGTGTCAAATCACTTCCCACAATCACAGTTCCACTTTTCCTAACAGTTATAAAAGTACCATCAGGCAATCCAAGACTGATAGGAGGATTTAAATCAAAGATTTCTGTGAAAACAGATTGATCAAAAGCAATGTGGTCTGTAGCAATAGAGTCTACAATCCACAAATCATTTTGAGCCTTATTAACACCAATAAGCAAGGATACACTGAGAGTACCTGCAAAGTGCACCATAGCTTGGTTGGCAGAACTCTCAACACTCTCCATAGGGGCTTTGCCCTTCATGAGCTTAAGCACCTCCTGAAACACTGCATGCACCATGGCTTGATCTGGTCTAGGAGTTCCATTCACAAACTCATAAAAAGGACTGTCCTGAGCAACATGTTCTAAATGAGCAACAAATTTCCCTAATTGCTTAGGCCTATCTTCCTCCTTAGGCCCCTTAAACCACTCTGGATAGCCAATCAGTTTGAAGTAGTAGTCCGTTGTATGACCTCGTTCTCCACAATGATCACATTTTCTGTCCAACTTAGTCTTCTTGTAGTCTCTCTTTGCCTGATCAAACTGCTTAGAAGATTCTCCAACTCTGAATTTGTTGACAACATTTGCTTCCACCTCAAACTGAGCAAACTTAGACACAACTAAAGCATTCATTTCTCTCTAATTCACACCAGTCACCACCTTTGATCTCTCAATCTGAGTAGCCATCTGAAATGCTTTGTTAATCCCTGGCATCAGATTCTTAGACAAAACACTGCTCCTCAGATTTTCATAAACACCATTTAATTCCATCATAAACTGCATAACCTTTTCCTTTTCTTCCCTCTCAAGCATTCTTTTCAACAAACCACAAGCACAGTGATTCATCCCCCCCCACAGTTACAACCTGGAATAGCATCTAATAGTTGTAATTATTCATCCCAGATTTTCTTAAGTTTTCCAAAATACGCACCAACAGACATGTTTTCTTGTTTGAGATTAGCAAGATCTCGTCGACTGATAAACTAAAGGATCATTGGACTCATAAAATCTTTCCTTGATTTTGTCCCATAGTTCCTTAGCAGATTCCACATACATGAAGCTTTTAGCTACTTCGTTGGTCATTGAATTTATCAGCCAAGACATCACCATTGAATCGGCTCTCATCCATTTCTCATAATCCTCACTTCCTTCTAATGGTTTAACACAACTTCCAGTGATGAATCCTAGCTTAGCTTTGGCTTCTAGAGCCATTTTCACACTCTGTCTCCAACTTGTGAAATGCATATCATTAAAGGGAGTGGATACGAGTACCATTCCATGATGATCAGAATTAGAAAGAAATAAGGGATTCACATGCGTATTAGACATACCTTGAAGCATGTCTCCAAAATTGAATACCGAGAGCAAAGTTCCAACCCCGTCCGGCACCAACACTTGGAGCAGAAGGGGTAATAGAGACAAAATTGCCTCGCCCATTTACCATTGGTGTCTCCTTCAACACCAGATCCCTCTCCTTGCTGATTAGTTGTACCTCGGCCGACCATATTGATCCGAACAAAAGTAATTCACCGCAGATCTCAATGTGAACATGGAAAAACGACGACAACTGCAAACCGATTGCAGATCTCGCCAAAATCACCAACGCAGAGGAAGAAAAAAACGAAAAGGAAACCGGATCTGAAATCTAGAGCTCTGATACCATTTGGAGAAAACGAAATTGAGATTGAAGGTGATGAAATCATCTTAGATTGATGAAGCAAATTGGAGAAAACTCCATGGAAGAAAGTAAAGTAGCTCTCGGGTTTGTTACAACCTAAAACAGATTCTCCCGCCTCTTTTTATCTACTGAATTGGGAGGCCGGTTGCACATATGAAATGACCAAATTGCCCCTTAACCAACCGAGCTCTATCTAGCTAACCATATGTACTCACGTACCCCCTCAAGCTAAGACGAGACCCAGCTTTGACCGTAAGAAATCATGTTGCTTAGCCCCGAGCGCTTTGGTGAATATATGTGCAATTGTGCAGTCGCCCCATTTTCATCCCTAGACACGGGCACTGGTAAGCTACTAGCTACCACATAATAAATTCTATTTTAAAATCAATTACCAATAGAATAAGTACACTATATAAAATAAGGCTCCTCGTATTTAATTAACTTTAAATATTGCGAGGCTCTTTTAATCTTCACATATCTAACTCAACAAATTCGGATATTAAATAACGATTTAAAGATTTGTTGATTTAACTAGATTAAGTGATAGTTTATAATTGACCAATTAAGGATTTAATACTTAACTTCCAAAAAAAGATACAAGTGCTGTCTGAGCATGATCGATGGCCCCAACAGTTAAAACTTCGTGTTATCACATGCAACACATTAATTACCACTAATCAAAACTTTAATTGAGTTTAGATTCTTTTTAGATAAATAGTGAAATTTGTCATATCTGTAATATTATAATTACGTGAAATTCGTATATCACGTAAAAAAGTTTATTTTCCTAATTTCTCTTTTCTTTTTTAATGAAAGTGCTTAGACATATTAGTCCAGTCCGCACCAAAAAAAATGTTTACATATAACTTAACAATTTATAAATGAAAAACATGGTTTAAAAAAAAGCATTTAATAAAATATAAAAGTAATAATTTAAGTGACCCTAAAAATCTAATTAAAAAAAACTAAGCTAATTAAAATTTAAAAAACATTTTCAAATTAGTGTTATTATCCTATACTCTTGAGCCGTATGATAGAAAAATCGATAATATTTTTACCCCGATAGAGCTTTATAGCCTTTAATAGAATATAAAAGTGATAATTTAAAGAAAAATTAGACAATTAGACAAATTATTATCTGATTAATCAAGAGTTAAAAAAAATCAGTAAATGAATAAACCATCAAATCACCAACAAAAAAAAAATGACATTATTACAGGAGACGACTGACAACCCAAAAAAAAAAAAAACTATACCGAAACACATACATCTCTCTCAAAATGGGGATGGTCTGATAACAAACACTACGAAAGGTTGTTAGTGTGAAGTGTGAACGTTGACTTAGTTATAAGTCTTGCCTTCTTCCTTTTAACGAGTACTATTTTTTAAGGACTGTTCTATTTAATGTCTTATTAGGAAATTGATAGAAGGACTTGGTGATCTTTAATGTGATTACTATTGATCCAAGACACATTATTTATTGTGCTTTTTTTTAAAAGATGTTTCCTACCTACCTAACTTAAAAGTTAAAAGTGTGAATAAAGTAAATGGAAACGGTTTCCTAACAATTTTTTTTTTATACATTCGGTGTTTGATAAAAGGGTAACTGATAATTAAGCTTGTAAATTATTTGTATTAAATATGGGTTAATAAGATAATGTGATATTTGATAAACCTAATTATTAGAGTAGTTGATAAAAACTTGTGAATATAAAACTAAAAACTTTAAAAAAATTAAGTGAGTAGCGGTTGAAAAGCTTATATTTCAAAAAGCTAATTAAACCAAAGTCTTATATTTGTTTCATTTAAAATTATATAATATCTAAATCATAAGCTTCAAAAAGTTATGGACTGTTGCCAGTTTTTTTTAAATATTCACAAAAAAATAAATATTTAACAAAAAAATTCACGATTTCAAACTATTTATCAAAATATTCATTTTTGTCAGGACAATCAGAAAAACACGGTATAAAATCGCGTTTTATGTACAAATAAAATTTGAAAGTGGAGGAAAAAAGCTAAAGAAAAAATAAATGAAAAAAATGCGATCTTAAACCGCGTTGAGTTAAATGCATGTGCAGAGAAAGATAGGAGGCAAAATTGTACTTTTCCATTGATTTGTGATGTCAATATATACAAAGAAACTAGGTTAAATCTTTCATAACTTACAAGAGAAGATATGGCTATACAGAATCAAATAAAATCTTTATACAAAAGATACAATATCTCAATACTTCTCCTCAAGTTGGAGCGTGAAGATTCCGAATGCCAAACTTGCGAAGAAGAGCATGGAACTACGACTGCCCAAGAGCTTTTGTCAGAATGTCCGCCAGCTGCAAAGAGAAACGGATATGAGCTGTGATGATCGTGCCAGCCTGAACATGATCGCAGATGAGATGACAATCAACCTCGATATATTTTGTGCATTCGATCGGGAAAGACCGGATTCGAGGCGATATGTAGGGCGGCCTGATTGTCGTACCAGAGGCCAAGGGCAGATCCTTTAAAGGACCGGGGGTGGCAGTCGTCCCCCCAATCAAAAATGAAATTTAATATATATATATATTCCTTTTGTCGATAGCTTCGATTTGATATATTATAAGCTGAAATTCGATAATTGAGTAAAAAGTTATGAACGTTTCAAGATTGAAGCTATATAAATTATTTTTCACATCATTTACCAAATTAATACACTTCTATTATACTCATCATATCATTTGTTAAACTTCATAACTTAATACTATAATTAAACCCGAAAACTTCAAATATTGATGATTTTTTCGAAAAAAAATTAGAGATTAATTTTTCGCCCCCTCAACTAAACACTTCAGGATCCGCCACTGCCAGAGGCGCATAGGTTGTCGATGAAAGACCCCCAAGGAAGCGAGCAAAGACTTGAGCCAAACAAGTTCGCAGGTGGTGGTGGCCATAGCACGATATTCGGCTTCAGCCGAAGAGCGAGAAACAATAGATTGTTTCTTAGTTTTCCAAGAGACCGATGACTCGCCCAACATAATGAAGAAGCCAGTGAGAGAGCGGCGAGTGATGGGGCACGTAGAGTAGTCGGAGTCGCAATAAGCGTTGAGCCGAAGAGCACTTGATTGAGACAAGAAAATACCTTGTTTAGGGCAACTCTTCAAGTAACGAACAACACGGAGGGGTGCCTGCCACTGATTAGCCGTCGGAGAGGTCATAAACTGAGCTAAGATGTGAACCGAGTAGCTGAGTTCCGGCCTGGTGATGGTGATATAGATTAGCCTGCCGACCAACCGACGGTATTGCTCAAGCGAATCAAACAAGGGACTGTCGTCTAAAGCCAGCTTGTGATTCTGCTCAATTGGAAACGTGACGGGTTTGGACGCAAGAAGCCCAGTTTCCTTCAAGATATCGAATGCATATTTACGCCGAGACACAAAAATTCCAGCAAGATTCCGAGTGATCTCAAGGCCGATAAAATACTTCGGAAGACCAAGATCTTTCATGTGAAAGCGAGAATGCATAAAGGCCTTAAACCGGGCAATAGAAGCGGAGTCATTCCCTGCAATGATGAGATCGTCGACATAGACTACAACATGTAACATAATGCCAGAGCGCATATAGGAAAACAGGGAGTAGTCAGCATAGCATTGCACAAAGTCGAAGTACTTAAGAGCAGAGGCAAGCTTGAAGAACCAATTGCGAGGCGCCTGTCGAAGGCCATATAATGATTTGCGAAGATGACAAACCTTGGACGAGCCCGAAATAGAGAACCCAGGAGGCAAAGTCATATAGACATCCTCATGCAAACCACTGTAGAGAAATGCATTATGAACATCCATTTGATGCAGTTCCCAATCCCGGATCGTAGCTACTGCTAAGAAGACTTTAACATACACCAGTTTAGCTATAGGAGCGAAGGTTTCAGAGTATTCGATACCTTCAATCTGACGATTTTCGAGCACAACAAGGCGGGCCTTGTAGCGCTCGATGCTTCCGTCCGCCTTATATTTCACCCGGAAGACCCATTTGCAGCCGATAGGGTTCTTATTAGGAGGAAGATCAACCACACCCCAAGTCCCATTGCGATAGAGAGCGTCGATCTCGGCGCGCATGGCATCTCACCAATGTTGATGCCGAATAGCCTCACGAAAAGAGGTAGGTTCTGGAGTGGCAGAGACAGCGGCGAGATAGATGCGATGCTGCGAAGAGAGATTATCATAACTGACATAATTGGCTAAAGGGTACAATGTACCTGAAGACGTGACGGAAGAAGGATCCGGTGAGATTGGATGGCCACAGCGAACTGAGGTGCAAACATAGTCCCGAAGGCGAGTACTGGACTGCAAAGTGCGAGTACTGCGACGAGGAGGAGGAGGAGGTGGCAGGGGCAGACTCCCCATGACGTCGACAGTAGCTAAGGGAGGGTGCTCATCGTCATGGGAAAGTGGTGTTGGGGGATGAGCATGTGGCTCGATAGGAGGAGGTGACGAGGGAGTGGGACTGTTGAAGAGAAATAGATGCTCGTGGAAAGAGACATCTCGTGAGGTGAACAGAGCATGGGTGTCTAAATTATAGAGACGCCACGCTTTTTTACCAAAAGGGTAGCCAAGGAAGACGCAGCGACAGATGCGAGGAGCGAATTTATTGGAGATGCGTGGTATTTGGGCGGAGTAGCATAGACACCCGAAGACCCAAAGGTGAGAATAGTCAGGAGGTTTTTGAAATAGGAGTTCATACATAGTTTTTCCTTGAAGAAGAGGGGTTGGAGTGCGATTGATGAGGTATCATGCGGTGAGGACACATTCTCCCTAGAATTTCCATGGTAAGGAGGCTTGAAACAGAAGAGCCCGAGAGACATTGAGGATATGACGGTGTTTACGCTCGACGCGACCATTCTGTTGAGGGGTGCCGACACAAGAAGACTCAAAGAGGATTCCAAGCTCCTGTAGGAATGGTTTAAGAGCAAGGAACTCCGAACCATTGTCACTGCGAAAACATTTGATAGATTTGTGGAATTGGGTTTGAACCATTGAACAAAAATTTCGAATCAAAGAAGCAACTTCAGACTTATGGATCATGAGAAACGCCCAAGTATTTCGCGAATAATCATCAACCAAAGTCAAGAAATAAGAAGCACCACATGTAGAAGGGATGCAATAAGGTCCCTAAATGTCACAATGAACCAAATCAAAACAAACAGTAGCCCGAGAGGGACTAATAGGAAAAGAAAGACGTGTTTGTTTAGCCTTATAACATATGTCACAAGGATCACGTTTATTGGAAACGGAAATACTAGGAAAGGCTTGAACCAAGTGGTGAGAAGGATGCCTAAGACGTTGATGCCAAAGCGTGGACGAGTCGATGGAGGGAAGGTGACATGAGCGAGCGGGAGGGGAGGATGGAAGAGAGAGCCAACGCAACCAGGACACCCTATCTCAAACTTCACCCGCTCCAATCAGCGTCCTCGAAGTACGGTCCTTTAATACAAAGAGCTTGTCAGAAGATATAACCAGGCAAGCCAATTCAGCAGAAAAGCAAGCGGATGATAACAGATTGCAATCAAGTCCAGGAACTAGCAACACATGAGAGAGAGTCACTCCAAGGCATAGACGCAAACTGCCTGCCTGAGTGGCAGTCGAAAGACGCGTTCGGGAGCCTGATGTGACACGATAGATTGTTGAAAAGGTCATGGAGCAGACTGTCGTCACTGGTCATGTAAAAGGATGCCCTCGAGTCGAGGATACAAGGTGAAGAAACAATACCACCTGACATACGATCCGAAGAAGTTTTAGAATGGAAGTCTTTGAATTTCTCAAAGAGCATATTCCAATCAGCATCAGAAACACTAGAACCGAAAGCATCTCGATTCGGAGTGGTCAGCTGCTGAGAATCGGAGGAAGAGGCAGAATTGGTGATGGCATTATGCATCGCAGAGCCACAAGCAAAGCCTTTGGGAGGCGGCAGGGACTGGGGAACCGGGGTAGAGGAGCCACGACCACGACCACGACCGGGAGAGGCAGGAGGAGCGCCCGTCACTGGATCAGCAACACCCTTCCCGTGGTTCCACCAATCGGGAAACCCAATTACCTTGAAGTAGGAGGAGACATCGTGGCCAGATCGACCAAAGTGAGTGCACAGAAGATTGCTTTTGTCCGTCTTGCCGGAGGAGGGACGAGACGGCGGCCTAGCAGCCATAGTGAAGGAGTCGGAGCGAGCCTCCCGGTCCTTAGCAATGGACTAGAGATGCTCCTCTTGGACAGCCAGAGAGTAGATACGGTTCAGGGGCGGTAGCGGGTCTTGAGCGACGATGGTGGATCGAATAGTAGCATAGGAGGTGTCATCGAGACCCATCAGATACTGATGAGCACGCTCGGTTTCGCGCTCCTTAGCGGCGTTACCACAAGTGCAGACCGTGGTACTAGTGTAGGTAAGGAGTTCGTCCCATAGCTTCTTGAGACGACCGAAGTAGGAGGAGATCGATTTGCCTTCCTAACGACAACGGGCAATCTCAGAACGAATCTGAAGGATCCGAGGACCATTGCCAACAGAGAAGCGTTGATCGAGATAATCCCAAAGTTCCTTGGTAGTAGCGAAATAGGTGATGCTAGAACGGAGGGAAGGCTCGATGGATTGAGCAATCCACCCGATCAGCATGGAGTTGACGCGCTTCCAGTAAGCCGCATCAGCAGAGCCGACAGCGGGTTCGGTGATGGAGCATTCAAGGAAGCCATCTTTGAACTTGGCAGAAAAAGAATTTCGCATAGCGATCTTCCATTTAGAGAAGTTCTCACCACACAAGATCACAGGGCAAATAGCAAGGCCAGGGTTATCGGAAGGATGCAGGTAGTATGGGGAGGCAAGGGTGAGGGCGGGTTCAGGGGCGGCCATTGCGGAAGAGGAGTCAGAGTAGGGTTTAGACGTGTAGGAGGATCGGTAAGCCTATATCATGTAGAGAAAGATAGGAGGCAAAAGTGTGATTTTCCATTGATTTGTGATGTCAATACATACAAAAAAAACTAGAGCTGGCAAAATCTGACCCGACCCGAAAACCCGACCCGACTCACCCGAACCCGAACCCGACCGCACCCGACCCGACTCACCCGAACCGGAACCCGACCCGAATCTGACCCGACTCGAAACAGACCCGAACACAAATAAACCCGAACCCGACCCAAACCTGACCCGACTCTGAACCCGACCCGACTTTGAACCCGACCCGACTCTGAACCCGACCCGACCCGAATTGAAACGGTTATTTAACATCAACATTTTAAGCTTGAATGTTAAATGTTTTTTTTTATTTTAACACAAGTTTATGATTATACTTTAACATATAAAACACCAATTATTATTTTTAATTATTATCATATGAATAAAGACCCAAGTAAAATCAATAAATAAGCAGATAAGTCAACGACATATCCTTCCAACAACTACTAGCAACCCAATAAAATCAACCCAATCTTAAATCTCAATCTTGATCTAAATCTCAATCTCAATCTCAAATTTCAAATATCAAGACTTTAAATACATCCAATATTCGAATCCATCGAAAATGAAGTATTTATAAGTTTTATTTATAATTTTGGTTTTTTAAACGTGTTTCTATTTATATCTTTTTTTATCGAAGAATTATTTATATCCAAATCAATAATTTTGTAGTTGTTACTTTATTTTATCTATATTATTATATTTTGATAGAATTAGTTATTTATATCTAGATTTGTTAAAAACTAATAATAATAATAAAAAAAACTAATGGGCCAAAAGCTAGAAATGAAATGGCCATTGAAAATGAAATGGGCCAATGATATATTCAAACCACAAATAAGCTCATTTGCACCTTACTAGTTAAAATAAGGTTAAATCCTAAATGTATCAAATACCGAATTTTCGATTATGAATTTTGCCAAATACCGAATTTTCGATTATGAATTTTTTGAAAATCGGTCGACAACCGATGAGTCAATGACAATGTCAATGAGTGTATTCAACCGAGTCAAAATTATATATTTAAGTATTCAACCGAGTCAAAATCATTTATTTTAAGTAAATTACATATTTAAGTATTCGAGAGTCAAAATCAACCTAATTATCCAAACGGGTCGAATATGATTCGACCGAGAACTCAAACAAACTATACGGAATACGGCTATATACCCACTTCGATTCGAAACTCAAATTAGAACGACCCGCCTCTTGACCCGAAACCCGAATGAGCCCGACCCGCTTTGACCCGAACCCGAATGGGCATGACCCGATTTAACCCGAAACCCGACCAATCTAAAATTCATTATGGCCGAACCCGACCCGAGCCCGACCCGACCAGTACCCGACCATAAATTTTACCCGAGCTGACCCGACCCATCAGTGACCCGACCCGAGCAAGCCTGACCCGAACCCGACCCGAACGACCGACTTGCCAGCTCTGAAAAAAAACTAGATTAAATCTTTCCTAACTTACAAGAGAAGATATGACTATACAGAATCAAATAAAATCTTTATACAAAAGATACAATAATATCTCAATAGCATGGTTAGGAGTAACTTCTTTGGAGTCAAAGCATGAAATTTTGTCGAAGAAGTTGCACTTTATTGGCAATTGTAAGAAATTGAAAAACCCTAGGGCAAAGCGGCGGCTCCGGCGATCACTTCCTGGTGGTTTCTAGGCCGCTGTATCTCTCTCCGGTTTAGGGCCGTGAGAGCTAGGTATCCCTCGCCGATACGTGCGAGATTCACCGTGTGCTTGATTGCGTGCAGGTTTTGGGTCGGATTGGTTTGCAGGTGTAAGTCATCGCAAGGTATGGGGAGTAAGGGGAAAGGAATACATCTGACTGAGGAGGAGACAGCGTCACTGAACGTGGATGATGTTGTCAAGGGAGAGCAGTCTGTTCAGAGCAAATTGTCGCTGATTGGGAAGGTGCTGTCGGCTAGGGCTCCGAACACACAAGCGTTGAAAGCAACGATGAAAGGAGCGTGGAGAACTCGGAACGGATTCTTGTTTCGGGAGATCAGAGAGAATTTGTTTAGTTTCCAATTCAGCGACGAGGAGGATAAGGCGAAGGTGCTAAGGGGAGGGCCATGGTCGTTCGATCGATCGCTGGTTGTGCTAAAGGAACCAGGGATGGAGCAAGTGTCGAGCGTTGATTTCACACATAGTTCTTTCTGGATTAGAATATATGATCTCCCGTTGGCAGCCTATACGAAAACAATGGCGGCGAGATTGGGGCAAGTTTTCAGCGGGATTTTAGAAATGGAAGAGGAGGAGTTGGTGACGTGCAGTAGGTTTATGAGGATGAAAGTTATGGTGGACTTAACGAAACCACTCCGGAGAGGGATCATGTTGACGTTCGATGGTAAGAAGATTTGGGTGGAGATAAGGTACGAGCGTCTACCCAATTTCTGTTATCTGTGTGGGCGTCTGGGGCATGTCGAGGGAGAGTGCGAGCGAGGTGAGACTGAGGGGCAGTATAAGGGAGAGTATGGAGATTGGTTGCGAGCCTCTCCGATCAAACTAACAAAGGAGAGGAGTAGTGCAGAGAGGGAGGCAGAAATAAGGGTGATGGAGAGGGTGATGGGAAAGAAAGAAAGTAAGAATGATGGAGGAGAGGGGAAGCTCGGACGCCGGAAAACACTTATAGAAATCCTGGAAGAAAAGGAGGAAGAAGAATCAAGGGAAATCCCGGCAGAGAAGGAGCTATCGAAGGAAGCGGATAAGGTGCTAGAGGCTGTCAGATCAGTGACAATACAAGAATCGGGGCTGGGATTGGAGGAAGGGCAAAAGGGCAAGATGGTGAATACGGGGGATGGTGGGGGAGGCAAGAAGGGTGATGAGGGAGTAAACTATGATCAACTGAAAGGCGGGAATGAGGGAGGGGTGAAGGGGGGTCGGGGAGGATGGAAGAGGGCTGCTAGGCGCCAACTAACCAACGAGGGTGGCGGGGAGGTTTTGAGTGGAGGTGTGGTGAGCGGATGCAAGAGAAAGGAAGGGAGTGGGGAGGATGAAGAGGGGGTGGATATGGTTTGCGACGAGGTGGATGCGAGGGATAGTGAGGATGAGAAGAGGAGGAGGGTGGAGGTAGGGTCTGAATCAAACAATCTAATATCGGCCGGGGATGGTATCCCCCGCCGGATCCAATGAGTTGTTTAAGCTACAACTGCCGGGGAGTGGGGAAGGCCCGTGCAGTTAAGAAACTTGCCGAGATGGTAAGTAGGGAGACCCCGAAGGTGATTTTTCTTATAGAGACCAAGTGTGATAGGAAAAGAATGGAGGAGGTGAGACGGGAGTTGGGGTATGGGGGTATGTTTGTGGTTGATAGTGTGGGGAGGTCGGGGGGACTGGCAATGCTATGGGAGGAGGGGAATGATGTGAGGGTGAGCTCGTACACTCAGCACCATATAGACATGAGAGTAAGGTTTGGTGGGGGTGAGGAGTGGAGGATTACGGGCATTTACGGGTGGCCAGAGAGTAAAGATAAGCACCACACACTCACCCTGTTGAGTCGGCTGAGTGAGGACCCCCATCAGGGGTGGTTGTGCATGGGGGATTTTAATCTGATCACGTCACTCGAGGACAAGCAAGGGGGGAACTTGGCAAACTTTGGGAGCTTGTTGGAGTTTCGGGAAGTTATTGAGAGGTGTGGTCTAAGAGAGATTCCGTACACGGGTAATAGATTCACATGGGACAATAGACGTGAAGACGATGGCTTTATCCAGGAGAGACTTGACATGGCTTTTGGGAGCGAGAGGCTACTGGATTTGTTCCCACACATCATGGTACGCCATCTGGAAAGGTGTAGCTCAGACCACCTTCCAATTAAGGTGTGCTGGGAAGAGGAGATGCGAGAGATCGACCGGAGAGGTGAGAGACCTTTTCGGTTTGAGGCTATGTGGCTGGGAGACGAGGATTGTATGGAAATAATTGCAAATGGATGGAACAATCCAGGGTCTAGGTTTGTAGACCCGGGGGTTGCCGGAAAGATTGAAAGATGTGCCCACGATCTAAAGGATTGGGATATGAGTGTTTTCGGGAATGTAAGGGGGAGTCTAGTTAAGGTTCGAAAGAGATTGGCTGAGCTGAGCAGGGACATGTCCGGCAGTTTGGTCAAAGAGAGAAGGGAGCTAGAGAAGAGGGAGAGGGATCTGATGGGAAAGGAAGAGTTGATGTGGTTTCAACGGGCAAGAGCTAATGAATTCCGATGCGGAGATCGAAACACAAAGTACTTTCACAAGAAGGCATCGGGAAGACAGAGGTGCAATAAAGTGAAGAGATTAGTGGACGATGGGGGCAGGGAGGAGAGGTCTCGAGAGGGCAGGATGGAGATTGCGATGACTTACTTCAGCGAACTATTCCGATCTGAAGCTTGTGTGGATCCTGGCACGGCTACTCAAGGAATCGAGCCTCTGCTATCGGCGGAGGACAACCAGGAGTTGTTACGCCCCTTCACTGCGAGCGAGGTAAAATCTGCCCTCTTCTCTATGCACCCCACAAAAGCACCGGGCCCCGATGGTATGCCAGCATTGTTTTACCAAAAGTGTTGGGGTATCGTCGGGGGCGACGTCACAAAGCTGGTCTTGGATTGTTTGAATGGGCAGCCGTTACCTCAGGGGTTGAATCACACTTTCATCACACTCATTCCTAAGGTGACGGACCCATGTAGGATGAAGGACCTGAGACCTAACAGTTTGTGCAATGTGATATATAAAATTGTTTCGAAGGTTTTGACTAATAGGCTTAAGAAGGTTCTTGGGAAGCTGATCGCGCCAAGTCAGAGTGCTTTTGTTCCAGGGCGGTTGATAACAGATAATGTTCTGGCAGCATTCGAGATGTTCCATTACATGAAGACACGACAGGGGGGTAAGAAGGGGTATATGGCGTTAAAATTGGATATGGCGAAGGCTTATGATCGGGTGGAGTGGGGATTTCTGGAGCACTGCATGAGGAAGTTTGGCTTTAATGAGAGGTGGGTATCGCTCATTATGGCATGTGTGTCCACTGTCAGCTTCTCTGTGCTGATGGATGGGATTCCGTCCCCGACATTTGTCCCTAGGAGAGGCTTGAGGCAGGGTGATCCTCTATCACCTTATTTATTTTTATTGTGTGCGGAAGGTTTGTCGGGGATGTTGAGGATCGGCGAGGCTCAGAATCAGATTAGGGGGATTAAGATAGCTCCAACAACCCCCTCGATCTCGCATTTGTTTTTTGCTGATGATTGCGTTCTTTTTTTGAGAGCATCCTGTACACAGAGCACGGATATTGTCACTATCCTCCATAATTATGGAGCAGCGTCGGGCCAACAGGTGAATTTCTCAAAGTCTGAACTCTCTTTCAGCTCGAATGTTGATGCGGATTTGAGGAGTAGGATCCAAGGAATCCTGGGGATTAAGGAAGTTTCAAAGCATGAGCGGTATCTCGGCTTGCCTACCATGGTGGGTAGATCGAAAAAGGTCATATTTGAGCAACTGAAAGAGCGTGTCTGGAAGAAGCTGAAAGGATGGAAGGAAAAAACATTATCGAGGGCGGGGAAGGAGATACTAATCAAGTCGATTGCCCAAGCAATTCCTACCTATGCCATGTCTTGCTTCATGCTGCCAGCAGGTTTGTGTCGGGAGATTGAGATGCTCTTCAGCAATTTCTGGTGGGGTGAGGAGGGAGATAAAAAGAAAATCCATTGGATGAGCTGGAAGCGTTTGTGCAGGGCCAAGTCGAGAGGTGGTTTGGGATTTCGCGATTTAGAGCTCTTTAATAAGGCTCTGCTCGGCAGGCAAGTGTGGAGATTGATACAGGAGCCCGAGTCGCTTTTGGCAAAGCTGCTTAAGGCGAAATATTATCCTCGGACAGATGTGATGCAGGCTGCAATGGGGCATAATCCGAGCTATACTTGGCGTAGCCTGATCCACGGGAGAGAGGCGATTCGGGCTGGGTTGGTGTGGAGCATTGGGAATGGGGCGGAGGTGAGCGTGTGGGAGGATAGGTGGATACCAAGGCCAACAAGCTACAAGGTCCTTGGTAATTTCCATGGCGGGGAACCGAGCATGAAGGTTATTGATCTCATAGACTGGGAGATGGGTCGATGGGATATAGGGAAGGTCCGATCGGTATTATTACCAGGAGACGCCGAGCTTGTTGTGCAACTGCGATTGGTTGACCCCATGATTAAGGATCAACTTGTCTGGTGTCATACCAAGAGCGGTTTGTTCTCCGTGAGGTCGGCGTATCATATGCTGCTCGAGGAGTCTATCACGGAGGAGGGGGCGGCAGGCCAATCGGACATGTCGATGCAGACAAGGGCATGGAAAGGTTTATGGAAGACTAGGATACTACCGAAAGTGTCATCCTTTGTGTGGAGGGCGGTGAGAGGGGTTCTCCCTTGCAAAGTTAATTTATTCAAAAGGAGGGTGACGGAAGACATGATGTGTGAAGTGTGCGGAAGAGATGAATCAACCTTTCATGTCTTGTTTGAGTGCAGCCCGGCGAGGAAAGTGTGGAAGAAGGCTCCTGTACTTGAGCACTTCTGGCATGGAATGAATGACGTCCACTCGGTTTTTATGGAAGTATTTACTAGGGGGACAAAGCTCGAAAGACAACGTTGGGCTATGGTGGTGTGGCAAATTTGGGGAGCCCGGAACAAGAGACTCTTCGAGGGACTGGTAAGGGAGCCGAGAGAGGTATTGAGGGAGGCGGATGACCTGCTGGAGGAGTATTTGGGTGAGGTAGATTGGGCTGCAGGGCCGCCGGCAATGCCCCAGGCCACGGGAGGAAGCAGGTGGGTGAAACCGGGAGAGGGGGTAATCAAATTCAACTGCGATGCTGGTGTCTCGACTTCCAACGGGTCTAGTATCGGGGTTATATGCAGGGACAGCGGGGGTGCCTTTCTACTGGCAGGCCAGAAGGAGATCGCCTTTTCGGATGATATCGAGGTGGCCGAAGCCGAAGGGATCCAGTGGGCACTGCAACTAGCGGCTGAGAGGGGATGGTGGCAGATCCATGTGGAGTCTGATTGTCTTGCTTTGATCACCAAACTGCAACAGGGGTTCCAAGGGAGGGGTGCTCTCTACAATCTCCTTTACTCTATTAGTTTATTAGCTAGCAATTTTCTTTCCATTAAGTGGTCTCATGTTCGTCGAGATGGGAACAAGGCTGCGCATGACATAGCAGCAATTAGACCCATAAGGACGGCGTTATTTTTCAATTTGCTATCTTTACCTTCAAACATTGCTGTAACTATTGTTGCTGACTTGAAATAAGAATCTGGACATGGTTGTTCTCAAAAAAAAAAAAAAATATTGGCAATTGTAGAGTTGGGTCTTTTGACCGACAAAGAAGGGTCAAATAAATGGACAGCTTCTTTCCAAGTCTTTAGTCTTCTGTTCTACCTCAATTTTTAATTGAATCTATTCCAAAATATGAGATTTTGTCCGGAAACGTACCCTAAATTATTCTTATAAACTAGCCAAGATGACCAAGAAGTTATTTTATATCATCTCATTGACTAATTTAAACAGTATATGTGTAAACATAGTAAATCTTTGGTTTTATATACTTGATAATTTGGTTTAAGTTATTTATTAAATCTTTATATTTTTATGGGTTTGTTCTTCAAGAATACACCTTGTAAAATAATTTTTTAATAAAAACCACCTTTTAATTTTTTTAAAAACAAAAACACCTTATATAATACAATATAAGGTATTCAATCAATTGAAGCACCAACTTTTATTTTACAACTAAAATTTCAAGTTTTCCGTGATATTTTTTAATCGATAATCGAAATGCCCTTATTTAACTAACATTTTTTTAAAAAGAAATTGTATATAATAATTTTTTTCTTAACAACTTGCCTTTAGTTTTTTTAAAAAGGAGTTGGATTATATTATATAAAACATTTTTATTAATTAAATAATCAGTTTGAAATTGTTTTGTTTAATAAAGTTATTATATATCATGTTTTTTTTTAAAATGAATTAAATAAAAACATTTTTGGTTACAATCTTATTGACATAAAAATATCTTTAAAAATTGAAACATTTAACGGAAAATAGAGGTTGGTGTTTTGATTGAATAAATTATTTATTTAAGTTTTTTTTTCAAAATAAAAGGTATTTTGTTAAAAAAAAAACTCTATTATATAAGGTGCATTTTCAAAATAAAACCCTAATTTTTTATGTTCAATATTTTATTTTTGAAGAAATAATGATATTTTTTTATTGTCAATGACATATTATGGTATAGTTTATTTCCTAGTTTGATATCTTATACTTACATGAAATTTAATTTATAATTTTATTATAAATATTGAATCAAAATTAATTGTGTATAGAATGGAGTGTGTTTGAGCTTTTTTTTTTTTTCTTTTGAAGAAATGAATAATGAAATCTCGTTAAGACCTTTTATTATACCATCCTATTTTTTGTATATAGATGAATCTTGCAAAAGTATACATATAATAATACTTGACTATTGTTGAATTGGATCGAGCCGACCAATACAATGTATTTATGAGTTTCTTCATTAAGTGTCATGATCTTCATCTTCAAGGGTTACGATGACTGATTCGGGCTCACCATCGGTTTAGTGTTAGTGATCAGTTTCTTCACCTCTTTTCCTAGCTATTGGTGTTTGAAAATTTGAAGAGTTGTCAAAGTAGCTAGTAATGCTAAAATCACATTTCTTATCCATTTGAAATAATTGTGTTGATAGCCTTTTTAAAAAATCAACGATTCTCATTCTAAACTCTTAATTTTAATTTCTTGTTCAGCTCTCCTTTGATTTTTTTCATTGTTGATGTTTTTTAATAAATTAAAGACTAATGAAATTTACCTTAATTATATCAATAAAAAATGAATTTCAATGCATTATAAAATAAATTAATCGAAAAAGAGAGTATATACCTACCGAGTATAGATAAATAAGTAGACTCCAAAAAGCAAAAAAAAAATCTTTGATTTTTTCTTTTCCTAGCTCCTCTGGTTTTTCTATTTTTGGTTTTGGTTTTTAACTTTTAAGAAATTTACGGAAGACTCTACCTCATACCTTTTCCTAGCTCCCCTGAGTTTTTCCTTTCCTAGCTTCCATGGTTTGTTCTTCTATTGAGTAGCTGATGAGCTTGTAAAGGTGGTCATTGAATTTATGACAATCAATTCAATAAAATTGAAGTTAATTAATCGTTTGTTTTTTCTTCTATCATTTCATATCCCTTCAAAGTGTCCAAATTAGTGGTCATTGGAGTCTTGAATTTAGCATGGATAATAATTTATATTAATGGTTGCAAGTAATTAACCCTAATTCATCCACGTATAATAGTCCTCCATAAAAATATATTATAAATAATATACGGTGATAATCATGATATATATTGGTACCAAAAGTAAAATATTTTTTTAATTAATTTTCACTATGTTTTAATTAGGAGATTAGAAATACAGAGTATAAAAAAGTGACATGAAAAAAGTAATAAAGTATTATCCATACTAAATTTAGATTAACTTATACATGTTTTATCACTTATATAATAACAGTTCCCTACACGGGCTGACCTAGAGAGCTTTTGCTCTCGGTCGCCGCCGCTTCACCATCCATCACCAAACAAGCAAACCGCCGCCACAATTGTCCTCCCACCTTCATCTCTTGGCCGCCGCTGGCCAGAAACCACCCGCGCTTGGCCACCGTTCCCCTGGCCACCGTCGACACCACCGTCTCGCCTACTAGCCTACAGCCCTCTCGGCGTCCGCCTCCCTTGGTCGCGTCCACCGAGTTTGTTCCCGCAGCTCCGCCCTTGCCTCCTACCTCGGCTCCGCCCTGGTTTCTGGCCACCGCGGTGGATCTCTTGGCTCCGCGCGCATTCCCGTCGCCCTCACCGCTCTTCCGCCGCCTTCCCTTGTCACCATCGGTTTCGCTCCTTTTGGCTCCTCCGTCGGTTTCGCTCTTAGACTCTTGGCCGGCTTCCTGCTAGGTTGTCGCTCCTCCTCGGCTACTGGTGCGAACCCATGGTTTCCCATTTGATCATTTCATCCGAGGGCCACCATTGTTGTGCTCCTTGGGGCGCCGGTTTAACCCTCCATGCTTGCGCCTACAATGCTTTTTAGGTCTCCATCTATGGCTACGGTCTCTCTCGGCTCGGTTCTCTAGCCTCGCAGCTAGCTCTTGGTGGCTTAGGTGTACTGTATCTTCTCTTTCGCTGCTCTTTTTTTGCCTTTCCGTCGTGGTCTCTATTGTTGCTTTTGATTTTTGTAGCTCGGGTCCTCCCTTTCTTCTTGTGTTCTGCTTGCCTCGCTTGCTCTGGTTGTTTTCCCACCATCGATCCGTTGTTGGTGGTGTCTGCCTTGGTGGTGTCTGCCCTGTCGTAGTCGGACTCGCTTGGTCGTTGTTTCGCAGCTTCGAGAGTTTCCCTGTTGGGTACAATGCTTTCCTTCTTCTTTATGTTTTGATTTAGGGATGTATCGGTGGCAGACTGGTTTGATTTCTAGTGCTTGGTTGAGGTGGAGTGGTTCGGGGGTTGGAAGGGTGTGGTTTTGGGTTGCAAGTTTCTGTTGCTTTTGTGTTCGTGGGGCGGTTTGGTGGGTGGGTTGTGGCGTTGGTTTGTGATGTTGTTAACTACCTCAGTTTCTTCGGATGATTCGCGTTTGACCAAGACTCAGGCTTTCGTTGCTTTATTTGAGCTCCTTGCCGTTTGTGTTTCACACGCTTTGGTGTTGTTGCTGCTCTACTAGTCAACCCTTGCTCATTCATGTTTGAGAGCTTCTGCCTCTTGTGTTGGCTTCTCATCTGGTTTATTTTATTGTTTGTTTTGCTTTTGTCTAGATTCCGGCTGTATCCGGATTTTATTTGTGTTTTTTCCCTTCTGTCATTTGTTTCTGTTCGCTTTTGGTTCTGGTTGTACATGATGGTTAGTCCATCCACCGGCTTGTCCGGTCTCTCGTTTTCTCTAGGCTTGTCTAGAGTAGCGAATTCTTATCTTGCTTCAAAAAAAAATTACTTATATAATAACATTTTAGAAATTGTTAGGCACAAATTAAATTGATTTTTATATGAATATATGTTATTCGGATGATATGAATTTCATAAATATATTGAGGTTTAAAATGATGTGAATGAGGTCATTATTATTGAACATTTATGAATACATTAATAAAATTAAAGAAAAAGAATTAAAAAATGAGAATGTCTTTAATGAGAGCCATTAAGGGTCTTAGGACACAATTTTTAAAGGTATATAGATAGATAGATATAGATATGTAGTATATATTTATTACATTTGTTTACTAAAATATCTATGTACGGATGGATTGTGACTACATATATGACTACATAATATTTTAATTATTTAAATGACAATTATTAAATGATTGATTTTGATATAAATAATTCTTTCCATCAAAAAATAATCTAAATATAAATAAAATAGCACCTGTCAAATATTACATATTTATCAATTAATATTTTTGGTAAGTATGACTATGAAAATTAGTTGTATTAATTAGTTTTATTACTACTATTACGTACGTTTAATTATATTAATATAGTTTTTCCCTTATATAATATTTACTCTTTTATAAGATATTCCATCTATCCAATTATATGTGTTAATGGTAGAATAAAATAATTATTTTTATTATATTTCCTTTTTGACGGGAGAAAGTTTTGCGAGACGCACTCACGCGCCGCCAAGTAGGCAGATTCACTCACACGTCGCCACGCAGGCACAAATGCATCGGTTTTAATATATGTATATAGATAGATAGATAATAATCTTTTCAGTGTCAATTGTATGATAGGGCGGTTCATAAATCGGGTTGAACCGAATTTTTCAACCGAATCGAACCGAAAAAATCGGATCTAAACCGAACTTAAGTGTTTCGATTCAAGAAATTTTGAATTTCGGTTTTTGGTTCGGTTTTTGCTCGGTTCGATTAAATCGGAAAAAAATCAAAATTTATTTTGTAATTTTTTAGTTCCATTAACCCATTATACCTACGATGCATTTTGCTGAATGAATATATATTTAATACTGTATATGTTTGCATTTTTTTTTTGTTGTTGTTTGCATTGTGCCCATATGTTAGTTGCAACTTTGCACCCACCCATGACCCACCCCCCCAAAATTATTCCATGCCTTTTTCAATCTTGCATAGTTGCATTTTTGTCTTTGTTGTGCTATTTGCATATGTTGTGGAGCGTGCAGTTATGCTGTTCAGCGTGTTTGCACGTTGCAGTGCTGTGTTGTTTGCACTGTTGGTAGTGTCGTGTAATATTCAATGAAATTCGGTTAACTTAGGTTCAGAACCGAACCGAACTGAAATCGACACTATTAGTTTCATCTTACTGTAGGCTCATCTAAAGAGCAACTTCATTCCCTAACTAGTTGTGTAGCGGGATGACCAACATTCCCTTCATCACCATCAAATCTTCGAATAGCGATAAGCTCGCAAAACTTAAACGGGTCGGCATGCCTGAACATTCGAAAAGTCATCACTTTAGCTCTCTACACAACACCGCATAAGCATCTCTTGCCTTTACATCGAGCCTCTGCCAATATGTGTCTGAACACGAGGTCGCAGACGTGTCACTTGCATCAATGGGCCTTGCTGGTCGAACTCGTCGATGAAATGATCGACCGACAAAGTTGAGTAGTTGCATGGTTGGTCCCATAACCTACCCCATCGCTTACATAGTCAAAAGAAAACATTATAAGTACCATGAAATTTGAAACCAATTACAACAACATCAATACCATACAAATTATATATACTCTACTACAACAAACGTCGTGTATGGAGACCATACTTTATTTGATATTATTCAAGAGTCCATACTTTATTTGATAAGAAATCTTTCATATGGTATATATCTTATATAAACACTGTTTAATTATATTGCCAAATTTATGAAAGTTTAAGCTAACCAAAAAAACAATAAAAATTAAGTTATAATATTGCTCCAAAAAAAAGTTATAATATAACGACTATAGATTTTATCACTAAATTAATTAAACAAATTTTTTATTTTTTTTAGCAAACAAAAAAAATCTTAAGATGGTAGTTATGACATAAATCAGTGTTGGATACTTAACTTGGATCTAGTGGCAAAGAGGTGCCTTTGCCACTAGATCCAACACTCTCATCTAATGAAGTATGGTACGACTTATGTCATGGGCTTGCACACACGAAGTCCGTGCGCCACCCCTATCCCAAGGGGCCAACTTTACGCGACCGAGACTACTGGTTTCGCCTTGCTTTAATTTAGGCTCATTGAGAGAGCAGCTTCAGCTCCCTAACCAGTTGTGTAGCGGGATGACCAACATTCCCTTCATTACCGTCAAGTCATTGACTAGAGACAAACTCCTCTAATTTAATCGGGTCGACATACCTGAACATCCGAAGGGTCATCACCTTAGCTCCCTACACAATGTCGTTGAAGCATCTCCTGCCTTTATATCGAGCGTCTGCCAGTATGTGTCCAAACACGAGGTCGCAGATCATGTCAATCTCCCCCATCCATCCGATAGACACCTTCGTTGCCGCCTCTACCTGGATGCGATGGCCAACTACCACTTCCTCGGCAGCAAGACGTGCACTTCCCTACGCCAACACATCTGAAGGCATTGGGTGGCCTTTAGGATTGTCCAACAGGCTTCCGTGTTCCTGTCTATTTGCCTTACTCATCGAGCACTCAACGCTTAAGAACAATCGAGTCCCACCCCTCTCGCTTGGCGCACCGGCTCTATATCCCGGCCGTTTCGCACGACGCACAACGGATTTCATGCTCTCCCTTCCTACTCGACTTTGGCACAAGTGCTTCGTTATGAATGAAAGCGGAGTCGAATCTGCTTTGATACCGTATGTCACGGGCGGTTACACACGAAGCTCGTGCGACGCCCCTATCCCCGAAGGGCCAGCCTTAAGTGATCGACACTACTGGTTTTCTCCTTGCTTTAGGCTCATCAAGAGAGCAGCGTCAACCCTCAACTAGTTGTGTAGCGGGATGAAAACATTCTCTTCTTCCCGTCAAGTCATCGACTAGTGACAAGCTCCCCGTACTTAATTGAGTCGGCATGCTTGAACATCCGATGGGTCACACCTTAGCTTCCCACATAACACCGTTGAAGTATCTCTTGCCTTTATATTGAGCGTCTACCAGTATGTGTTCGAAAATGAGGTCGCAGACCGTACCACTTGCATCGATGGGCCTTGCTGGTCGAACTCGTCAATGGAATGATCGACCGACAAGGTTGAGTAGCTGCATGGATGGAACCAAAACCTACCCCATTTCCATTGCTACATTACATATTTAACAAAAAAACACTATAAATACCATGAAATTAGACACCAATTACAACAACATTAGTCAATACCATACAAAATTATATATACCCTACTCCAACAAATGTCTTACCCTTAACTCATCCCCAGTCCCCACACCAATTATCTTAGTGCCTCTACAAAGCTAGCTCAAGTATACAACACTAAGTACTAATGGATCACGTGGCACAGGGTTTGAGACAACTAGGCCCAATGGGCCTCTATAAGGCCCCAATGGAGTAAAATGAGGCCCAAAATAAATCTCTCATTCAAATAGTCACACTATTAGGGACCCCTCTGCCTGTAACACCAGGCTCAGAGCTAGGAACCATAAGCTCATAAGGCATAACCCCTGCACCACACCTATTCCTAAGCTTAGGATCCCCATTCCTCTTCTCTATCTCCTTCTCCACTCTCCCCATCTCCGATGCGAACTCGAAGAACTCCTCCAACATCTCCAAGTCCCCCGTCCATGTCGACGGGTGGGCCTGCTCCCCGAGGTACTCCTCGTCCGGGGAGTGTGTAGACAATGTACCTTCTAACAAGATCAGCAGGGAGGCCTTCCAAGTCGAAACGCCAGTTCTTGTAGGCAGCCGCGCTCATCTCCATGCTCTTACCTTAATTTAAGTTCAAATTTTTTGTATTCTTTTAAATTGAAATTTCAGTTTGTAAAAATAATATCATACTTATTAGTACGGAGTAATAAATATAATATTATTTTTAAAATCAATACTCTGTATTTTATACAATACTCCGTATAATTTTTACCCTCCTAAAAAATAGTATGTTTTAACTTTAAAAAGAAAAAAAAGGTTTGTACGTTATTATTTTTCCTTTTGTGTTCGAGCTCATTTTATTAGATATCACGTTCCTTTTGTCACAATTTAATTCTGTCTATATTCGTTATATTTTCAAAGAATGTAATGTTATCGCTGATCGGGTCGCACACCTGCCGTATAACATCCCTGCCGACGAGCTGATACTTGCTATGGAGCTATAATTATAATTTCCTTTCCTTGTCCCCCCACCCCCCAAAAAAGAGAAATTTACAGAAAACCACCCCTTAAATATGTTAGTTTTCATCTAACCATCCCTTAAATTAAAAATTACAGAAAACCGCCCCTTAAATGATACTCAATTACTCATCAACAAACCACCACCCTTGGTCTATTTTTGTTAAGTCATCCTTAAATATAGTATATTTTAATATTTTTAAACTCAAAATTTATGTATAAATATATTTAAAATTTGAATTGAATGGGTTGGATTGTATTATAGATATCATTTTTAAAAAAAACTTATAAATATAACTTAGAATTATCTTCCAGTTTATGTCTTAAAATAATTTTGTAAATATTATTTAAATTATTTTTTAAGTATAATATGATTATAAATAATAATTTCCATTTTAAAGTTAAAAATAATATCAAAATTATTTATTTATATTTTAAAAATTTTATTTCAATAACTAACCTTTGAAGAAAAATTATAATTAACCTTTAAAAAAGAGGTTATTACTTATAACAATTAAAATAATTAAATGCATATTTTAAATTGACAAATTTTAAAGTATAATTTATTTAACGAAAACATAATGTAAATCGGTGATGGGTGTTGATTTGTTAACGGAAACCATAATGTAAATCAGCGATTCTGCCATTCACCTTGTCACTCGTTTGCGCTCTGAAATTCGTTTCCCGTCCTTCATCACTGCCGGCCATCACGGCATCACCATTCACCCCTACATCCTCTCCTATATATACTTCTTCCCCTTCCAAAACTCCCACCTTAGATTTGGATCTCCATTCATTAGTCAATATCCCTTTTCCGGAATTCTCAGCCCACACAAAAGCCCTATTCAATTTGCACCCAATTTCCGCAATCAAATTGATCGCGATGGCATCAATTTTGGAGGGCTCTTCAACTTCTTCTTTTTTACCCTCTTCCACCATTACAAAATTGCCCCCAAATTACACCCAATTTTGCCCAAATGGACCCCTTAAAAGGAGGCAAGGTAGGAGGTGTGGCCGTGCTGGGTTGGTTATGGCTGCCATTAGCGAGGATTTTAAAGTCACTGAGCCTCCTAAAAGGGGAGATCACAAGCAAGAGATGGAGAACTCACCATCTTCTTCTTCTTCTTATTCGTCTTCATCTTCATCCTCTTACTCTCCTTCATCAAGTGTAAAGGTGAAGGTGAGACCTGTGGTTACAGTGAGGAACAAGAACAAGGAGGATCTCAAGGGAGCCATTGCTAAGCAGTGGGATGCTTTGGCCGATTTGATTGGCGTGAATGTTGTTCTTGAGCTTGTCAGCACTGAAATTGATCCTAGTAAGTCCCCATTTCTCCTCTTTTTCTTCTTGTTTATGTTCAATTTTTCTTTAAGATGCCATCAGTTGTGTGTTAATCTGGTGTTTTTTTTTTAATTTCATGTTTATTTCGATAGAATCAATTGGATAATTGAATTATACAAGGGGCTTTTTTTTGGTTTGTTTTAAAAAAATAGATTGATAACTGATGGCTTTCATCCTTTGTTGTTATCATAAAGTAATCAAATTTAGAGTGTTTTTTTGTCTCCATTATCAACTTAAACAAGAAAAACAAGATCAAACAGTGGTAATGATTAAGATTCATTAGTAGATTAATTTAAATATGAACTAGATTCCATCGCCAATTAATCTATACTCTATCCCCTCTAAATATGATGGTTATATATACATTTTCTATGTAAAATTTATTTATTTTTCTTTTCATTCTCTCCTCTAAAAACAAACGACCTCTTAGTTTGTTTTTTCCCCTCTTTATTCAAGCTATTGTCTGGTGGTACCATAGAGTTGAATGATTCATTAGCATGCTCTGACCAAGTTCTTAGTTTTCACTCTTCTATGGGTGGTTGTGGACTTTTAGTTGTTCTTATCATTTTATTCAACCACCCTTTTATGTTATTAAAATGAAAATAAAAGAAGAGCTCATTTATGATATGAAGGTTATGGTATTCAAGCCAATTATGGGCCAAGGCTAGGGTTGTTCATCGGCTCAAAACCGATCCGAACATGACCAAATCGAACCGAATTGAAAACCGAAATTCCTCACATCCGCCAGTAGTAAGTGAGACTAGCGGGCAAGGCTCCGAACATCAAGATTCAGGGGTGAGTGACCTTATTGGATCCTCCTTGAAAGTGGGAGGGTGGAAGTTGCTCTCGAATCCAACCGAGACTATCAGAGATACGATTCCACTCGTTAGGATTCCGACCCATTGCATAGCAAAAACAACTAAAACGAAGGCTCCCCGAGTCTTCTTATTTGCGTATTCAAACAAAATAGGGTTTTCCCGGTTTAACCGAAACCGAGTACAAACCGAACCTAAAACCGAAAATTAAAATTCCGTGAACCGAAAACCTAAACCGAAACACTTTGGTTCGGTTTGGTTTCGGTTATTTCAGTTCGGTTCGAACCGATTTTGAACAGCCCTAGCCAAGGCTATAGATTTTTTGTATGGCAATAAGGGGTGATTCAATGCTAAGAGTTTGTTTGCTGCAATGTGCTGATTAATATAAGAAGCTTATTTGTGCTGAAAACAGTTTATTTGATCATATTCATTGAAAACATTATAAATACCATGAAATTAGAAACCAATTACAACAACATTATTCAGTTTCATACAAATTATATATACCCTACTCCAACAAATGTAGTACCTTAATTCATCCCCACATCAATTATCCTAGTGCCTCTACAAAGCTAGCTGAAGTGTACAACAATAAGTACTAATGGATCACATGACACAGGGTTTGGGACAACTAGGCCCAATGGGCCTCTTTAAGGCCCAAATGAGAAAAAATGAGGCCCAAAATAAATCTCTCATTTAAATAGTCACACTATTAGGGACCCCTCTGCCTGTAACACCAGGCTCAGAGCTAGGAACCATAAGCTCATAAGGCATGACCCCTGCACCACACCTATTCCTAAGCTTAGGGTCCCCATTCCTCTTCTCTATCTCCTTCTCCACTCTCCCCATCTCCGACGCGAACTCGAAGAACTCCTCCACCATCTCCGAGTCCCCCGTCCACGTCGACGGGTGGGCCCGCTCCCCGAGGTACTCCTCGTCGGGGGAGTGTGTAGACAATGTGTCTATCACAGCTATGAACTTGCTTGTTTGGAGCACACTTGGTAGTGCTGATAGGAAGAACTTTTGAGGGTCGCTTAGGAAGCTCGAGTATTCGGAATCGTTCTCGTCGGGGATCAACCTACGCATCAAGACAGGACGGTTCGGGATGTACCCTCCGTATGGGTATTGTCCGAAGTTAAGGGAAGCGTGTTGGGCGGATCCGAGCCAGATAAGTGTGGTTATGATCTTAACAAGGTCAGCTTGTATCTTGAGCTTTGGCCACCAGGGCTCGTTGCGGAGGTCACCGTGGCCTACGTTGACAGCCTCGTAGTACCACCCTTGGAGCTCGTTGTCGCTCATGATGAGGCCTTCGTCCGGGTAGTAGTGATCCACATAGGTCTGGACCCAGGATTCGAGGGCCTGCCAGATAAGAAGCCCATCGGCTGCATATGGGTAGTCCTCGAGAACGAGCTTTACTCCTTGCGGTTGTGTCAGGTCCGGTTCCGCCATTCCCCTGTTTCCATGAGTAGTTTCCCATTAGCATCAATAGCAGTTTCCGAAAAATCTCGATTTTTACATGAATCAGATGAACAGATTGTAATGTACCTTCTAACAAGATCAGCAGGGAGGCCTTCCAAGTCGAAACGCCAGTTCTTGTAGGCCACCGCGCTCATCTCCATGCTGTAGCGACCAGGGCTGAAGCCTCCCTCTATGACCCCATCGGCGTTGATGAGTGACTGCCGAGCCAGCGCATTGATCTCAAGATTGTACCGCATATGCGGCTCCAACAGCTTGTATATCGGGTGCATAGAGCTCATCTGCCGGTGAGCTGCCAAGATGAATGGCTCTAGGGCCGAATGTGTCCTTAACCTGCACATCATACATTTGGCACTGTCATATATCAATAGCGGAATCTCTAGGTTCCGAAACATTGGTTAAAGAGAAGTGGCAGTTACCAGTGATTGACGAGCTGGTGAACTCCGGCGTCATTGGACCAGACATGGGCTTTGGCTAGCTGCCAAATCCAGTTGCTGGTCGCGTCCACAGGTGGAGTCACAACCCTCCTTGATCTCAAGCTAGGACCTTTAAGCATAGGGGGCAGGCAGAGCTCGATAGCAATCGGCTTGAGTGTTCCAAGCGCGGTCAAGAAGAAGACGGTTCGTGTAGCATAGCATTTTCGGCCATCTAGAGCATTGATCCGGTCAACAAAAGGAAGGAATATGTCATGGTAGTCTGCAACGAATAGCCTCTTCGCATCCAAAGCCTGAGAAGAAGTTACAAGCAGAATAAGAACTCACATTCAACCTAATATGCAAGTACAGAGGCTTTGGCCTGTGAATCTTGGACAGGTTTTTCGGTACCTCTTGAACTGACAAGCCATCAAGGTAGCCTAGGATATGCTCTTCTTTGATAGCTGATTCGGGTGAGCCGTAGGTTTCAGGGTCAAGTCCACTAACCAGTGGAAAGGATTTGATTCTCTCAATGTTCATTGGGTTCACTCCAGCTAAGAATTGGCGGGCAAACTCATCATCTCGCATCCAAGCAGACTTGTCCTCTGCAATCAGGAGCGAACAACGACAAAGCGGTTACTTAAAGGACATTCTCAAGCCCATCTATCATATGAAGAAAAGAAGGCTCATGTGCTTACTTGAGATGATCATGGGAGTGTCGAATTTGAGCAAGTCCTGGCTAGTGGCTTGGATCTTGCTAACCACCTTAGGAAGCTTTGCAAGGAGCTCATCTTGCAAGCCGAGATTAAGAAGAAGCCCTTCACTGAAGAGGCTGTCAAGGTGGGAGAAGCCGGTGAAATCATGCTTTGCGGAGATGTTAGTAGTCAATGAAGGCAAAAGGTTGTGGAGCACAGCCTTGAGCCTACAAAATGAAAACGTCCCTGCCTTGGACTCCTCAAACTGCTCGTCTCTTGGCACGTACATAGGCAATGGCTTCTCCACTCGACTCTCCACATTCATGTCTGCAAAGTGTTAAAACTCGGGGATCAAAAATCATATCTTTTACACAATATTACAAGAACTTAGCATCCTGATCTAAGACTCGAGAAACAAAGAAGGGCAAGCTTTACCAGTCTCGCTGGGAGGACGTCCAGTACGACATCGTCTAGGATAAGGGATCTTTTCGCCTCCAAGAATAGGCCGGGCAAGGTCGGCTCCTTTGTCAGGGTTACCAAGGTCATTATAGATATCATAATCATAGACTCTATCACAAAGTTTTCTCTCTCCCTTTCCATCTCCCCTTAGCTCCTTTAACTCGTTTTCTCTTAGTGTTTTAAGTCCTGCTGGTGTATCATATGGTAGATATGGCTGCTCCAACCAAAAACAACAACAGTAAAAACAAAAATAGTTAATTGATTGGTAACATCAGCTAGCATAGGTTTTATTCAAGATGCACTTTTCCTTCAATGAATATGATCAAACAAACTCTTATCAGCACAAATAAGCTTCTTATAGTAATCAGCTCATTGCAACAAACAAATTCTTAGCATTGAATCACCCCTTATTGATATCCATTCATACCGCCACCGACGCTATCTTATGCCATACAAAAAATCTATGGCCTTGGCCCATAATTGACTTGAATACCATCACCCTCAGATCATAAATGAGCTCTTCTTTGATTTTTATTTTAATAACATAAATGGGTGGTTGAATAAAATGATAAGAAGTAAGAACAAGTAAAAGTCCGCAACCACAACCACAACCTACCAAAGAACAGGGAAACCTAAGAACTTGGTCAGAGCAAGCTAATGAATCATTCAACGCTATGGTACCACCAAGTGACAATAGCTTGAAGAAAGGGAAAAAAAACTCAGATTCCACCATCAAATCTTTGACAAATAAATTAACCAAAGAAGTTGGATAGCATTAAAAGTACCTGATTGGAGAAGAAAACTCTCTTGCCCTTGCCAGGGAGATCTTTCTTGGATTGGATCCATGAGCTGCAAGGGAAGTGGACAGGTCCACAAGCAAAACCCTCAATTGTGATGGTCTCCAAGAAGAACTCTTGTTGGTGTTTGTTGGTAACCAATATCGCCCCCGGCACCCCAAAGTTCGAATCCACCACGAAATCGGCTGTGTAGTTTACCCTCTCCGATTTCAAGTTGGATTTCTTGGTCCAGTCCTTCAATGCTGCTTCACTGCTCTTCCTAGGCCCTCTTGTTCCTGCAGGTAGTACAACAATTCCGATTCGTTAGACCGATTCTGATTCTGCTGTTCGAGTTCCGTTTGAAGATGCTGATTATTCCTCTTCATTATCAATCAGTTTGAGTTTTTTTTTCTAAGGGGCAAAAGGACAGCACCTTTTGGAATCCTCTATTTTAACACTTTCCCTTCTATTTGATCTTGTTTTTCTATCATGTGATAAATGTTTCCTACCACTGTTTAAGTTGATAATGGAGACAAAAAAAAACACTCTACAATTTGATTACTTTATGATAACAACAAAGGATGAAAACCAGAGCAATCAATTGGCCTAATCCTACCCGATAGCAAATTGCATGTCGAAGCCCCTAGCAGGGGCATGTGAGAAAAAAGAGAATTCTCACACTCGACTCGACATCAATGTTTTGATATTGTCACTAGTTCAATTTCCGAAGGGCATGTAGAATTTCTTTTTAAATGATTTATGATTAAAGGTCCCTTGTATATTTCAATTATCCAACTGGTTCAGTCCAAATAAAAATGAAATTAAAAAAAATAAAATGGAAAAACACCAGATTAAGCCCCTTAACACACAACTGATGGCATCTTAAAGAAAAATTGAACATAAACAAGAAGGAAAAGAGGAGAAAAGGGCACTTACTAGGATCAATTTCAGTGCTGACAAGTTCAAGAACAACATTCATGCCAATCAAATCGGCCAAAGCATCCCACTGCTTAGCAATGGCTTCCTTGATATCCTCCTTGTTCTTGTTCCTCACTGTAACCACAGCTCTCACCTTCACCTTTGCACTTGATGAAGGAGAGTAAGAGGATGAAGATAAAGATGAATAAGAAGAAGAAGATGGTGAGTTCTCCATCTCTTGCTTATGGTCTCCCCTTTTAGGAGGCTGAGGCTTAGTGACTTTAAAATCCTCGCTAATGGCAGCCATAACCAACCCACCACGGCCACACTTCCTACCTTGCCTCCTTTTAAGGGGTCCATCTGGGCAAAATTGGCGAGGCCGGGTGTAATTTGGGCGCAATTTTGTAATGGTGGAAGAGGGTAAAAAAGAAGAAGTTGAAGAGCCCTCCAAAATTGATGCCATCGCGATCAGTTTGATTGCAGAAATTTGGGTGCAAATTGAATAGGGCTTGTGTGGGTTGAGAGTTCCGGAAAAAGGATATTGACTAATGAATGGAGATCCAAATCTAAGGTGAGAGATTTGGAAGGGAAGTATATATAGGAGGAAGTAGGGGTGAATCGGTGATGGCCGGCTAGTGTGATCACTAGAAAAAAAAAACGGCGAGAATCGCTGGGTCAAAAAAACTCAAAACGATTTTCAGAGCTCAAACGAGTGACACGGGTGATGGTCAGATGTGGGTCTCACTCCTTCCATTTCCAAAAGCAAAAATCATCACATTGGTTAGTTCCTCCTATATATACTCCGGCCCTAATCCATTATTACAGGGTGAATCTAACATTAGATTTGAAGCAAAAAATGTAAGGTGAGTTTGGAAGGGTTAATTAGTTAGCAACAACAACAACAAAAATAAGGAGTTTGGAAAGGTTAGTCCATGCTAAATTGCTAATCCATTATGTAAAACCTAAAGATCTAACTACGAGATAGGCAAATATGCGGAAGCGTACGAAATCGAGCAAGAGAAACACAGATCTGATCGAACATGCAAGCCAAAGAACGAACACCAGAGATTTTACGTGGTTCGGCTATGCCTACATCCACGTGACCTCAAGAGTTGACCAAATCCACTATAATGAGTTCGTACCGAGACATATCAAGTAAAGAGATATAAGAAACTCCTAGATCTAAACATGCATGAGATCAGAAAGCAAGAGAGAAGAAAATCCCCCTGTGTGGGAACCAGAAGATCGAAAAAGTCTTCGATCTCTAAACCCTAGATCGCCTGGAACGGAGAGCTTCCACCCAGAGCTTCGAGCGCCGGATCTCAGAGAACCTCCAGGGACACCGTCGGCCACCAATGTTCGCTTCCTCGCTCGGAAAACCTCAGGCAAGGGAGAGGAACTCCAAACCCTAGAAGAGAGAGCGTTTGAATGATGAAGAGAGAGAGGGCTCAAACAGCACGCTAGCAAACAAGCTCCTCGAGAGCTTTTATAGCTAGGTCAACCAAGGGAGAGCTCCAACCAAGCAAAACGCAGCGTTCCTCCAAGTGACGAGCTCAAGAGGAATCCAGGCTCAGCTCTGGCCGGGCTCCTCTAGCTCCGATCCGGCAATAATGGGCCTTTTCCTCTGTATGGGCCTAAAGCCCAAAACTGAGGCTTAATGTCTCTCTTACATTATATACATATTAAGCATATAATATGATATATATATATATATATATATATATATATATATATATATATATATATATATATATATAACCTATGTATTATCACACCATATATTATACTTATGAACTTGTTAGATGATCAAGCTCACATAGCTCAATACAACTCAGTCTAGCATAAGATAATATATGCATCCATACATAGTATATATACCTTTTATATGCAATATGTATGATCATCATATACATACATGTTACAAGCCTACACACAATATAACAAGTAACAAACAAGCATAAAAGAGATAGGAAAGTGCTCGTTTGGATAAATGTAGGAAGTCTACTTCCCGGGAATTTAAATCTTGGGAAGTCTACTTCCCATGAATTACACTTTCTGGGATTTTATGAAACATGTTTGGTTGAAAAATGAAATAATGGTGGATTTGATATATTGAGATAAATAAGAGATTTTTATTAGTAAGAAAATGGTGAAAGTTGTCTTACCATGTACCCCTTGGTAATTCCAATTCCTGTATTTCCCAGGAAGTGAATTCACGAGAATTTCAATTTCTGGGTTTTTGAAGTTGAATTTTTTTAACCAAACACAGATATTTTATCCAACTTCCTGAGATATTTAACTTTATGAGTTTTTCAAACCAATCCAAATAAGCACTCAAATATGAAAAAAAAAAACAATGAAAGTAGGTGAAAAAAAAACCCAATGAAAGTAGGTGAAATGTAGTGAGGATCCACTGTCACACCTTCCCCTCTGTCTCCATGTCCTCTATCACAAATCTCCCACCCTTTATCATTTTTCATTTTTTACCCACATTTTAATTATTATTTTTTATTTATTTTGGGGATGCGGAGACAAATTAGGGGGACGCGATCCCATCCGCGGGAAATGTGTCTTAAAAAAATGAAAAATTATTCATATTTAAACATTTAAATATCACCACCGTCGGAGTTCGTTTAGCTATATCAAGTCTAAATAATCACAATTTATGCTCGAGAATAAGTGGCACTAACAAAATGGAGGAGAGATGGCCGAGCAGCGATAAAATGTATGCGTTGAAACTCATTACATAATCTCAGTGGATCTATCTTAATACCAATTGATCAATTACGAGAAAATAACTGCACCGACCTTATCATCTCAACAAAAAGATCAAAATGAGTGGCGAGAGGTGTCTCCTCAACTTACACACTAGGTTGGTGGTGGCATACTTTAGCAACAACGTACCTTCTCCCTTATTGTAGATCGATCATCTTTCATTTTCTCTCACTTTTATTTATTATATAACATATGTCAAACGAAGTCTTAATTGGATTCAAAAGTATTTTAAAGAAATAAGCGAGCAACACCAAACCAAACTTGAAGGTATTTGTTAACTTTGCTTAATTAAAAACTATATGTATAAACATTTTTTCTTGCTATAGTCACTTTTTTTTTTTTGACACGGGCCAGAATTTGAGAGTGTTAACCACGGTTGTATCATTATTCAAGAACGTCCCCACAAATAAGAGTTTAAAACTTTAAATAAAAAATCCAAGACGACGAGACTGACTCCAAAGTCATATCTTGCTATAGTCACTCTCAAATCATCGTCACATGCAACGTCGAGTCCTTAATGTAGCATAGCATGCCCCACACCTACATTAATTAGACACTGCCCGAACAATGAGGCTAATTGTAATCAATATATCAAACTAATTGGATCTTAAAATTTTCAAATTAGACGGCTAAAATGACATTTATTGATAATTAGCGCCCTATTTGTGTTTTTCTTCCTAATATGTTATGACTTATGAGGACACGTTATACCATCTCTAACAGTTTTTATGACTTATGAGGACACGTTATACCATCTCTAACAGTTTCTATGTAAAAAGAGAAACAAAATATATAATATTCAAATCATTTTTGCTTTTTGACTCCAACAGTTTTCTCATTTCAAAAATTTGGAGAATGATTTAGTTTTGGAGAAAGAGGGGAATATGTTGGATCAAAAAAGGCCTTAAAATTTTTCAAAAACTTCAAAATGTCTTTTTTTTGGTCTAAAAAACTCCAAAATCTCTAAAATGGAGAATTTGAAGATGCTCTTATAGACCGCAAAAAAAAAACCTTAGTTTCAATGTATTCATTCTACAGACTAATACAGGATATTTTTTAGAAAAATATTTTTCTAAATATGAATTTTCAAATGTATGCGCATATCAGAAAAATATTTTTAGGTATTTTTTTTAAAAAAAAATTATAGATGCGGTAATTAAATGGTGAAATGTTATATGTGTATATAACTACTATAAGAGGAAAAATCCCGAAATCACGATACAGAGGCAGTTCCGTCTTTTATCAATTACCGTCTATTCTATTACGATGACCCACATAAAAGCATCGACCGTTTCCTATATTTAATGTCTCGACCGACATCAATACGGTAACAGTTTTTTTTATTAAATATCAAAACTATTCCAATTCCATGAATTAAATGTCTTGACCGTTTCATTTATGCTCGACTATTATAAATACGAGAGGACTGACTTGAGCGTCGGAGGGTCCTACGGGGGAGACAAGCCCCGCCCCGACCTCGTTGTTCTTGTTTGCAGGCTAGGGTTCGGGTTGAAAGCATGATCAAGATCGATCAACTATGATGCAGATTTTATGCATCACAATTACTTTGTTTAATCAAATTAAGTTTAACAACTTTTTTATGTTATAAACCAAAACTACCATTTATAATATATGAAAAATTAATAAATCATAATGTTATGCTAGTTTATTTTTCATAATATTGCAAAATTAAAATTTTCAGTATGTTACATGAAAATTTAAATTGAGGCGTTTTTACCATATAGGCTAAATTTTTTTGACTATATTAGGAAATTGTCCTCCAACCTCTCCATATTAGGGAATTGTCCACCATTAATTTTTTTTTTGCTGAAACCGAAAACAACCGAAAACCTTGGTAACCAAGCTTCCTCTCCTTCATCCTATTTGCTGTAATCGATCCTTTTTTCCTATTAATCGATCTATCTACTATAATCGATCAATCTGTTGTTCAATCGATCAATCTGTTGCTGAATTGCTTCAATACACATATCAACTACCTATGCATATCAACGAAGTAAGCATTATCAGTCATTTTTGCTGTAATTTTGAACAATTCTCTAGCAATGTTCTTCGAACTTATGATTATGATGTTGATTAACTATAGATCTGCTATAATCGTTGATTTAACGTTCTTTAAAAAAATTGATTTTGCACTACTAGATCTGCTGAAAACAGATTTTCGATTGCTGCTATAGGTATCGTTTATGATTGCTCCTAAAATTACGATTGATAATATAATTCAATACTTTCTATCAATTGATTATGATTGTTGATGTGATGACGCAAAGTTTCAAGATAGTTGCTGCTATGAAATTTTTTGTTTCAATAACATGTTTATGAAACTATCGTTTTTTATTGCTTCTGAAAGTGTTTCAGCAGATCTGTGTTTCAATTTTCTATAGCTAATGAGAAAACCTTGGCAACCAAGCTTCATCTCCTTCATCCTACCTCCTGTAATCGATCGTTTTTGCCTATTAATCGATCTATCTACTATAATCGATCAATCTGTTGCTCAATCGATCAATCTGTTGTTGAATTGCTTCACTACACATATCAACTACATATGCATATCAACGAAGTAAGCATTATAGATCTGATGTAATTGTTGATTTAACATTCTTCAAAAATTTTGATTTTGCACTACCAGATCTGCTGAAAACAGATTTTCGATTGCTGCTATAAGTATCGTTTATGATTGCTCCTGAAATTATGATTGATAATATAATTCAATACTTTATATCAATTGATTATGATTGTTGATGTGATGACGCAAAGTTTCAAGATGGTTGCTGCTATGAAAATTTTTGCTTCAACAACCTGTTTCTGAAACTATCGTTTTTAATTGTTTCAGCACCTCTGGTTTTTATAGGGGTGGGCACGGGACAGGGCGGGATTGAGCCGGGACGGGACTCGTCCCGCGAAATTTTTACGGGACAAGATTGGCACTTTTTTTTCGGGACGGGATGGTGTCTGGACGGGATGGGGTCGGGACGAGACGGGCCTTGTTCCGCAAATAAAAATAATAAAATATTATATAAATTTGCAAAGTGAAAAATGCTTTCATAATTCATTAATTTGTATAATATGTTGAATACGGTATTCTTCTCAACTATATTATTCAATAATAATAATAATAATAATAATAATAATAATAATAATAATAATATTATTATTATTATTATTGAATAATATAGTTGAGAAGAATACCGTATTCAACATATTATACAAATTAATGAATTATGAAAGCATTTTTCACTTTGCAAATTTATTAATTCATACAATGATTGTATAATTATAATAATAATTATACAATCATACAATAATAATAATAATAATAATAATAATAATATTATTATTATTATTATTATTATTATTATTATACTATTATTAATTCATACAATGATTGTATAATTAATTACAATGTTCAACATATTTGGCTACATTATCTTACTAGACCAGGACGGGGACGGAAAGGGATTGAGACGAGATTCACCAAATACTGTCTCGTTATCGATTGATAGTTGAGAAGAATACCGTATTTAGCTATTTGCCTCTTGTAGCTCTAAAACAACAACAACAATGCCACGTTATAATTAAAAAAAAAATCTTATTTTTATTTTTATTATTATAAAATAATTATACTTTACAAGAAAAAATATAATATGATATAATAATAATATAATATAATATAATATAACAATAATAATTTTATTATAAAGTAATATTATTATTATTATTATTATAAATAATATTTGCTCAAATAATAATAATAATAATATTATTATTATAAATGGAAGATTATGATTGTAATTATAATTATAATATTTTCTCAAAATAATAATACTAATAATATATTATTATTATTCTATAATATTATAATATGCGGGACGGGACGGGATTCGCTATTTTGTCCTAAATCCCACCGGGATCGGGACGGGACCGGGACGGGATCGGGATTTGCGGGATTTGTGCCCACCCCTAGTTTTTTAATTGCAGTTCATTTTTGCTGAAATGCATTCAAATTAGATTTCAATTACTTTAATACTGTCAAAAATTGAATTGAAGGGATAGAAATGTCATCAAACATTGAATTGCAAGGATAGAAATTGAATTGTAGGGATAGAAATCTCTATTAAAAAGACACATTCATAAGCATGAATCAACATAAAAACACAACATACAACAATAAAGTATGAAAAAACATATACTCACATCAAATTGACATTTATATTCTTGAAGATCACTTGCAGAGGCAATAACACCTAAAACACACACACAAAATATACACAACAACAGTGTCAGCATGAATAAAAAAAATCTGCTGAAATAGGTATTTTACAGATTATGCTGAAATAGGTATTATTGATAAAAATCAAAGAAACATTACCGGATGCATGTATACATTTGAGAGAAAAACACAAGAAAAAAACTGGAAAAATATGAACCAAAAACCCTAGAACAAAAATAACACACCTCTGCTTGAAGAACCGGTTGAACTGCTACCTTCAACTGAAGAAACCTTCTCCAAAAAACTTTTGTTCACTGCAAATCAAGCACATTAGATATCAAACACAATAATAGGGGGGGGGAGGACGAAAAACGGGGATAAAACACAAAATACAAATCGTCATCTGAGGGATCGCTTGCATTTTTACTGTCCATTTCAGCAACATCCCCTGCCTCGACCTCGTCAGATGGTTTGTTCTCTTCCATTCAACATAAAATCAAAGAGAAAATGTCGGATAAAAATGCAAAAATGGTATAACACTATAAAAACACAAAACAAACCCCCACTTGAAGGATCGCATGGAGTTTTACTGTCGATTGCAGCAACATCAACTGCCTCCATCTCGTCGGAGCCTTTATTCTCTGCAATTCAACAAAACTAGAAGAGAAATGTCGGATTCAACTTCAAAACCGGTATAACACTATAAACACACAAAACACACCCCCATTTGAAGGACCGCTTGCACTTTTATTGTCGATTGCAGCAACAGCAACTCTCTCAATGTCGCCGGAGCCTTTATTCTCTGCCATTGAACCAGAATCGAAGAAAACCGTCGGTTTCAATTGCAAAAACCGCCTGAGCAAGTTGGAGAAAAAGAGAGTGAATCGTATTCAAGAAGCCAGATGAGAGAGAGTGTGAGGAGAGAGAATTCCGTACATCAGCATGTATGTTTATATATGGAAGGGCAATTTTGTCCATGGAATTTTACGTGGACAAAATCCTAATTTGCCGGACTCGGTGGACATTCCGTTAATTTGGGAGAAAAATTAAATTAATATGGTTCATGAATATTATTTTTTAAATTTAATTGGAAATATAATTTTGAAAAAATAAAAAATAAAAATCAGTTCACAATAATAAAAATCAAATCTAGCTTCTGAACTGATTTTTGGTAGAAAAATAATTATATGACTGGTTCACATTTTTTTAACTCGATTGAGCAAATGAGTATTTTTAAATACCCAACTATAAAAAAAAATGCTATTTAATTTGTATATCAATCTGGGATTTTGACCCAAATTAAACTAGTCCAATTTTTTTAGATTTGGGCCTCATTGAGGATTTTACAGTTATAAATTCAAGTCATCTAAATTATTCAAATCTGATGTATAATTTAATTTCATTTGTATACAAATTGAATTCCATCTCTAATTCGCTCAAGATATATATGTTAGGACTTTATTGCTAAAACTTTCTGACCGAGAAAAATCTCGAGGCAATTCGATCATATTTCGATAAGTTTACCTTTGACCTATTGTATATGGAAATTAAAAATTAAAATGGAATAGTTAGTTAATGTTTTTGAGTTAACTAAAAAAAAGTAACTCAAAAAAAGAAGAAGGAATAGTTAGTTAATAACCATATATCAATATATCTTTCTCGTGACATTAAACCTATCTTGTCGTTCATTGGGAACAATCTTAATTCTTCAGCCAAAGAAGCATGCTAGCCTTCGATTGGTGGTTTATCTGGTATATTTGAAACCAACATCTATTTCGGCAGGTCTCCATACTGCAAAAAGACATAACTTTACACTTGATTAATTCTCACATTGATAATTGGAGTAAAACAGCCATGTTAGAGGCTAGTTTAGATGAGGAATTTCCCTTACTCAAACATAACTCCAACCCCCCGGAGAAGAAAAAGAATCGTAGTAAGGTTATGTGGCGCAAACCCCCAATGGGAACACTTAAGCTTAATTTTGATGGATCTACACTAACAAATAATGAAAGTACGGCGGACGCCATAATCCGGGACTGGAATGGCCAACCAATACGGAGGTGTTATCAAAATCTTGGCAAACAAACCTCTCTAAAAGTAGAAGCACTTGCTCTAAAAATGGAAATCCACCACGTTATTCAACTCAATATTGACAAAATACACATCGAATACGATTCTAGTATAATCATAGACCACTTAAACAGAAAATCTAAATGTCTTTGGGAAATTGAGCTAATTGTGTCTGATGTTAAACTTCTTCTATCGACTTTGAAAAAAGTTTCCTTCTTTCATGTACCCCGATCGGGCAATAGAGTATGACGGATAAGGTTGCACACCTTTGTCACTCTGCTTGGGGAGTCGATATTCACAACGATTTTGATATTTTAGACCTCATCTACAAGGATGCTGCCGGGTAGAATTTGCTCGCCCGAATTCTTTCCTAATAAAAAAATACCAATATATCTTTATTCATTAAATAAAATACTAATATCGACAAATGTACTCAATTAAAGTAATTAAACAAATGGTGCTTACATTTTTCGAAAAAAAGGTCAGAAATATTAAAACATCATGACTATTTTCACATAATTAAGTGCTCGTTTGGTTAGGAATTAAAATATTCAGGAAGTAGAAAATTCAAGGAAGTAGGGGAAAAATATGTGTTTGATTGATAATTTTAAAATAAAAAACCCAGGAATTGAAGTTAAATTCCTCCAATTTGGAGGAAGTTCTCTTACATAGTTCTCCCTAAGTAAGTTCAATTCCACCCTTTTTAATTTGAAAATTTTCAATTCCTTTATTTAATCCCCTAGGATAAAAAAATCATCCAAGCGTATTTTCAGAATTCTCATGAATTGAACTTGATGGGAATTCAATTCTCATGAAGTAAATTCCTGAGAATTTCAATTCTCACATCAAACCAAACGAGCACTAAGGTATGAGAGGTTTTTTTTTAATACTACTCTATTTCTTTTAATGTATTTTTTTGCCTTATTGTAGGTTCGGTTCACTCGTCTGTCGACTTGTCGATTTCTCGAATTTTAAGCATATCTGAGCTCGAATTATTATTTAATAAAAAAAAATGGTATGTAAGAGGTGAATTTAATTTATGAATTAAAAATTGATGGGTAAGGACATCTTGGCCTTTGGTAACCAAAACACATGTACGTATGTAGTATGTACTCTTAACTTCAAGTGCAACTTTAACTAATTTTCAAAGACCCTCTACTACAAAACCACGACTACAAAACCATGGGACATATATCTAGGTACGTTCAAAGAATCAAATTGCAGATAACGATATGTAATCGAATAGCTAGAGCAACCAATGTTTTAATGTCAAAATGTTAGGTTCAATTTCTGTTTTTGATAGATGAGGTAATATTGCTAGACGATTTGTAACTATCTCTATAAACAATCACTAGTTTTCTAAACACGCTTGAACCATAATGGCGTGACTGAAATCGAATTCATCCAATTTTTTTTTATTAGGAAAGAATTCGGGTAAGCATGCTTTACACAGCAACATCCTTACGGATGAGGTTAAGAAGACTTGAATTGTTGTAAATATCATCACATCGGACAGAGTGACAAAGATGTGCAACCTTATCAGTTACTCTATTGCCCAAACGGGAAATATGAAAGAAGGATATTTCTTTCATAGACGATAATAACAGTTTTACATCTGACAGTAGAAGCTCAATTTTCCATGGGCATGTAGTGTGTTTATTTAGATGATTAATGATTATGGAGGAGTCACCCTCGATGTGGATTTTCTCGATCAATACGGAGTTGAATGGCCCGTCAGATACCTAGTTTTAAAGCAAGCGTGTCGGCTTTGAGTGAACTTTGAAAACCAAGTTTCTGAAAGCTTATGTTGAATGGTCGACCTTCCCCGTCCCGGATTACTGCTCCATAAATTCCAGGCCGACGCTTATAAATATTTTTCTCACTTGTGTTTTAAATTGGATTGCTAAGTTTGTGGTACAGAAACTTGTAGAGAGTTGAAATTTGGGGTTATTAGAATGTTCATATTTTCCGCGTTTATTACCATTTTATCCACCAATCTCTCCATATTAGTTAAATGTCCACCCACTCTCCCGTATTTGCTGAAACCGAAGTTATTGAAAGCAGAGTTGCTGAAACTCGAAAATGCACTAAAAAGATGTAGACAACAATATAAACACATAAAGTTTTGCTGAAACCTAAAAATGCACTAAAATTCCAATTAGCACACTATCCGTCAAGAATTTGACAATACCATAAACATGAAAGTAGCTCTAAATCAACCCAACAACACCATCAATTTCACCCAATTTGACTTTCAGCAAAAAGCCCCAATTTTCAATCCTAAACTCAAACCCTAGGTTTTCAATCTTTACCCAAATCAACACATCAATCAAATAAATTGAAAGAAATAGGTAAATGGGGAGAAATCATACTAGGAACTAGAAGAATGGAAGAAAAAGAACGGGATTTGGGTCGGTAACGAACCAAAACTTGCGACAAATCAATTTGGGACAAGTGGGCTCGTGGTGGCTCGAACGGGGCTCAATCAGGGTGTTGTTGGGCTCGGCAGGTGCGGCTCGGGGTGGGAGATGGTTCGTTGTAGGTGGTGGTGGCCAGAGATGGTCGGCGGCGGCGTGTGCAAGGGAGGGAGAAAACTGGTGCGACGACAGCGTGGGCAAGGGAGGGAAAAGAGTCATGGTGTTGTGCGGCTTCCATGGAGGAACAACGATGAGTTTCATATACGAGGAACGGGGTCAAATTTGTCCAAAAAATTAAAGGTGGATAAAAATCTAATTAAACACGTCCGGAGGACACTCCTCTAATAAGGACAAAAAAATTTCTTATGCCTTAAATTTTCTCTACAAATTACCACAATACCACCAATATGGAAAACATCAATTGAGTTCCAATGAAGCATGCAATTGAATTGACTTAATTTGCCCTCTTTCCTTGAAGACCATCAATGTGAAGTTCAATTCCCACCGTCAGCCTGACTCAGCCATGAGCAATTAAAATACAATTAACACACATAATTATTAATTAGTCAACCATATCCCATAAACAAAGATTTATGTGGAAACGGCATTGTGAAACCCTTTTTTTTTTTGTGGTGGGTATTTTAATGTATAATATATATATATATATTAATTTTTTTTTTCCCATTAGACCAGGGAACCAGGGATTCGAAATTGTCAGCTATTGATTACTGTACATGTTATTTTTGTCTGACATTTGATACATGAAGAAATATAATTAATTTTTCCAATCATTAATAAAACTTTCATTACCCAATCTTACAACCATTTATACAAAATAAATTTCATAGTATTAATTACGAGACTGTACTGTATAAAAAAAAAATTACTCCATCTAACGTAAATTAAATAATTTGGGGTCAAAAAATATTATTTCAGCAGCCAATAGTTCAAAGAGGTAGCCAACGGTTTTACATCGATCAACTACTTTAATTATTTTAAAGGTTAATTTCCTTTATTATTCAGCTTCCAGGAAACTCTCGAGTTATACCATTTCCATGTTTTTTTTATCAGAGAGTTGTATCTTTTCTGATTTTTTTTTTCAATTTTGATCAACTTACAAAATCATAAAAAAGATTTTCCAATTTAGATAACTTGAAAAGAATCACATGACGTCACACTATAGTATGTTTTCTTCGTTGAATTTGACCATTACACACCAAAATTTGACCATTAATATACAAATGACAAAAATCCATTGCAGTAAACTATACATTGATCATTATGTGGAATAGTATACGCGTGGAGTATATTCCTACAAACAGTGGCGGATCCAAAAAAATTTGTAGGGGGCTGAAATTTTTTTTCCAACAAATGACGGGTTGAAATGATCGAGACTAAGATTGTTCCTATCAGAATAGCACTAAAAACGATATTATATTATTTTGCTGATTCAGGAACCTACATCACTAACTGTAATGTAACTAGACCCGAGCAAACGTGGACACGGGCCGGAATTGGGACGAGTTTTACCCAAAATATTATACCGGTGTTGCGGGTGCGCGCGGGTCGGGCTAAGCTTATTTCATGAGTTGAATGTATTGTCCAATCCCGTCCGATATTGTGGGCGCGGGTTACCCGCGGGTACCCGTAAAATCTAAACTGTCTATGTACTTCGACAATAAAAAAAATTGTTGTATGCTATCTACTTCGATCCAAGAAAAATAGTTGTTGGGGTAATGAACAAGCTGCTTGATGTTGTCTACTGAGAACAAAAAAAGGGCATTTGTTGAATTTTAATTAATACTGTATTAGTTATTATAAGTATTCATGATAGGAAAAAAGGGGGTTGGTGTTTTAAAAAAAAAACACAAACAGATGCAACATTTTATTTAAAAAAAAAGCAGATGCAACGTTTAAAAAAAGCAAATGTAAAAAAAAAAAAAAGAGAGAGAAGGGGTTAGTATTTTTTATTAAAAAAAATGAACCGGAGATGGGAGAGGGTAGTGTTTTAAAAAAAAACAAAGCAACAAAGGTAAAAAAGTGGACAGCGGCGGGAATCGGACCAAAGATCTGCCGCCTCCCACAACAACTTGTCACATGTTCTATCCGCTAAGCCAACATATCTGACTAATTTATTTTTACTTCATTTTTATATATTACTAAATTAACAGATATATAAACTTATACATATACCCTTATTTTGATCAGCGGGGAGCTTCAGTCACCCCAAGCCCCCCCCCCCCCCCCCACATCCGCCACTGCCCACAGAGTTGTTCTTTCATCTCAAAATCAATCAATTGCAGGATTATCGATAAGTATGTTTTCCGATAAGTATGTTTTCCGGTTAAGAGATTGATTATTGGTATTTGGTTGTCAAATCAAATTTTAATTTTGATCAAAAGTAGCTATATTTGGGTTGAGAGATAAAGGGAGGAAAAAAATTACATCATCCATATACACTAAATAAGTCTAATATATAAGTTAGTGAACTACTTGTGAAGAAAATGAAATTAAGAATAAATCTGAGCACAACAGTTCCAAGATCAGTGAACCATCATGTACTGTTAATTTCATCAATGAAATTAATCAAAAGAACTTTGATATAGATAGAAAACAACTGATGAAGCCTTCATTCATCAAGCATAGTGAGAAAAAAGTCCAAAGTGATCAGCAAAATCACAAATGGTTATGAAAACCTGCAATTTATCTCTGAGCAAAAAAGTTCAACTGACCCGGGTGCAATCATCAAGTACAATGGGAAAATGATGGAAACCATTATAAGTAGCAACTTTATATGAACCCATGCATAAATCCATATGTATTAAATCAAAAGGCCTAGAGGACAAATTCATACTTCTATCAAAAGGCAAGTTGTGGTGCTTAGACAAAGCAACTGTATCATAATGAAAATCACCCAAGTCAGCTTGCTTAAACATATGCAAATGTCTTAACTTAGAAAATGAAGTGTGCCCCAAGTCTAGCATGATTAATATATAGATTAGCACTAGCTTTATTACAACTGTTGATAAAGATTCTTAAATCAGTTTGCCTGCTACTTCCTTCGTTAGCACATTGTAAAGATCATTGCTCCTGAAGCCATTCAGTACCTCTTCTTAGTTCCAAGGTCCTAGAAATAACAATGAGTCCGAGTAAACAGACCAATCATGTTATTATCATCTAATAATTTCCCCACAAAAAGCAACTTATGCTTAAAGTCTGGCACAAGCAAGACATCAATAAGATTCAACTTATCTGTCAATTGTATTCTTCCTATATCATTTACAACTTTCACTGAACCATCAAACAAGCCTATATGAACAAGTTTATCAAGTTTGCCCTTATTCACAAGCAACCGTGATTCAGACATCATGTAGTCACCAACAACAGTATCAATGATCCATTCAAGAGATGGATCTTTCTTTACAACAATATTGACATTAGAGGAAGACAATTTACATGCAAAGTTTGCAAAAGAGCTCTCAACTCCAACTTTTCCCTTCATTTTCCTTATACTCTCTTGATAAATAACCTTCACTATAGTTGAATCAATCTGAGTGTCAACATTGCCTTTCTCAATAATCCTCTTCAAATGGAATGTTCTGCACAGATGATCCCATTGAACTAGTAGCAGCATTAGCAGATCCCTTAAAACCTGATCCATCTCTCTCATTCTCCTTCAATTCCTTAAACTAGTTAGGCACCCCGTGAATCTTAAAACATTGATCAATCGTGTTACCCTTCATGCCACAATGATTACATTTAGACATCTGCTTAATTCGTTTGAGCTCCTTCCAATCATTCTTCAAAGGCTGACTGCTTGAGCCATTGCTAGGCCGATAATAGTTTCTGAACTGATAAGACATTCCTATTAGCAGCTAGAGCACTGGAATCAGATGACAAAGACTGTGAACCTTCTGAAGCCTCATTACCACTCTGAACTTGTTGCAGTATGTAATAAGCTCTATTAATCCCTAGTAGAGGATCCATATCTAAGATTTTCTTTCGAGCAGCATCATCACTATCATTGAGACTAACAAGTGGTTGAATCACCCTGTTTCTGGACTCTATATCAGTAATTTTCTTCTTCAAGTCACACATACAATGTGTGAGAGCACCAGCTGCATTCAGGAATGCCTTCAAGAACATGAAGCTCGTCCCAAAGCTTCTTGAAGGTGTTATACAGATCAACAAGGGACATATTCCATTGAGTAATAGTAATAGAGCTTCTTTCTTACTTGGTAAATAAGACATTTTCAAACATTAGATATTATATTGATGACAATGAGTTTCTCACCCTCAATCTCAACATGTCGCAAGCAAGTCTCTAGCCACAACAACATTTGAGTTAAGTGCCGATTTCAGCAATCAGCAAAGAGATTGAGCTGCACTACAAAGAATCTAAAGAGGCAACATAACTGACATGGTCAAAAATCACAAAGTTGAGCTTGTAGTAGCCAGTCCTGGTGGTAGCCTAGGGGCATCAAAATTGATTTTGAAGTGGTCTTCAATTGGTTTCTTTCCATTTAAGATTTTTGTGATATTGTCTTGTCACTTTGATTCTCATGTCTTTCTAGAAAAATGTTTTAGAGCCCTTTCATGGTCGATGAACCATTCGGACAATAAATTAAGATTGTGGTGTGCGAGAGAGATGTTTGGACCTGGATTAGATTGTTGATCATGTCTCCGTCCATTCTTTAACCTCAATTGAAATATGTACATTCAATGATGCTAAAGTCCTTCCTCTTTGCAATGTCATATCTAGTTTAGATTGTAGCCTGCCAATGCCAATAAACTTTTCCTCAATTGAAATCATCCTTTATTGAAATCAATTGAAATTTGGTGCTATAGTACTCCTTCCTCTTTGTAGTGGGGGTATTTTCTTTTCTTTTTTGATAAGGAAAAGATTGAGTTAGCGAGATGGAACTAAGTTTGTTGCCTTTCGATATCATCATTTTGGATGGAGACAAGCAGATCGAGGTGGTCATGGCATTTCCTCAAGAATGGTGGCAAAGATGTATAATCTTATCTGCCACCTAATTTCCTTGGAGATATATTGAGAGGATACAATTGAAAAAGACAATGTGAGAAAAAGTGTGTTATAAAGGATCATTTCAAATTTCCAGAAGCATTGCCATTTACTCATGATAGTGTTAATAATAGGCAGTGAGTCCCCTTCAATTTCGATGTGGCTAGCTAATACCTATTTCTGTTGCCTTTTTTACTCATTTCATGAGTGCTAATGATTTAGTTGTTATGGGTGACTATTTCCCACATTTTTTCCGTATTCAACGGTAATTATTTATCTGTGTTCATTTCATAAAATGAAACTTATTATATTGTAGTCTGTATCCATGATCAAGTGTAGATCCATCAAAATTGAGCTTTATTTTCCCATGCAATAGCCTTTTCCATTTGGTTTTCTCTCTATTCCTCGTGATCGTGGCTATTCGAGGTTTATGTTTCGTAGATTCTTCGTCCTCACTAAATAGTGTTGCTTCCTTCCAGCTCTATGTCATTGCAGCCTCCGATCCACAAAGGATGTCGTTTGACTTTTTAACACGTATTTTAAGGAACTAAAAACTATATACTATATTAACTTTTTTTTTTATAATCTAATACTTATTACCAACAAATATTAAGTTGTAAAAAAATAATTTAAAAAAAGTTGATATTTTATATAGTTTTTACCTCCTTAAAATACGTGTTAAAAAATCAAACGACATCCTTTTTGTATCGGACGTAGTATAACCTTGCATTATGTAAACAAGTGAAAAGCACATTTTTGTAGGAATCCCCTAATTATTTAGTTTCCATAACAAGTTTTAAATTTTTGGATATGTATCTACCTCCCAAATCTACGATGCTTTATCTGCTTGATTATTTCTGCTGTTTGTGATCAAGTTATTTGCACTTACTATCATTCCTTTTTAGCCACCAATTGTTATGGTAACACACTACACATTTTTATTTCATCTAATTTCATGTTTTAGCCAATAAATTCATTGACTTTTTTTTGATTAGGTAATAATTCGGGTGGAGTAATCCTACTCGATAGCATTCTTGCGGATGAGGTCTTGGAAACCTGTATTAGTGTAGATGTCAAGGCCCCTGGCAGAGCGGCAAACGTGTGCTACCTTATCAGCCACTCTGTTGCCATTTCGGAGCACGTGAGAGAAGGAGACTTCTCTCACACTCGACAACATTGTTTTAATATCGGACATCACCAATTCAATTTCCCATGGACATGTGAAGTTTGTTTTTAAATGATTTATGATGATAAGGGAGTCCCCTTCAATTTGTAATTTGTTTATTCCCAGCGCACGAGTTTGGATTATTCCATGTCTTAATGCCAAAGCCTCAGCTTTCAGCGGGGTCTGCTTGCCAATTCTATCATAGCCAATGTGGATCGGCCTACCCTCCCAATCCCGAATGATGTAGCCAATTGAGCTGTCGTTGTTATCAAGTGTAGATCCATCTAAGTTTAATTTAAACATACCAACGGGTGGTTTTCTCCAGTTAGCCACTTTTTGTCGTAGCTTTGGTTGTGTGTAATTGGTAGCATTATCCTTTGGAGTGTATTGAATATCATCCTCATTTCCATGCATTGAGGTTTTCTTCTAATTTTCCAGGTGAGTTGTGATGATGTCACTACTAGAAAAATGCAATTAGACATATGTTGTCAACAGATGTCTTTCAAAAAAATTTACGATCTCTTTGTGCGTGTAGTAAAAGATCAAACTTTCCACATCGGTTTTAAGCAGATGTCTTTTCTTAATTAAAACCCCTCAATTTTGGTTATGACATATTCACTTGTTGATGAATATCCATCACTTTCATTTGAAAACAAGTGAAGATGTCCTCCTAAAGCAAAAAAATGACATTTACATCTTTATTTATAAAATAAGTAATGTCTTAAACCAAAATAGACAACAGTTTTTGTTTTAGTGATCATGTTTATAATCATGTCTGATATATAATTTATGATTTTATATTGTTTTAATTTAACCGACCACGTGAAATATAGGAATAACTGATGTCGTTTCCCACATTTATATCAGTTTTTTCAAAATAAAATGATGATGTTGCTGCAATGACACATCGATTTATTTGACAGATAATGATGTTACTTTGACAAATATATATTAGTTCAGATATCATTTTAATGTTCAAACTGGTGTTGCACATTGATTTAAACGAATGAACTGATGTGTATAATTATATTGGCATATGTTTCCATAGACTTACATATCTACGACAAACATTACCTAGCTAGCCACAACATCACAAAAAACATACAATCACTTGTTGATAAAGCCCATCATCATGATGCCACCTCCTTCTGTGCCGCTCATAAAGAAGGTACCTACCTACGCTAGCATCATAAGCAAAAAGAAATATCTAAAGCTTATCGAGTTTGATCCTCAAATCATTAAACTTTTAGTCAAATTTGACTAAAATAAATCCTCAAGTCATAACAGCTGAGGAAAGGAGTCGGCGGAAGGCGTTGCTGTCGGATCCCGGCTTCGGTGACAATGGGCGGGAAGGTGGCTCTGTCTTCATTCGTGCTGCTGCCAAAGATAACCATTGTACCTTTCCAGGTTCTGTCTTACAACTTGAGTGGTGTTATACATTGTACATTTGTACCTTTCCAGGTTCCCCATCTGATCACGCCACAGGCTTATAAAATCTTCCTCTTTAAAGACTATTCCGGGTACTAGTATTCCAACTGCTAGACGCTGCATTCGAGGGGGAAAAAACCCAAAAAAAATAATTTAACTGCTAATAAACTCATAAAGGTCATGCTCCAAGAAATCTTAGTCATGTCAAACACCACATTGTTTTCCTGAAAAATATCAGTAAATAGAGCACTGAAAAAAGAATAAGTATGAATTGAGTTATGAAACATACGCCTTGGTTATGATTCTCTCCAACTGCTTTAAACTCAAATTCCTCAATGTCTTGTCTCCTAGTCGTTTAGCCACCTTGCTCCCAGTAAGCCCAGCTCCAGCAGCTTGAATAAATCAGGGAGCAAGCATGCAGTCGTGTAATCAATATGGTTTTACGGCTAGATAAGCAAAGGGTTTCCTTCCCTAGAAACTCCACGAGGATAAACTAAAATAAATCCATACCGCCAAATGATGTCGCAACAGCTACTGAACCTCCGAAAGACCCCACAACATTTACTACTGCAGCAAACCCGCTTGCTCCAATGGCAGGCACAAGAGCATGCAGAGTTGGAGCCAAAGCACATATTCCTTGTGCAATAGAAGGTGCAACAAAACCTGCAATCGTGTTTGATTCATTGCAGCCATAAAAATTGGATACTTCTGGCTACATATGTAATAATTTTTTTAGTTAATCTCAAACACTACATCTAGTTGAATTATACCACCAGTTAGAGCCAATGCAGTTCCTCCAGCAAGAGGAGCCCCACCAATTATAACTACATGCTTCCACTTGGAGCTTTTAGAGTCTCCTTTTCTATAATTTTTCCGCATCTCTGTATCCATTATATAGCAGGCAACTTTTAACTCCAAGGCTTCCTGCAAAACAATGATTAAACACAGATTGTGCTACACATACTCATGAAGACAGAGATAATAAAGCTCAAAATGGAAGGGGAAATAACATCTGACATTTTGATAATGAATCAATGAGACACTCTTCACATATGACATAGGTCTAAAGGTCTAGTTGATGTTATAATTTATAGGATAACGGATAACCACACAAGCCATTGATTCTATGACAGACATAATAAGGGCATCTTTGGCAAGAATCGATTGACATAATCAAGCTTATTATATGTGCACGTCATACCAAACATACTATAAGGCTATTATATGTGCACGTCATACCTTCATGCCTAAATTATAATTTAGGCATGAAGGTTCTATGACTAACTAGTTCAAGCCATGCAAAGCTGAAATTAAACCATCCAATAAAAACATCAAAACTTAACAATACTCCAAATATTAAGCATAAGAGAAGAGTGCACTAGAGAAAGAGAGCAAATAGAATTATTTCAATCTTTCATTAAGAACAAAAACAGCAACAGTGACAGCCTGTCATACAAAGGACAGTCAATGCAAACTAAACAAATTAGGAGAGGAAAAGGAAAAACAAACGAACAAGAAACAACATACAAAGTGTTCTTCCATCATTGACACAACTGAAACAAAAAAGGGCCACTTTTACATATCAACAGGTCGTAATCTTACAGCAACTCGAACTCTTCTACGAATTAAACAGCCTACAGAAGGCTCATGAAGGGACAAAAACAAATAAGAAAGAGATGGCAAAGTAAATGATCTATTCAAATACCAAACTATCAATAAGGTGATTCAGGTCCTATTTTTTTAGCAGTAAAATAAAAATCTCTTCTTCAGCCCCTGTTCTCTCATGTGACAATAAGAAGGCATAGTAAAGGTGATTGATATTGACCAAGCAGAAGCACTAAAATGATATACTCGATATCCTATCAAATAGAAGTGATACTAGCTAGCTATCTAGCTAAAAAGGGATAAAGCAGCCCAGAAATGAAAGAGAGATGGTAAGAACCACAGCAATCTGGGTACATGTTAGATTCAAAACATACTCGAACTCTTCTACGAATTAAACTTTGTTTTAATGTTTCAATATATTATTTTATACATTGAACCATTTGGAATTTTATTGTAAACAAATCAAATATATGAGATGACAATCATCAAAAACAAGTCTTTGTGTATTAACAGTTCATAAGAGTGCTCTTTATAGCTTTATAATATCAAAACAAAGCCTTAAATAGTCAAAACTAATTAACCACGATGATTCTTTGGCTGCATTCATAAAACTCGAACACATTTTGACCATTATCATATTTATGTGAGCATTTTTTACCTTAAAATGTCATGGAACATGGCATGAGAACTTTAGAGAAAAGGTCCTCATTTAGGCTACCATGAGATTTAGGAGCAGAAAGATTTCAACAGTAAATTTGAGGGATTTTTTAACGTGAAGGTTTAACCCCTTGAACAGAAAGATTTCAGCAACAAATTCATGTAACTTGAACTTCCATTCAAATTTATAAGAAGAACTTAAAAGAGAAACAATACCTCATCGTTCTTTGAAATATCAACAACAACAAATGGCCCAGGGTAAATTACTGCATCTATAAACAATACCCTAAGTTAAAACCCTAAATCACTAAATGAATCGAAAGAGGCAAATCATGGTTAGCATATATTTCAGCATATTAAATCTACATTACCAGAGGCTTATCATGATAAACAAAGAATGGAATTGGCATTCCATGTATTTTGAATTTCCAAACAAGCACCAGATATCATCGATAAAAGCAGATTAGGAAGACAGTACCTTCTAGGAAGCTGGTTGCTTTCTATCGAGAGCGCCTGCAACTCCTTGAATTGTTGGCTTATCTTCTCCCAAGACTCTAGGATTTCTCTTCTCACTCGGTTCTCACTGATTTCGCCAGTGATTTACAGTATGTGTTGAATGCCAGGTAAGAGCTTGCTCCAAATGCCCTGTATTAATGAACACAAACTTGGTGGAATCTCAAAGAAAAAGTCCAGCTACAAAGAAACCCTAAATTGAAACCCTAATCTCAATTGAAACCCTAATATCAATCATCCAAAAACAAGTCCAGATCTAAAAATGACAACCCTCAAACAAGTTGAAATCAACGAACTAGCTAGGACAACTAAGAAGCATAGAACTCACAAATTCGAACAAATCGAACCAGTAAAAAACCTAATGAAGTTGAACAAAGTAATAAGAGAAGGAGAGTAGCGTCCTACCATAAAGGCAGTCGGTGATGAAGCGGTGGTCCTGATGGCGGTCGGTGATGCGCCCGTCGTTTGGGAGGTTGCGCCGTAGAGAGAGATTCAGTGAGAGAGTAAGAGAGGCAACAGAAGAAGATCAAGAGAGGGAGAGGGAGAAATAGGGGCGAGAGATATCTTGTCTCAAGTGTGATAGAGAGATCTCATATCTGCGGAGAGAAGAGGAGAAGCCAAGGATGAAAGTCGGGAGAAAGAGGAGATGTGGCAGTGGCGATAGTGGTGGTGGCGGTGGCGGCGGCGGCGAGAGCGGCAGTGGTGGTGATGGTGAAATCAAGGGTGAGACAGAGAGTTGGGAGAAAAGAGAGGTTTGGTGGACTCTTCAATCTGTTCACACGTCCGAGGGAGCCCCTGTTTTCACAAGTATGGGCGGGTGTTTTAAAAAAAAATTCAAGTATGGGCGGGCGATTAACCACTAGTACAAATTTCACCAGGCGCGCGTTTTAAATTTTTTTAAATTAATCATTTAATATCTGTCAAAAAATTCAACTCTTGTCTGAAGTTTTTTTAACATCATAAATTTATTATTTGATGTAATAGATTAATATAACATCGGTTGCATTTTTGACAGACTTAAATCATATGATGTCTAATTACAGTATTCTAGTAGTGTGTGTTTAACAGATTCGTGATTCGGAATGGGTTCATTTCTAAAGATTGTTTGATTTCTGATATACCATATTGTCCACCATATTACCGCTACTTTCTCCTTTTCAGTTTTTGTAAGAGTGCTTCCAATTAATGACAAGATAGGAGAGAAATCTCTCGAATTTGCAATTAAATTGATTATAGCCTGATTTGTGCCCACTGACAATGGGAGATGGAACTTAGAGAACTGGCATTCCACAAAAAGATGAGTTTCATCCTCAGTGGCACTGTTACAGAGGACACAAGTTGTTGGTACGGAGACCCCTTTTTGGGATAGACGGGTAGCCGTTGGAATACCCTTCTGACCTAGTTTCCATAGGAAATTCTTAATTTTTGGTGTCGTATCAAATTTCCAAGTCCATGAATTATTATCCTCATTTTCGTTGTTATTTTTAGTGATCATTTTGTAGGCACTAGCTGTTGTAAACCATCCCTCCCTATCTAGCCACCAATAGAGTCTGTCATCAAATTTATTCTTAGGAAGGGGGATATCCAATATTTCTTTTGCTATAGTTTGTGGGATTGTGTTATATAATTTTTCCTCCCACCATTTTTCTCCTAATATATAGTCACTCACAGTTTCGTCATCATTTCGAATGGTAGGACAGTCGACCCTTTTGGTTATTGGCGAAGTTGTAAGCCAGTTATCGGTCCAGAATTTAATTGATTTTCCATTGCCCACCGACCAGATTAGACCCGTTTTAAATTTTTCAATAAGAGGAGTTAGTTTCGACCATTGCCACGACGAATTCCCACTTTTCTTGTAGTTTAATATGTGTGTTGTTTTCAAATACTTGTACTGAATTAATTTTACTCATATTGGCCATATATTTCCTGGTTCTGCAAGAATTTTCCAGATGAGTTTCATTTGTAGTGCCTCATTCATATCCTTGGATTTTCGAATACCTAAACCTTCGTTTCCTTTTGGTCTACAAATTTTATCCCAACTTATCAAATGCCGGTATTGGAGATCTTTATTCCAGAAGAAACATCTATTTATTTGATCAAGTTCCTTATGGATTGTGGTGGGTGGCATGAAGCTTTGCATTGTATATAAGGGTTTTGATGCCAGGTTTGTGCCAATAAGGACAGCACGTCCTTGTTGTGATAGAGCATTAGCACGCCATTTACTAAGCTGCTCTTTTGATTTACAGACGATTTCCTCGAAAGTTTGTTTATTTACCCTTCCGTTGATAATAGGACAACCAAGATATTTTTCGATCGTTATTTCATTTGATATACACAAGCATCTTTCAAGTTCATCGATTCTGGATCTAGAGATTCCTTTCGTAGTTTGGAAATCGGATTTGTGATAATTAACTTTTTGACCTGAAATGCTACAATATTCATCTATAATTTGATTTAACTTTTAAGCAAGCTGAGGTGTTACCCTTGGTGAAGATGATAATATCATCAGCGAAGGCAAGGAAAGGGACATGTAGTCCATCCTTCCCAAATTTGAAACCAATGAGGCCATTCCTCATGTTTGCTTCGTGTGAGAGTTTTCTCGCCAAAACCTCTGCCCTCAAAATAAAGAGAAATGGGGATAGAGGATCACCTTGTCGAAGTCCTCTAGTTGGTCTGAACAACTCTGTTGGGCCATTGTTAACGAGCACAGAGAACGACATTGTGGATATACATTCCATAATCCATTTAATAAAAGTCGGGTGAAAGCCAAATTTCTCCATTACTACCCTTGTAAAATTCCAATCAACTCTATCATATGTTTTCTCCATATCAAGTTTTATTGCCATCCACCCTTCTTTACCTTTTCTGCTACGAAATGAATGGAAAACTTCATGGGCTATAAGAACGTTGTCCTGTATAGCCCTATCTGACACAAATGCTCCTTGCAAAGGGTGGGTTATTTTGCCAATGACATTTTTTAGTCTCTCCGTCAAAATTTTGGAAATAATTTTATAGATTGTGGAGCATAAGCTGATTGGTCTGTAATGTGTAGTCATCGTGGGATTATCACATTTTGGTAGAAGTGAAATAAATATATGATTTATTTGACGAAGAATTCTTCCAGAAAGGAAGAAGCCTTTAACCGCTTTGATGATCGATCCTCCAATAATGTCCCAGTATTTTTTATAAAATTCTGCTGTCATTCCATCAGGGCCTCGGGATTTGTTATTGCCAAGGCTAAACACTGCCTTTTTTTTATTTCCCCATTACTTGGGTGTCGTGTCAGATAATTATTTTCCTCATTGGTTATTGCCGTGGTGACAAGATTTAGGTACTCTGTTAAGAGGCTTTCATTTATCCTTTCCTGTTTAAACCTCTTCTCAAAATCACTACGGATTTCATTTCTGATATTTTCATCCCCCTCGATATACGTACCTTCACTCGAAGTAATTGATCGAATGATTTTTCTATTCCTTCTACCGGTTGCTACTCTATGAAAATAGGCCGTGTTTGAATCTGCTAGTTTTAAATGTTTTGTTTTTGCCCTTTGGTTCCAATACTTTTTCTGAAATAGAAGAAGCTTCTCTTTCTTTTGAAGGAGATTTCTCTCTTTGGCTCTATAATCCAACCAATTGTGCTGGGTCATTTGTTGTTGTATCTCTAGCAGGCTACTATCAACTTCTTGGAGTTGCCGGAAGATATTTCCAAATGTTTTCTTATTCCACTCTTTTGCTTTTTGTTTAAGCAATTTGGTTTTTTATATAACTTGAAACATAGCAGAACCAGTACATGACGCCCGCCAAGCTTGTTTAACAATGTTTCGGAAATCCTTCCTTTGTAGCCAAATATTCTCGAACTTAAATGGAGGTGGTTTGTGAATTACACCGTTATCAAAGTTTATAGTAATGGGACAATGGTCTGATGAGTCGAATGCTCCATTTTTTGTTATTAGTTCTGGAAAAAATTGGAGAATTTGATATTGAACAAGTACTCTATCCAGTTTCTCGATAATGTTGCCTTCCCCCTCGGGTTTTTTCCTCCAAGTGAGGTGGTTCCCCATAGTGGGTAGATCCACCATAGAATAGTCACTTATGAAACTAGCTAGTCTCTGGAATCTATGAGGGTTGATTTCTGATCCACCAATTTTGTCCGAGCTACATAAAATTTCGTTAAGATCCCCCATCACCATGCACTGAAGGGTTGAACTGGTGACTAGTTCAGTCAGGGTTCTCCAAAATTCGTCTTTTTCCCTTAACCCTGGAGGGGCATAAACAATGAAGAGCATTAGAGAAGAATCATTTTGCGAGTTTTTGTATCTAACCCCAATAATTCGTCTTCCAAAGGATACATAGACCTCCAGATTTTCCTTGAGCCGGTGACCAAATTGCGTTATCAAAACCCGCGTTCTTCCATACAGTTTCGTTTGGAATATTTTCACCTTTCGTCTCCGCTAGAGCAAGTAATTGGATATGATCATTTTTACACCATGTATTGATATGAGTCCAGAATGTTGTTTTTCCTATACCTCTACAATTCCAATAGCTGACTTTCATAGATAACCTTTTCTGTCGTGGGAGCAAGAAAGGTGACCTCTCCCACGTGGTTGTTTTGTAACAAAGATAGTGTATACATTCGCTAGGATTGTTATCATTATATGCAATTTGATCATGCGTAAATCGGTGGTTTTGCAAAACTGTTTGTTGTAGTCTTTTTTATAGCCCTCAAAAGGGGGTTGAGAGTGACTTGGAGTCACTTGTTTTGTATACAATATCTTCTCAATTAGTTTTATCAAAAAATATGTTATTTCACTAAACCTTCCCCACGAAAAATTAGAAAAATTATTACAAGTATTTTGCCCGAGTAGATAATATAATAAAGGTAGGAGCATAAATTCAACCAAAATTATACACCAGATAAAGGTGAATCTGCAAATAAATCAAACACCTAGCTGGTAAAACACGGTTATCAATCTCTGATCCGTTATGTGATAGGGAGAGGGTGAACGAGTAACCCTCCTGAAATTCTTGATGTGTTTTATTCCATAACCCTTTAGCTGGGTTGTTGTTGAGTCCGCTCCTAGAAAATCACTTAGACCTGTCAAAACACAACCCGACCCGGTGACCCGACCCGACCGACCGAAATTTTTTGGGTCAAGACCCGAAAATTTTGACCCGGAATTTTTTTCCAACCCGAACCCGAAAATTTTCCGGGTAATCTGGGTTTCGACCCGGTGACCTGATTGACCCGGTAATTTTGACCCGATTTACCCGATTGACCCGGTGACCCGATTTACCCGGTTGATTTATAATTAAAATTTTTTATATTTAATTAAAATTTATCGCAAAATTATCAAATTATGATTTTTTTAATTTAAAAAAGAAAAAATTGACAAACCCGAAATCGACCCGAACCCGCCCGAAACCCGGTCAAACCCGGGTTCTAGTCAACCCGAAAAACCCGGAACCCGTTTTACCCGGGACCCGTTTTACCCAAGACCCGGAGTGACCCGACCCGAACCCGACCGGAATGACCCGTTTGACAGGTCTATTCGTTCTGCTACACTATTCTGCTGTGGTGTGTATCTGACTGTGTGATGCCGAGCAATGCCCTCATCTCTGCAGAACCCATCAAACTCAGATGAACAGAATTCCAGACCATTATCAGTTCGCAGCCTCTTGATCTTCTTTCCAGTTTGATTCTCTACTAGAGTCTTCCACTCCCTGAACTTACTGAATGCCTCACTTTTGTGCCTCATCATGAATATCCAAGTCATCCTAGAGTAATCATCAATTAGAGACAAAAAATACCTATGACCACCCAAGGACTGAACACGTGAAGGACCCCAACAGTCTGAATGGATGTAATCCAGCGTGCACTTTGTCTGATGAACTGCTTTAGGAAATTTGCTGCGATGTAATTTCCCAAACACACAATGTTCACAAAACTCAAGGCTCTGGGCCTTATGGCCTCCCAGAAGATCTGCTTTCGAGAGAATTTGCATCCCCCTTTCACTCATATGAGCCAACCTCATATGCCAAAGCCTGGTCAGATCAGCTTCCTGAACCCCAGCAGAAACAGCCGCTGCAACACCTGTAACTGAGGAACCTTGTAGGGTGTACAAAGTTCCCTTTCCCCGCTTGACTCCCTGCAGAACCACATCAGAGCCTCTGAACACACGCAACTTTCCCCCATAACCTGTGTACCTGAGCCCCTTGTCATCTAACACTGTTAGGGATATCAGATTCTTCGTCATGGATGGCACGTGCTTGACATCCTCCAACGTGTGAAATTTCCCATCATCTGTCCGAAACCTAACTGAGCCAGTCCCAACAACCTTCCAGAGAGCATCATTCCCCATGGATACATTGCCCCCATCAGCACGGCTATATGTTGCAAACAACTCCCTTTTAGGACATATATGATAGGACGCCCCAGAGTCAAGATACCACACATCAGCCCTGTGTGTGTGATCATCAGCTAACAGAACAATATCCTCCTCAGAAGTATTGCCACGATCAGCTACTGCTGCAGACCCAGATTTCTCTTCCTCTTGCTTCTTCTTCTTCGGACAGTCATTCTTCCAATGACCTTTCTCCTTGCAGTAGTTACAAACATCGTTTAGTTTAGGGCCTGATTTGCGATCTTGCCGATGCTTCTTCTTATTGCCCTTTCTACCATCAGATTTGCCTCCGTTTGCCACAAGCCCGGAAGCCTGATTGTCTGTAACCGACGCGGTTGCCTTCAGACGCAACTCTCTACTGTGAAGCGACGATCTAACCTCTTCCAAAGTGATGGTATCCTTCCCAACGACGAACGACTGAACGAAGTTCTCGTATGTGGGGGGTAGGGATACCAGCAGAATTAGGGCAGCATCTTCGTCCTCCACCTTAACATCAATATTACACAATTCAAGTAATAAAGTGTTAAGTTGATCAAGATGATCTATGAGTTGTGTACCTTCCTGCATACGCAGCCCGAACAACCGTTGTTTCAGAAGCAACTTGTTCGTCAAAGACTTTGTCATGTACAAAGACTCCAACTTTAGCCACAACTTGCTTGCGGTTTCCTGATCAGCAACTTCTGTTATGACATCGTCTGCGAGACACAACATAATCGTCGAATGAGCCTTCTCCTCCAGAAGGTCGTACTCAGTGGTGGTTGTATCTGCCCCCTTCTTGTCGGCGACCAACGGTGTCCATAAGCCTTGCTGTTTCAGCAAAGCCTGCATCATGATCTGCCACAGACTGAAAGAATTTCTTCCAGTAAACTTGTCGATCTTCAACACAGAACCAGACATCATTCTCGGCGGAAATCAACAACCAAAGCTTTGATACCAGTTTGTTATAACGAGAATAATAAAGCGAAGAACAACACAGAGATTTACGTGGTTCAGCAACGGTGTGTTGCCTACGTCCACGGGCAGAGAACCAGTTTTCTTATTAGAGGAAGCGAAACAGATTAGGTTACAAGGGGTCGGCGTTCCATAAGTATATGAAGAGACTCATGGAACCCTAAACAGACAATGGACTGAAAGCCCAAAATAGACAAACGATAGGCCCGTTTACAATAAATATCGCATACCGTAAAATAGACAGCGAGACCACCGCCGGGGGAGCCCCCGGACCCCCCGATACGTCACCGGTCAACAATGATTCAAGGCACATTAACAAGATGTATAAAAGCCACAAATGATTAGGAGCTTACAGCTGGGTAGAATGCTTGGATGAATTGACTTCAAAGAAATTTGTTCAACTAAAAAGTTTATATTCCAAAAGACATTGATGACTCCCGGAATAGATTTGCTCCGGAATTCATTGACTTTCTAATTTAGATGTAATTAGTGGGTGGTCGAACAACTTACAATCAATTGGGGATCTAGTTGTGAACTTGTGATTGTGATTATCTCTCATTTAGAAGATGAACATGTTTTTATTATTTCTGAATGAATTGTTGCAAAGAGGCCGGTTTTTTAAATTCTAAATTTAAGGGATGGTTAAAAAAAATTGTAATACTTAAGGGGTGATTTTTGTTAAATCACGGTGGGTCATCCGACGTGGGGGGCTACGCACGCGAGTGGGGTTCCATCCTAAAATCAATTGGTGTGGGATCCCACAACTCAACTTATATTCTCAACACCCCCCTCAAGTGCAACTGTCTGGCCACGCATTATTGCAAGTTGCACTTGACGACTTAAGCCTTAAGGCCGGCCAGCCAATTAAGACCAGGAATCCAAACCACACCGCACTTAGCCAAACCTTGGCTCTGATACCATGTTAAATCACGGTGGGTCATCCGACGTGGGGGGCTACGCACGCCAAGCGCACACGCGCCAACCAAACCAAGCACACAAACCGAGTAGGGTTCCATTCTAAAATTAATTGATGTTATATGGGGTAGCCCACCAGCTTATATGCAAGGTTTGGATTCAATTGTTAATCAATATGGGATCCTTATCCCACAACTCAACTTATATTCTCAACAATTTTTTTTTGTAAATAATTAGCCAAACTACAATATATTAAACATTTCAACCCCGTATACCTTAAATGTGCATGTTTATGTGAATGTAAAGCACGCGAGTTCCTTTCCAGTGGGTCGAGCCGGTCGGTGCAAGCCGATTTACCTGATGCGTGACCATTACCAGTTAGTTCATGTGCCCAGAATTTACCACCAAAGATAGGTTTCTCGTCATTAAAAAAAAAAACACATGCGTTGATTAATCACATATCATATGCTTATTGCATTATTGTACTCTTAGCCAATAATTTCTCATTTTTCGGGTTGACTTGTATAAGTCAATGGTGATGCATATTTAATTCCATTTCAACCAATTCAACAACATTAACTACTGTCATGAATTTTAATTGTTTCATTATTATTTTTTATTAAGTAAGAATTCGAGATAAGATATCTTTGAATATCGATAGTCGATAAGTCAACAGAAAAAGGACCGCCAAAACACATAAAAAAAAAACAAAAAAAAAGGTAATTGTGTCATTATGGTTTAAACTTTTAAAAGGTAGAATAGAACAACAAAATGTAATTTGAACTGAAATATAACAAATTAATGGACGGCTTCAATTGAGCACCGGCCATATATATGACTTCATATGAAACACATATGTAACATGCCTACAACCTTCAACACAACTTTATGATCACAAATCTCAATCATATATAAGCTTTCGCTATTGTATATCTATCACTAAAACTTTCTTTACTTGGTTTTAATTAATTCGCTATTTATTTTTATGTTTTAATTTGCTTGTTTATAACATAGAGAACGCTAGACACACACATAGCTATATTTTGTATTACGCGTTCCCTATATACACAGGTAACACATCAAATACTTCATCGCATCCAACGTTGGATTAGACGTTGATATAACGTCTAATCCGACGTTGTTAATTGTGTGCTAATTTCACTTATCGGATGTTATAACAACGTTGAATTAGACGTTGTTACAACGTCAAATTGAACGTTGCTAATACGGGTCAGATCGGGCCTAATATAAGGTATTAAAAAAACAAAAACAAAATCATTTACAACGTCCAAAAGGACGTTGTTTTTTTTTTTTTTGTGAGTGGGGTGGGTGGGTGTGATTTTTTTTATTTTAACCCTAGCAACGTCGGATCCGAGGTTGTTAGTCCGGTTCGGCCCGATCCGACCCTTCACTTCACATATTACAACGTTAAATCCGACGTTGTAATATAATTAATGTTACAACGTCGAATCCGACGTTGATTAGTAGCTCTAATCCGCGGATTTGCGGTGTATATAGGGACACCCTTTTTATTATAACATAATATATATACACACTAAAATAGAGACATGAACTTTTATGTATCAAGTTATGATCGAATTCGCTTATGTGTTATTTTTCATGTATCTTGACGTATTCTACCCCTTTTTAACTACGGCATTTAATGATTCTATATCTTTTAACACCTTAATTGATAATTATAATTAAGCAATTTTAATGAAATAAAAAAGTGTTTTAAATATAGTTGTATATAATATCTTAATTAATATTTACGTATCAAATCTTTTAAAATAGGGAAATTTATAGAAAATCACCCGTTAAATGTGTTTTTACACTTAACCACCCATTAAATATGAAATTATAGAAAAACACTCGTTAAATGGTTTTTGTTAAACAATTCACCACCCATTGTCTATTTCTGTTATGCTAGTAAAATATATATGATATTATAATATTTTAAGCTTTACAATATATTTTTTTAAAAAAAATACTAATTTTTTTTAAAATATTTTTTTTGAAACTTGGTGTATATATGAACAAATTCTCATATTTTATTCCTAAAAAGGGTTATAAAATTTTAAAATATTTTATAGACTACTTTTTAATCAAAATTAAAATAAGTTTATAAATCATTAGCATTGTTTAAATTTAATAATATTTTCATACTGATAATTAATGAAACATTTTCTTTTATTCTTAAACACTTACACACACCACATACTAAAAACGAAAAATATAGATATTTTAAAAAAAAATCCAAGCTAGAAAGTATTTTTTATTAAAAGTTTGCTTAAATTTCCAAATAAAATTCAATAATATTTTCAACATTTAGAAATTAGAACCCTAAATAAATATAGAATTTAATTTTTTTTTACATATTTCCCCCCTAATATATTGTTGAAATTTTTATTTTTTTTTTGAAATCAAAGGTGGGCACATTTTATTAAAGTAGGTCGATCTCCGCAAGCTCAATTAAACTTTGCGGAAATGATGCGAAAAATACATAATCATCACCGACCGGTGGAACAAGTCTCGCTACCATATGTGCCACACTATTGTCGTTTCGGCGTATATGACTACACACAAAGGACGGAAAGGTTGATGCTACTTCCCTAATATCACTAGCCAGCATACTTGTGTATGAGTAGTCCTCCATCCTGGCATTCAAGCTCTTAATTAGGTGCATCGAATCTGACTCCAACTGCACAGCTTCAGCGCCCATCACAACCGCTTGTTTGACACCCAGAAGTGCCGCCTGCATCTCAGCCACAGCAACCCCCCAATTAGCTTTGACGCGCCGGACAGCAGCCCACAGAACCTGCCCATTGCTGTCCCTTGCCACAGCACCCAACCATACTCGGCCATCCTCCCATACAGCGGCATCAGTGTTAATCTTCAAAACCCCTTGCTGAGGGCTCGTCCATACATCGCTGCCCGTAGCTCTCCGGCTTACCTCCGAAGCCCTGTCATTTCGGCCATCCCAGATTGCTCTATAGTCCGACACATACTTCCTGAAACCGTCTCGCAGCAGAGCGATATTAGGTGGGGCGTCATCGAAGAGTGTAGTATTCCTTGTTGTCCAAGCTATCCACGCATTCGTGAAAAACTCTAGCAGTCCTCCTACCCCTTCAATCTCATAAATATCAGAGACTAATTGCACCATTGACAGCCCTCCCAGTCCTCGAACCCGGTTGCCGATAGGAGATGCTTCCCACGCCTCATTGGTTGAGCTGCACCCTAACAAAGCGTGGGTGATAGTCTCGTCCTCGGCACCACACAAACCACATGTAGCCGATTCGAGTATGTGTCTCCTCACCAGATTTGTTCGCACAACGAGTGCTCCTAAAGCACGCCACGCAAATACGAGGAGCTTCGGAGGAGCTCTCAACTTCCAGACCCACTCTACCATAAATAGTGGGTGGTGTTTTGTTGATGAAACTCATTTAATGGGTGATTTTCTATAATTTCATATTTAATGAGTGGTTAAATGTAAAAAAAATTATTTAATAGGTGGTTTTTAGTAAATTTCTCTTTAAAATATAACATTATTATCTGTGTCAATTAAGGCGGTCCTGATCTCCTATAACACCTAATTATTTTTATTATAAATTATAAATTTATATTTAAACAATAATGCAATTAAGGATGTCAAGTGTTATCGCCAACATAGAAAATCAATCATAAAGCCTTTAAACCAACTTACAATACCATTTCAATAATCCTTACAAAAAAAAAAAATAGTACTCCGTATATCATTTCAATAAGTCAACCTTACGAAATAAAATAAAAGGCAATTCTTAAATTAAGTAATAAATCAATAATGCCAAATACTATATATATTCATCATATTTTTTTGACTTTATGCCTTATATCGTTTGTAGCCATATAGACCTGAGTCCTTCGATCAAAATTTGAAAACACGAGTCCTATTTTAATTGATGTTTTAGCTTACGCAGGGCAGTGGCGGCCACCGGCCCACCCCTTCATTCGGTAAATAAAACCCTTCAAATAAAATTGCTTTGAAAAATTCTAGTAAAATCGGACAACATTTGGGTCAGAATAATTAAAGAAAAATATATGAAGGACGCGACACTATGGGAATATGAAAAAAGGAAACAGACTTCCTGGCAGTGGAGAAAATTAATGGAGATAAAAAATGAATTTTGTAAATGATTGATATGGCAAGTTGGAAATGGAAAAACAATTAAGTTTTGGACTGATGAATGGATTCCAGGAGTGACATTAATTGGAAAAAATCTTCCTAACACCTTCATCAATGAACAAGAGACCGTCGACCAATACATATGAACAGACAAAAATTGGAAAATTGAGGAATTAAGAAAGCTTCTACCAAACATTGTCATTGATAAAATACTTAATGTCAAAATACCAATAAATGAGATTGAAGATAGACTTTATTGGAAAGCAACTCGGGATGGGTGGTTCACCACCTCGTCTGCTCTTGCTAGTGTATCGGGTCTGGACAGGTTACAAGAAAGCGATATCTCTTGGATATGGGGAATGGAGGCCTTCCCAAAAGTGAAAAACTTCCTTTGGAAATTGGTGATGAATGGAACCCCAACAAAGAAACGATTTACTGAAAAAGGTGTTGAAGTTCCCCTCCCTTGTATTTTCTGCAACCACCCGGTGGAAGATGCAGAACATATATTTACCAAATGTAACAACTCTCTTGAGCTTATTAGAAAATTTGACGTACAGGAACATTGATTCATTACTTACAAGTATGAACACGGCAGATAAGAACATAAAACAAATTGTGAACGAAGCTTTTGAACCAGTATCTAAAAACCAAAAGACATTACTATCAACGATTTGGTGGAGTTTATGGACAATAAGAAATAAGGTTTTATTAATGACGAGAATTACATGAACTGTCAACAACATGAGAGATACATAACACTACAACTACAGAATTGGAAACAAGCAAAGACTTTCCACTGGGAAGAAACTGAAGCTAAAGAACCAATACAAGCACCTAAGGCTAGGAAGAGGAAAAATCTTCGTTGGAAGAAACCCGCTGATGGATCTTTCAAGATCAATTTCGACCGGTCTAGTTTGTCCACAGGAGTTGCTGCTGCTGGTTTTGTGATTAGAGACCATCATGACAATGTTCGGGCTTGCAACGCCTCACACTGTGGTTCAGTTTCAGCTTTGATGGTTGAAGCTTTGGCTCTCCATATGGGGTTGACGACGGCTTTACAGTTGGGCTTCTCACGGATTGAGGTTGAAGGAGATTGTTTGACGGTTATCAACTCTTTGAAAGGCCTGTGGAAGTGTCCATGGGAGATCGAGATGGTGATCTCTAACGTTCTTCTCTTGCTCCGCGCCTTTGAAGCTTATTCTTTTGCCCACGTGTTCCGTGAAGTCAACCAGGTGGCGGACAAAGTGGTTCATCTCTGCTTATCGCTTTTCCAGGGGCCATTTGCTTCCCATCCAAAGTTTCTTACTCTCGTCCGAAAGGACGCTATTGGGTGGTGGGTCAGCAGGGACTGACATCACCCAAATATTTGCCTTGTTTCAAAAAAAAAATGTAACTTGTTTAAAAATTGCATAAAATCACCTCTTATTACATAAGACAATAGATTATTCATTTCTATTGTTTGGAATACACATAATCTAATAAGACAGGAATATGATTAATCTTTTATTCTATTCTTCCTTTATACAAGAAGAAAATGAAGAGAATTTACTTTTTTTTTTCTCAATAAAATTATAATGGAATATTGGATTAGACAGACCAGTCACATTTACAAATATTAATTAAAGTAAGTGAACTTATTACAAGAGTTATATATTGCAATCAATATTTATAAATAACATATTCATTATCTATGTTTGCCATTTACAAATATTTAAAGTAAGTGAACTTATTACAAGAGTGATATATTGCAATCAATATTTATAAATAACATATTCATTATCTATGTTTGTTTTAGGCCATGCAAAAAATATTTTTATTTCCCATGATGAGTACATACAAATAAGGGGTAATTTATTAAGTTTTTCTTGTTTTTCTTTAGAATCTACTTGCTAAATATTGTTTTGCCAATAACAAAAGATGTGTAATTAATTTTAAAAACACATTAGTGATTTTGTTATAAAATATCTGTTAAAAACAGTATGAAAAATAATGTATGATTTTATGCTAAAATCGGTATCCACAAGTTGAACTTTATAAGTTATTAAATATCCAATTGTAAGTGAGTTGGAGATTCCTCAATTGGTATATACAAACACGCAGAAAATAGGTACCCGGTCTTTGTTTTCACTCCCTTGTTTGGTTTCCTTTATTTGCCACATCTCAATATATATCTCATCATGCACTTCTTGTGGTCTACCTAGTGAGTTAGTTAATTATTTGGATTATTACCAAATTTGTCATCAACACTATCAAAACCTTCTTCATAGCAATTGTTTAAAGTTTAAAGGTTGTACAAAACGTTGGATTGGACATTGTTGAGTGGAAAAGTTGTTGACGTTGCTCAATGTTAAGTGAAGGATCAGATCGGGCTGCAACCGGGCTAGCAACGTCAGATTGAAAAAAGTCCTTTCGGATGTTGTGAATCCACTTTTTTTTTTTTAATATTTAAGGTTAGCCCGTATTAGCAACGTGTGCAATCCGACGTTGTTGCCCGGTCCGACCCAATTCTTCACTGATCATCGAGCAACATCGACAATTTCTCTACTCAACAACGTCCAATTCGACATTGAAACAACATCCAATTGAACGCTAATTTGTAAATATAACTGAAACCTATTTCATCTCATCATCTGAAATAATCAATTAAATAACTCAACTATGATTCACCATTCTTAAACATTGACCCACTAGAACACAAAGAGTGGGCATGGCGTTATATATGCAACATTATTCAATGAATAAGCAAGCACAAAGCCACCAATGAAAAAGACTAAACACATCATATATGCTTTTGAAGTGTACGTGTGGATGTGAGTGGTGATCGCCCACATGCACCATGTTCATAGTTTTGTCATTTTGATGTCTACTTTATGAGTGTCACGTTTTAAATGAAATACCCCTCCAATATGATATCAATATCACACTCCATTTGCTACCAAGTAGCAATGGAGCTTTGGAAGAAGCTTCATAGCTAACCTTAGAGGCATAGATCATATATCCATAATTGAATCATTGATAATCTTTGTTCTTATGACTCAAATCTAACTTTTGAAATTTCCCAAACCCTTTTGAGATTTTCAGTAAATAAAATCAGCTACTCATCCAGTCATCCCAAAATAAAAATAAAAATACAGCTTCACAACTATTTGTTATTACACTTTTTGCAAGTGTGATCAAGTATATTTGTAAGTAAAAACTTGTTCCTGTTTAAATTGTATCTTTTGTTGTTGTTGTTGTTGTTGGATTATAACATATATTTAATTTTTAGAAGAGTTATAAGTTTTTATATTATGTTTTCATACTTTCATTCTTTGTCCAATGTAGGGATGACAATGGGTCGAGCGGTGGGTGGATAATCTACTTCCATCACCCGACCCACCACCCAGAACTCTTTACCGTATCTGAACTATCACTCACCAAATATTTCACCCGTCCCGTCAACACATTATCCACTAATAGGGTTGTTATTCGAGTCGAACGAGCCGAACTTGACATGTTCAAGCTTTGTTCATTAAGTAAACGAGCTCAACCCGAGCCGAGCCCAATTTTTAAACGAGCTTTCTTTTTTGTTCAACCTTGGCTTGTTTTAGTAAGTGAACGAGCTCGAGCCGAGCTTTTTTCGAGCTTTAAGCCGTTTTACTTAGTCATAAAATTCGAGCAATTCGAGCCTAAATCGAACGAGCCGAGCTTTCAACCGAGCTTAAAATGATGTTCATGCTCGACTTGTTTAGGTAAGTGAACGAGATCGAGTCGAGCTTTTTTCGAGCTGATCCCGAGTCGTTCAACTCATATAACAGCCCTATCCACCGGTTGATCGGGTGATAATTCGAGTGAAATACACCTCATCAAATTCAACAAAAAAAAATATAGAAAAACATATGTCGAACACTTCGATGAATAAACAACTAGCAAATATAGTAACCCGAATTATTACCTGTTAAAAAACAAAACTAGCAAATATAGTCAAATTCAATCAAATACGTGTAAAGATCACACAACTATCAACACTTTGAGCTAGAAGCATATTTGATAGATTTGTTTAATTGGGGTTTGGGGTATATTGGTAATTTCGTATATATAATAAAATTATATAATATTAGTTGGCTGGCAGGTTGGGTTACGGGTCGAGTGATGGGTCGGGTGATGGATAGGATATAACTTCACCTGAATCCAACCCGACCCACCGCCCGTTCACCCATCACCCATTTAAATCCGCTTTATATCGGATCTTCACCCGCTTTTTCGGATCAGGTGACTTGAGACGGATATCAATTGAGTGCGAGGGAAATTGCCATCCCGAGTCAAATGGCCGATTAATTAATACATAATGACAAAACATGAATTAGTATTTTAACCAAAAAAAAAACAGAAATACATATTTCTACCTTCCACATTGGAATTCATAAAAATAATGGAAAAGTGTAATCAGTCAATATGAAACTATAAACAATAAATTTAAAAAAAAAAAAAGAAGAAGAAACTAAACTTTTATGGAAAAAATCTGAAACTCATTGGTCAAGTTCGTGTTACTGAAATCTGAATAATGAATCAGAATCAATATATCGACTCAAAGTTTATATTAATACAGTACATGAATTATGCCAGAATTCAGGTTGGGTGGCTACTGACCTGGTCAAAATTGATTCTGAGTCTCTTATCAAAATCTGAGCTCGAAGTTATTCAAGCAAGGTCTGAAATCTGAATGACTTGTCAGAGAATTAGGTGTGGATCAGGGGTGAAAGGTAAGAGATACACTGTAACACAGTGAATGATTTGTATGATTTGCTTGGGTGGTGATCTTTAGTCAGTCTTTAAGCAACAATTTTAAACATCCTCACAAACTTGCACAAAAAAATGGCCCCAATTCACCTGATGCGTGAAGCTTATGAACAAAACCTCAGTCAGAACGCCATTCCATTCGACATCCAAACCAAACCTGACGCGGTTGAGGTCAAGCTACACCATCTTGGAACTTCCGTGCAACTCGCCTAGCTACACTATCAGACAACATCCTGGATGACAGTGTAAAGGACAACAATCAGGAACTGTACTAAATTGGGATCCTATTATATAAAGTGAATACCAATAAGCACTAAGCCAAAATCAAATTAGTGCACAACAACACAATCTTGCACTCTGTTTTCACTGAAGTCTAATCACTGGGAAATTTCTTTGAACTGATAAAAACATGCACAGTAGCTATGCACAAAGAGCCAGCCAAAGCTGTAAAAATGCTCGCTAATGGCCATACTTTTGGAACTCCCACTCGATGTTATCTGCACAGGTATGAATAAGCAAAAATGTTAGGAGGTGATCAGTCAGTTAAATTATGGAAAGGATAAAACAGAGTAGTAGTCAATTACATACCCAATGGGCAGACTTGGCGAGTCTTGAGCCAGCGGCTGATGCAGTGGAAGTGGAAAGCATGATTGCACACACCTTCTCGGTGAAAAATTTAAAGGGAGTCGGAATAGAATGACAGAAGGTGAAATGAATGGCTAGAAAACCTTTCAATGAACTTCTTTTCAAAGTTGGTTTGAACTTGAAATACCAACAGCAAAATATGTGATCATTTGATAAGATCTTTATACTTTTCTTTTAAAAGTGCCTTTTTAGACATAGGGCCGTAGGCATGAAAACTCCATTTTCATCCAATGATTTAAATAAAATAACATAAATTGACACAAATTTCTGAGATACAATTTAGGTCTGTGGTGTGTTGAGCATTCAAGAGATAAGTTACAATTCAACCTAAGCCCAAAAGGTTCATTTCAGTAGACCTTACAAAACCAGATAGATTAGGTACTTCCACTTAGTTACTTGAGCATCAGAGATAAATTTTGCAGCAAAAGTGAATGAAGAGTCCCGTGCCCTTACAAGTAGGAAGGTTGTATCTTAGAGAAAAGATAGATTAGGTACATCCACTAAGTTAGTTAATTCATTTTCCAATATTCCTGAAGAAATGGGAAAGAAATCTCAACCAGCATGCTGTGAGTTCAGTAAAAAAAAAAATTATTTCCACATAAAAACTAAATGTTGCATAGTGCATACATCATCCTTTAATAGTTACTAGTTACCAAAACAGCAACTGAGGCCTAGCGCCTTATTTTTATAGGATCCTAATTTCTCACAATCTTAGCAAACAGTTATCACCCTCACATGTTTCCCCTTTACCCGTTACAATCTGCCAAATATTTCCCACACTACCCTTCACACCATTCCACTCATTTCACTATCTAACATCTAGCCACTTCGAATCACATATTTAGTAACCTCAAGTACTAACACAATCTATGTTAAGGAACTGTTCGTAGTGCAAATCAACACTCACGACATTGAACTATTCTGTTATACTGTGAGCATTCACTGCAATTAAATCCAAACACTTGTTTGGAAACAACTTCACAATAAAAGTACAGACTTCCTCAATACTCACCTAATCAAAATCTATCAAAGCATGATCTATAGAAAACAATTTTCCAAAAAAAAAAAAAATTAAAAATGACATTATTGACTAATCTACACACATAGACAACACACTTGCACTAGCACAGACTAAGTGTGTCACAAAGATGGAACAACAGCACTGAAGAAACATTGCTTGAAATGCGTATTAAGATTCTAGATGCCAGGGTAAGATTGCTTTTACAGCGTGCTTTACTCAATCAGATAATCACCACGCACAACTCTAATATCTCAGTAAAACAAAATCCAAACAGAGAACAAAAACAATTAGTCCACCGAATGTCACTAAACAGTTAATCAAATTCTAGGATTGAAGAAAAACAGATGCATACCCCAAGCATCAGTGCACGCCTCGCTCGTTGCACTGGCCTGATTAGCTTGACACTCGATACCTGAAAAATAACAATCTTATAAATCACCTGAAAAAGCGTAATCAACACGGAGGAAAAGAAAAATAACAATCTTATAGATCTACATGTCTTTAGAGTAACAAAAGTAGTACTCCGTACTAAATTGCAGAGTGCTTAGTGAAATTACCATTGATTCATGAACATCTTGTCCCATGTCCCATTAATTCAAATGGGAGAAGCACATTTGATATCGATCCATCTCCTTTTTCTATTGGGGTGACAGAGGTGAGGATTTCTAATTAATGCAACTTTTCACCAATAAGGTCATAGTACAGAAAGGGGGAATGTATTTATTGTCAATAAATGAGAACAATTTTTTAATAGATTAAAAATGCCGGTAGGCCTCAACTCTAAAGAAAGGCTATAGTTCTTCTGTTGTTCATTCACACATTTCTTTTCCCTTCAATAGCGCAATTTCTTCTATCTATTTTGAACAATCAAACATCAGTACTTGCTTGTCAGTCCTACACCGCCACTTAAATGATAAGCAGGTGAAAGCAAGATCAGGTTCATTCATCAACTGAACTTGCTAATGGCTATTAGGTTCATTTTATGTACGTAGCAACTATCTTGATGTTAATTGGTAGGCTGATTCTTTTGCATTGAGACGAGTTCAAAGGCATATCATTCAGTTAAAATAGATAACAAATGAAAGTATGTACATGCCTCTCATCAAACAGTGTTTTTTTCTGCCAACAGCATATAAACGTGCTTCATCCTTCAGAAGATCAGATATCAAAGGTACCCAACAGAAGGGCAAAAATGCAAAAGCTATCAAGAAAGAAGTATAAATTTTGGTTATGCTTATGCAAGTAAATCAGTCTTGTTTTACAGAAAGAACTTTCAGCATTGAGAGCACATCAATCAAGAATGACACTATGACGAAGTACAAACACGAAGAAAACCAAACCTGTTAAGCAAAACAAATCTTCAAAAAGGAAATCCTTTATTCTGATTCTTCTTTGACGATATTGCCAATCTTTTGATACCTTTAGAGCTCCTATAAAACTCTAGCAGCTCATCACTAACATGTTGAGGATGACATGTAATAAACGCCTTTACAAACCGCTTCTCCACCATCCTCAACGCTGTCAAAAGTGTAGGCCCTTTAATTTGAGGAACAAGGCCCATCTCATCAATCTTACAAGCAAGATGCATTCTTGGCTTCAATGTGGTTTCCAGATTATAATACAACAAAAACGGGTGATCCAGCACAACCTTGGCCGGAAACTTTATGGTTCCCACCACAAATGTCATATTCCTCTGAACCTTATCAGTAGACAGTGTCAGAAGCAACGGTGACCGACCAATTGCTACAAGAATCTCATCCTCCGAGAACCCGAACTTCTGAAAATGTGCCAGCTTCTCCCGCACCGTTTCCACTCGGGATATGGCGATAATGGCCACAACATACTTGTACATTTTGGAGTCCCTGGACACACCTGTCCTGTCAATGTAATCAAACTTCTCCTCACATAATTTAGAGCGAGGAATCAGCGTAGGACGAGACAACAGCAGCGAAACTAAGTCCGATTTACCGACACCTGCTTGAGCATACATCTCAATCACAGGCGTAACAGTTTTTTGAAAGTCATAGGTTAAAAGCGAAGGATTCCTAACAATGGCTTTAATCAGCACCTCCCTGGATCCAAAAAACGACTCTAAGTAATCAAGACGCTCGTCAAAGTACCTGTTGACACGGTAGTGTAGGAAGCGGGGGCGGCGATGGATGATGCTGACCAAATCGGAAGCGCTGAGACCCAATCCACGAAGTAAGCTGAGCTTGGAATCGAGATTATCAATATCGGAATTGCGGAGCCTCGGACGACGAGTGAAGATTTTGTCTATATCAGCTTCAGTGCAGCCCCAGTGCCTGAAAACATCGGCGGCCACTTTAGGAGTACAAATCGCGGGCGCTTGCTCTCTCTCTTGGTCTGACGGGGTCGTAACTGAAGTCGATGATGATGCAGCGGCGTCGATGGTGGCGGCGGCGGTGGCGGTTGTAAGGAAACGGGATTTGGTTGGAGAGGAACCGAGAAATGTAGCGAGGGGTTTGGTAGAGTAGAGGAGCTGAATCAGACAAGTGCGAGAGGGTTTCATAATAGCATCTCAATCGAGAGATGGCGAAGGATGGCCGCCGATCTGACCGGTGATGCGGCGGCGTTCCGGAGCAGAGTGAGAAGCGAGGTGGTATGGCCCGGCCGTATAGGTGCCGGCGGTGGTATGCGATGGAAAGGGAGAAGGACCAGAGTTGTGCGGGGCGCGCGGCAGGGGATGATTTTTACGTTTATAGGGTTAATTGCACTAAATATCCCGATATTTATAGATAATTATACTTAATATCTCAACCTTGTAATATTTCGTAAAATATCACGAACTTTGGTGTTAGTTAAGCTCTCTGCCCGTAAATGAGTTTATTAAATTAAGAAAATCACTAATATAGAAAATTACACAAAAGCACCCATAAATTTATGTCAAACATATAAAAATGTGTGCTCTATTTTTTTTTTAAATAAGATCAATTACTTAAAAAGAAATTTATATCTTGTCATATCTTCTATTCCTTAAAGCCAGAGTTATACTTTACGTTAGATTAATATGTAAGTACCATATTATATGTCCAGTTAATCATGTTTCCACGAGTATATATCCGATTTTTCTATCCTATGCCCCAAGAACATAGGATAATAACATTAATTTGGAAAAAAAAATTAAACATTTTAATTAGTTTAGTTTTTTAAAAAAAAAATAGATTCCTAAGGTCGCTTATTTTTTGGTAGAGAATCTTTTCTAATTTAGGATCTATAAGGATATAGGATAGAAAAAACGTATATAGATTAGATATAGATTGTTAGTTAGATAGATAGATAAATTGTTAGAGGGAAAAAAAAAAGAAGAAGAAGAAGAAGATACACTCCATATTTTATATGATACAGAGCACAAGCAAGACACGTTGATTTGGGAAAGATTTTGATGAATATACTGTTTTATTTAATTTTTAAATATATTTTATAGGGTTTATAAATTTTCATTTAGAACTTTATCCGTAGATTAATTTGTGTAACTAATATAAATTTTATTAAATAAACTAACTTATTTTTGGAAACTATTCCCTAAAATAAAATAAAAAAACTACACCTTTAAAAAAGTATTTTTTTTTAAATCATAATCTTAGCAAATCCATCTAAATAAGGTAGATTAACTTTCTATTTTTAAGATTTATTTTATATTTAAAATTAATTAATCCATCTATTTGATACTAGTACATTATAAAAGGGCATATATGATCCATACTCTTTATATGTATGTGATAGGTCAAACAATACAAAGGTAGCCCCAAACACACCGTAGCTAGAAGCCGTGGTGGTGGGGATTGTGGTGGCAGATTTGCTCGTTTCCGATGAGGAGGGCAGAGGTAAAAAGTCTGTTGATGATTTGCTTCAAATCCGAGCCAATGACGAATCTAATTTCTCCCAAAGTCTGTTGCCATCGCTTTTGCGAATGCTTTTCCTTGCCGGAATCTTGCAAAAATAGCCGCCACCATCCCTACTCCCACGGCCAAGCTTCACCTTCGAAAGTAGGATTTCGTTTATCACCAACTCAATCTCTTTGTGAGTTGGTAATCACGTAAATGATAAAAGAGGATACTCTTCCCTTTTTTTTTTAATCTTGTGAGTTTTTTTTAACGATTTTTCTAATAAGATTCAAATTGATCTAAATCTCTTGGTATGTGATATAGTATCAGAAAAATTGCGTACTCCAACTTGTAATTGGTAACCATGTTGTGTTTCTCTATCAAGAATTAATGGTTAATGTTTCAAATTTCATCAGTGGAATTATTTTGTTAATTAGAATTGATCAGTTGATAAGCTTGAAATTCAACTTCCTAGTAATATTAAAAATTCAATAAGTGATTTTATCAGTTTAATTATTACGCGATCGTTCCTCTCTCTCCGGCGATCTCGGCGGTCGTTCCTCTCTCTCCGGCGTAGGGCTGTGGGAGCTAGGGTTTCTTGTCGGCACAGTGCGACGTTCACCGGGCTTGGTGCGGCTGGCTGCAGGCGATTCAGGGCTTGGAAGAGGGAGTGCGAATAGGTATACATGGGGGAGAAAGGGAAGAACTTGCATCTGACAGATGAGGAGAGGCTTCAAGTGCAGGGGATAAGTAGCAATGGAGAAGCGAATGCGGGAAGGCCGAGTCTAGTACTGGTAGGATCCTTGTTGACGAAAAGGCTGTTCAATGCGCACGCTATGCACTCGGTGATGAAAGGTGCGTGGAGGACAAGAAAGGGCTTTGCGTTCCGAGAATTGAATAACAACTGTTTTGCCTTCCAATTCAACGACGCAGCAGACAAGGACAAAGTGATTAGGGGCAGCCCGTGGTCATTCGATCGGGCGTTGTTGGTGCTCCGGGAGCCAGGTCAAGAACAGCCATCGAAGATGAAGTTCGAGAGGAGTCCGTTCTGGGTAAGGCTGTATGATCTTCCTTTAGGGGCTCGCACAATGGATATGGCGCAGAAACTAGGAGGAGCGATCGGGAAAGTGGTGGAGGTCGATGATCAGAGTGTGAGGGTTTGTGGTAAGTTTATAAGAATTAGAGTTGTAATAGATGTTACAAAGCCTCTCAGACGGGGCGTGATGGTGGCTATGGAGGGGAGTAAGATGTGGATCGAGATAAAATATGAAAGACTCCCGAATTTTTGCTATGGATGTGGTTGCTTGGGTCATGCCGAGATTGATTGCGAAAATGAAGAGGCAAAGGTTTATACCCAAGAGTATGGGGATTGGCTTCGTGCTTCGCCGTTGAAGCAAGAAAGGAATGGGGAGGAGGGAAGAATTGGCAGAAGGGGTGTAGGAGATGAGAGAGCGGGGGAGGTAGACAGTATCATAGGAGGAGAAGGAACAAAAGCTAGAAGGACATTACTAGAGGAACTGGAGTCGGCGGAGAAAGAGAGTGAGAGGGGAGTTGGAGGGGAGAAGGAACTAGATGCTGATGGGGAAGGGGTGGTGAATCAGATTAGAAGGGTGGGTTTGGGGCCAAGTGACAAAAAAGGGAAAGAGGTAGGGGAAGTAAACAATATTGGGGAGGGGTTGTTGGGTGGAGGAGTAGAGGCTATAGGGAGGGGAGTTGCTGATTGTAGGGAGGTGTTAAAGGGGAAGAGAAATACTACAGTGGAGGGTGATGGAAAAGAAGGTAAAACATTAAAAAAATGGAAGAGGGTTGCTAGGGAGGTGGGAAAAGGAGGGAGTGGGGATGTTACTGGTGAGGTGGGGAACAAAAGAAAAGAGGTTGAGATAGAGGAAGACAGTATGATGATTGATGGGGAGGACACCACGAAGCGAAGGAGGTAAGAGATGGATGATAGGACGACTGAGGAATCGGCAAGGGAGACAAGCGATCTCCTTTGCCGATCACTATGAAAATACTAAGTTTCAACTGCCGGGGATTGGGGAAGGACCCGACAGTTGCATATCTCACCGGTGTGGTGAGAAGGTGGGCCCCGGGGTGGTTTTCCTTATGGAAACGAAGAGCAATAGAAGGAAGATGGAAGATGTAAGGCGGGGATTAGGGATGAAGTATGGGTTTACCGTGGACTGCGTTGGCAAATCGGGTGGTTTGAGCCTGTTATGGGAGGAAGGGGTAGATTTAAATGTGTGTTCTTACACCTCCCATCACATAGATGCGACTATTAAGTCGGACGGGACGGCATGGAGATTCACCGGGATGTATGGTTGGCCGGTCGGTAGTGATAGACATCATACTTTGGGTCTGTTGAGAAGGCTAAATGAGGACGATCATGGAAAATGGTTATGTGTGGGGGATTTTAATATGGTCCTTAGCTCGGAAGATAAGGAGGGAGGTAGGGCGGTAAACTTCGGTCGTTTGGAGGACTTTAGAAGGGCTCTAGATGAGTGTGAGTTGAGGGAGGTGCTGTTTAGAGGAAGCAGGTTTACTTGGGATAACGGACGGGGAGGGGAGGATTTCATCCAAGAAAGGTTGGACATGGGTTTTGCAAATGAAGATTTCTTGGAAAAGTTCCCTAGTGTAGTTCTGCATCATTTACCGAGGGCGGGGTCTGACCATGTTCCGGTGGTGGTGGATCTTGAAGGGGAGGGAGGAGTCGAATGTGCTAGGAGGGGTCCTCGACCTTTTCGTTTCGAGCCCATGTGGATGAGAGATGAGGGATGCGAGGAGGTGATCCGAAACGGGTGGGGTAATCCGAGGAGTGGGTTGGCAGAGACAGGAGTGATGGGAAAATATCTAGATGCGCCGGGGACTTGAAGGAGTGGGATTTTGTGGTGTTTGGAAATATTAACAGGGAGCTTGTTAAGGTCAGAAAGGAGCTAGCCGACCTGAGTGCGAAGGGGATGACGGGAAGCTTAGTGGATAGAAGAGCAGAGCTGGAAAGATGGGAGAGGGAGTTGATGCAGAGAGAGAAGATGTGGTTTCAGAGGGCCAGAGCAAACGAATTCACTTGGGGGGTAGAAATACCAAGTTCTTTCATTTGAAGGCCTCCGGAAGGAAAAAGAGGAATAGAGTGACAAAACTGGTTGATGATGATGGGTTGGTGTGGAGAAGTAGGGAGGGGATGGCGAAGGTTGCAGTGGATTATTTCCAAGCCCTGTTTAAGTCTGATGTGAAAGCCCTACCAAGTGCGGCTTCTCAAGGAATCGAGCAACTGGTGTCGACTGGAGATAATGCTGAGCTGCTACGTCCCTATACTGGCGAGGAGGTACGTAAAGCCCTATTTTCCATGCATCCCACAAAATTCCCTGGCCCGGATGGTATGTTAGCGCTTTTTTATCAAAAGTTCTGGCATATTGTAGGGTCAGATGTGTGTAATTTTGTTATTTCTATTCTGAATGGGGCTGAGATTCCGGCAGATCTTAATTATACGTTTATCTCTCTTATCCCTAAAGTGACTAACCCGAGTAAGATGAGTGAACTTAGGCCTATCAGTTTGTGCAATGTGCTATACAAGATTATTTCAAAGGTGCTGGTCAATAGGCTGAAGTTATGTCTGAGCAAGCTGGTGTCTCAGAGTCAGAGCGCCTTTGTACCTGGAAGGCTTATAACGGACAATGTGCTGGCTGCATTCGAGATCTTTCATTACATGAAGACGAAGAGGGATGGCAGGAAAGGTTATATGGCTCTGAAATTAGATATGGCTAAGGCGTACGACCGGGTTGAGTGGGGGTTCCTAGACCATTGCCTGAACAAGTTCGGGTTTGACGAGAGGTGGCGGCGATTAGTCATGAGTTGTGTTACCACAGTGTCTTTCTCGGTGCTTTCTGATGGTCAACCAACGCAAAGGTTTCTTCCGGAGCGTGGTCTGCGTCAAGGAGACCCTCTTTCCCCTTATTTGTTCTTACTCTGTGCTGAAGGGCTATCAGGGATGATTAGAGTCAGTGAAGCTGCAGGCAGGTTGAGGGGAATCTCCATTGCCCGAAATGCGCCTGTTGTCTCTCACTTGTTCTTTGCTGATGATAGTTTAATCTTTGCAAATGCGACTTGTCAACAGAGCAGGGAAGTAGTAGATATCCTCCAGACATATGGAGCAGCGTCGGGACAACAAGTAAATTTTGCAAAGTCTGAATTGTCTTTCAGCAAGAATGTAGGGGACGAAAGGAGAGCTGAAATCCAGCAAATTCTAGGGGTTAGGGAGGTAGAAAGGCATGAGAAGTATCTGGGGCTGCCTATGATGATCGGAAGGTCAAAGAAGGCTATTTTCGCAAGCATTAAGGAAAGGGTGTGGAAAAAGCTGAAGGGGTGGAAGGAAAAGACCCTCTCGAGTGCTGGGAAAGAGGTACTTATTAAGGTCGTGGCTCAGGCAATCCCAATGTATACCATGTCGTGTTTCCTGCTGCCGTTAGAATTGATCAGAGAGATTGAACAGCTGATGTGCAATTTTTGGTGGGGTGGTGGGGAGGATAAAAGGAAAGTGCACTGGATGAGTTGGAAGAGATTGTGCGCTTCTAAAGAACGGGGTGGAATGGGGTTCAGAGATTTAGAGGCTTTCAATCTGGCTATCTTGGCAAAGCAGAGATGGAGGTGGCTCCAGGAGCCACACTCCCTGCTAGCTCGAATGCTGGCGGCTAAGTACTATCCCAGGACGGACTTCATGGGGGCGGGATTAGGCTTCAATCCTAGTTATAGTTGGCGAAGTATTCTCCGAGGGAGGGAGATCTTGGAAGCGGGTTTGATTTGGGCTGTGGGCAACGACAATAGCATTAGAATATGGAGGGATAAGTGGTTGCCAAAGCCTTGGAGCTTCAAGCCGATCCGTGGAGCTTTGCCGGGTATGGAGGATTGTAGGGTTATTGAGCTCATCGATTGGGGGAGGGGGGAGTGAAGAGATGACTTGCTCCAGCAGTTATTAGACCCGGGAGATGCTGAAAAGGTCCGTCAGATGAGGCTGATTCGGCCGGAACATAGTGATAGAAGGGTGTGGTACTACACCAAGGATGGACTATTATCCGTTAAATCAGCGTATCACTTGGCGGTAGAGATGAGTAGAGATGCGAGGGCGGCCGGACAGTCGGATAGCTCACGGTTGGAGGGGGTGTGGAAGAAAGTTTGGAAGCTCGATGTCATGCCGCGGGTGAGATCCTTTGTTTGGCGAGCTTGCAAGGAGATTCTTCCATGTAAGGTGAACCTCGTTAGTAGGAGGATATTGCCTGACGACTATTGCGATTTCTGTGGGCAAGTCGAGGATGGTATGCATGCCCTGTTCTACTGTAGCAGGGCTCGGGAGGTGTGGAAATTGGTGCTAGAAGTGGGTAGATGGGGCAAAGGGTGCACTAGGACACTCGACTTCTTTGAAAGGGTGCGAGGGAACCGGGGCAAGGGGCTTGATCAGGTGTGGGCTGTTGTGATGAGTGCCATATGGAGAGCGCGGAATACCCGCATCTTCGAAGGTAGGAGTCAACACCCACGCCAGATTTTAGAGGAGGCAATGGATTCCTTAAAGGAGCATATGTCAAGGAAGGGCGTAGGGGAGGAGAGAGGAGAGGCTCGCAGCCAAAGGGGATCGGAGGAGGGATGGTTGAAGCCAGCGACCGGGTTATTAAAGTGAACTGTGATGCATCAGTAGATGCCCGGAAAGGGTGTGGAATTGGCTTTGTGGCAAGAGATGATTCTGGAAGAGTAATCCTAGCGGGATCCCGAAGGGTGCAAGGTGCGGATTGCGTCGAGCTCGTGGAAGCAAAAGCTGTATTGTGGGCTATGCAGTCGCTTCAAGGGAGCACGATTATAACGATCGAAGTGGAGACGGACTGCAAGCCGCTGGTCACGAAACTGAGGGGCGGGTCGCTGAATTTCTCAGCCGTCGGGGACTTGGTGGAGGAGAGCAGAAGTCTGGCCAGCGCTTTTGATTTCAGAGGATGGACCTTTGCGAGGCGGGAATCCAATCTAGCTGCCCATTATCTCGCTAGCATTAGGCCTGAACAATCTATTCTATCTTCTGCAGTTGAAGATTTTCCTTTGGGTTTTGATCTTGTTTTATGTAAAGACCAAAGTTAATTCAATGCCATTTGCTGTTGCTCAAAAAAAAAATAAAAAAAATAAGTGATTTTATCGGTAAAATGTCAAATATCTATTCACAAGATTAATTTGAGTAATTAAATTGCATACAAAAAACTCTTTATGACTATAGAAAATAATTATGAATTTGCTCGAGACCAAAAATCATCACCATTTCATCAATCGGTGAATTACATACTAAAATTTCTAATGATGATAAAATCATCACCATTTCGTCAATCGGTGAATTACACACTTTGGATAATATTTTCTTACTCGTTTTCCCTCGTATCTGGTTTTGACACAGCTTTGTCGTGACGAGTTGTACCTTACATTTCCTTTCGTATGTGTTTTGAACTTAATGGTTATAAGCGACTTAGACAAGTAGGACGTGTTCGGGGTAACCAACGGCCCTATCGCGTACTTTGAGGTTCGAAATCTCTACTTTGAAAACTTGACATTTTGGTTTCGAAATCTCGACTCGTACTTGGATTGCAAGATCCGAACGAAGGTATCCAACCTTCAAAAACGTAACCCGGGTATTATATTCGGGTCATTACACATACTAATCCATAATTGAATCATTGATAATCTTTGTTCTTAGGACTCATATCTAACTTTTGAAATTTCCCAAACCCATTTGAGATTTTAACTAAATAAAATCACCTACTCATTAAAAAAAAAAAACAGCTTCACAACGGAGTACTTGTTATTACAACGAGAAAGGCAGAAGCAGAGCCGGAAGAAAGAGCATGTCGTATTAATGGAGAATTTTGCGTATATTTCTAAGTAAAAACTTGTTCATGTTTTCTTTTTTTTTGTTGTTGGATTATAAAATATATTGAATTTTTAGAAGAGTTATAAGTTTTTATATTCTATTTCATTCTTTTTCAAATGGCCGATTAATTGATACATAATGACAAAACATGAATTGGTATTTAAAAAAAAAAACAGAAATACATATTTCTACCTTCCAAGTTCCAAATTGGAATTCATAAAAACAATGGAAATAGGGTAGTCAGTCAATATGAAACTATAAACAATAAAAAAGAAACTAATCTTTTATGGAAAAAATCTGAAACTCTTGGTCAACTTCGTGTTACTGAATAATGAACCATAATCAATGTATCGACTATGGATCATGCAAGAATTCAGGTTGGGTGGCTATTGACCTGGTCAAAATTGATTCCGAGTCTTTCAAAATCTGAGCTCGAAGGTATTCAAGCAAGGTCTGAAATCTGAATGACTTGTTGCCAAAATTAGGTGTGGATCAGGCGTCAAAGGTAAGAGATACACAGTAGCACATTGAATGATTTGTATGATCTTTTTGGTGTGGTCATCTTTTTAGTCAGTCTTAAGCAACATCCTCACAAACTTGCACAAAAAAAATGGACCCAATTCACCTGCTGCGTGAAACTTATGGAACAAAATCTCTGTCAAATCGCAATTTCACTCGACATCCAAACCAAACCAGGCGGTTGAGGTCAAGCTACACCATCTTGGAACTTCTGTGCAACTCGCCTAACCCAAATGTGAGGTGGTTTGGATCTAGCTATGCTATCAGACAACATCCCGAATGACAGTGTAAAGGATAACAATCAGGAACTGTATTAAATTGGGATCCTATTATATAGGATAGAGTGAATACCATTAAGCACTAAGCCAAAATCAAATTAGTGCACAACAACACAATCTTGCACTCTGTTTTCAGTGGTCTAATCACCCGGAAATTTCTTTGAACTGATAAAAACATGCACAGTAGCTTTGCACATAAAGCCAGCCAAAAGTAGTATCTAACCGCTTTGCTTCTCAGCTGTAAGCATGCTCGCTAATGGCCGTACTTCTGGAACTCCCACTCGCTGTTATCTGCACAGATATAAATAAGCAATAATGTTAGGAGGTGATCAGTCAGTTAAATTATGGAAAGGATACAATAGAGTAGTAGCCAATTACATACCCAATGGGCAGACTTGGCGAGTCTTGAGCCAGCGGCTGATGCAGTGGAAGTGGAAAGCATGATTGCACACACCTTCTCGGTGAAAAATTTAAAGGGAGTCAGCATATAGAATGACAGAAGATGAAATGAAAAGGCACCACACATAGCAGTGGATATGGGATTGGGCTCCATAGAATGCAACAGTTAACACAACTGCTAGAAAAACATTCAAAGAACTTCATTTCAAAGTTGGTTTGAACTTGAAATCCCAAAAGCAAAATACGTGGATCATTTGATAAGATCTTTATACTTTTCTTTTAAAAATACATTTTTAGACATAGGGCTGTAGGCATGAAAACTACATTTTCATCCAATGATTTCACTAAAATAACATAAATTTACACAAATTTCTGAGATAAAATTTACGTCTACTGAGAGCATTGAAGAGATAAGTTACAATTAAACCTAAGCTCAAAGGGTATATTTCAGTGGACCTTACAAAACCAGATGTCCTTGATGAATGACAAAACCTAAACAACTTTGGAACATCAGAGATAAATTTTGCAGCAAAAGTGAATGAAGAGTTCCGTGCCATTACAAATAGGAAGGTTGTATCTTAGAGAAAGATAGATTAGGTACTTCAACTTAGTTACTTGAGCAATTCATTTTCCAATATTCCTGAAGAAGTGGGACAGAAAACTCAACCAGCATGCAGCATGCTGGTTGAGTTCAGTAAAAAAAAATTATTTCCACATAAAAGCTAAATGTTGCATAGTGCCATTAATATTTACTAGTTACCAAAACAAGCTCAATAAGATGCTGAAATAGAGGAAGAGCTCCTGGATAAAATGGATTTGGTAGAATATATTCTTGACAAATGAATTAGACCAAAGCAGCAATACTATGAAACCAAGAAAGTGACTTCTATAATTCTAAAGTCATTCAGTAATTTTGCCAGCAGGTTGTGCAATATTTCAAATGTAATAATCTACGCACTAACATCTGAATAGCCTAAGAGCAGACTAAGCTACACATCAATCTACATAAAAAAAACGAAGGCAAGAAAGATTTATTTGTCCATTTATAGATGTCAAATGGGCTGGATGTTTATAACTTGATACAGATGGGCCTTAAGACAAGCTATACGTCAGGAAAGACTAGCCGTCTACCAATTAATTTTCCAATGCCAAATCAACTTGAGGGTAAGAAAAGGCAAGTCACTGATAGAGTGTAGAACTGGGACTGACACAAAACAACCCACACGAACACACTCACTTGGATTACACAAAAAGGATAAAAATCTTAGGGAACCCAAGGGTATCCTCTGAGCCACCGGAGGGGATCACTTCAGCTCGCTACCAGAGATAAAAACGTTCAAACTGGAAAAGGCAAATGCCTTTACTACAACTGAGTCCTAACGCCTTATTTTTATAGTATCCTAATTTCTCACAATCTTAGCAAACGGTTATCACCCTCAAAAGGTCCCCCTTTACCCATCACAATCTGCCAAATATTTCCCACATTGGCCTTCACACAATTCCACTAATTTCACTATCTAACATCTAGCCAGTTCGAATCACATAATTAGTATCCTCAATAGTTCTAACACAATCTATGTTAAGGAACTTTTCGTAGTCCAAATCAACACTCACTACATTGAACTATTCTGTTATTCTGTGAGCATTCACTGCAATTAAATCCAACCACTTGTTTGGAAACAATTTAACAATTAAATTATAGACTTCCTCAATAGTTAATACTCACTTAAACAAAATCTGTCAAAGCATGATCTGAATAGAATACAATTTTCCAAAAATCACAAAGATAAAAAAGACATTCTGGATTAATCTACAGATAGAGGCAACATACACTTGCCCTAGCACAAACTAAGTGTGTCACAAAGATTGAACAATAGCACCGAAGAAACATTGCTTCAAAATGCATACTAAGATTCTCTAGATGGCAGGATAAGATTGTTTTTACAGACAACTCTAATATCTCAGCAATACAAAATCCAAACAGAGAACAAAAACAATTAATCTACTGAATGTCACTAAACAGTTAAACAAATTCTAGGGTTGAGAAACAAGAGACGCATACCCCAAGCAACAGTGCACTCCTCGCTCGTTGCACTGGCCTGATTAGCTTGACACTCGATACCTAAAAAATAACAACTCATAAATCACCTGAAAAAGCGTAATCAACACGGAGGAATAGAAAAGAAATGAGAAACAGCTTACACAGATCCATGATATGATTCCTGCAAATAGCACAGTTGTCGACTACGATATCTGCAACATTGAAACCCTAATCAGCATCCGAACAACAATACAAATGCCAAGAAGAAGGATTAAAGGGGGGAAATCGGGATTTTAGGGTGGCTACCCCAGGCCCAGAGAGAAACGGCGTTCCACTTCTTGATCTCGAATCGCTTGGGCTTCTTGGAAGAAGGACCTCCTGCGCTCGTCCCTTCGCCTGCGGGAACCATCACAACGTCCGCACTCATGGCCGCCGGAGACTCGGAGAGGGATTGAGAGGAGAGAGAGAGGACTTGATTCGCAAAGGCTAAGCAAAGCAACGTGCTTAACAATGTTGCTCAGCGACGTCGTTTTGGACCTGAAAAATCCCCAAATTGAATCGTGGGCCGATGGAGTGGGCCCAAAAGGGTAAAAACGCCACGCGGGAAACAACGTTAGGGATTTTGTTGAAAGCCACTGAACAAAACGCTGCCGACCAGTTGAAAGAGAGAAAGGCAACAGTGATGATGGCGGATCCTTCGACGGAGAGAGGCAACAACGGAGGAGGCGGCGTGGTTGGAAGCGTCGATGGCGGATCGGCGGAGAGGAGGGAGGAGGAAGCGCCGACAGAGGCGGCGGTCCACAGATCCGACGGTGGCATTGGTGGTGCTTCGGCGTCAGCGGGTAGAGGTGGTGGCGCTGCTGCGGCCGAGGACGGCGGAAGAGGTGGTGGTGACCTGATTGTTCCTCGACGGAAACGCAAGGGAATTTCTCCATTATCGGTTAGTTTTAAATTTTTGTATTTACAACAAATATAGTTTTCGAAATGTTTGAAATTAGCAAAATATCATGAAATAGAAACTCCAGGGAAAACGGAAGGGCAGGAGACTGAGAAGATTATATAGAACTAATCCGTTGGAGGATGAAGAATTCATGACAAATTCTGAGAGAGAAGAAACAAGAGCAACTCAATATCGTATAAGAGCCAAAACATCTCGGCCTCCTGTAGATGATGTCTTTGGAGGGTTCAATTGGGGTCAAAAGAACGTGGATCCGTTCATGTTTCGGCATGTCGAAGCGGTTAGGAACGTAATCGGAGATGATCACTGTGGATACCGAGCCTTGGCAATGTTGGTTTTACCATTCGGAGAGTCTTCTTTCCCAGAAATGAAAGGAATGTTATGCAACCATTTAGAGGACCACAGGGATTTCTATGCGGGTTGTTATATGAGAGGATATTCATTGCAGCAGTTCGCGGACAACCAAAACTTCACAGGGCTCATGCAAGGTAATCAGAAATATTGGATAGAGTTGCCGATCATGGGATTAGTATTCGCAACAGTCTATCAGATTCCTCTCGTCGTCTTAGCTTGGGACCAACCTTTCACGTGTCTCCCTATGTTCACCGCTACACCAGGCCAAGCTAAAGCCACTCAAGCGGCCACACTTGCTTTAGCCTGTATCGGAAATGAAGACCATTTTGCAGCGGTAAGAATGATATATTTGATTCTCCCTCTAGTTATTTTTATCTACAAAATTTTCAAAACTCACTCTATAGTTCATTTACTAAAGGTTTGGTTGCGTCCCAACGCACCTCTTCCACCGCCTACACGTGAATGGACAATGTACCATCAATCGAGCGTCGATGGATGGGATGCTACTTTCCAAGCTCAATTTGATAGGTTTCGAGCACTACGAGTACAAGAGGGTCGTCCATTACACGCTGTTTAGACCTCATAGTGCGATCTTTGTACTCTGTTTTTTCTATTAATTATTCTATTTTACAGCCTCCTTAACTTTTTTTCATACATCCCAAGTTTCAGAGTATAATAGTACCAAGTTTAAACGACATCTCCAGCACTGTGAACTTCAATCCTTTATCGGATTGGAAATATGGATCTAAATGGAGATTTTTAAGTTTTAACAGCCAACACACAAGTAAGCAAGCCAAACACCTTAAACTGAAGATCGACCAAACACAAGTCTAAAAACATTAGGGAAATCTCTTTCGATTGATATCCGGGTTTCAGCATCAAACTACATCCAGAGGTCTAAAATACGCAAGCTACATAGCTTGTGCCCTTGGGAGTAGCTAAAGATTGACCCTTACCTTGCCAAAGTTCCTACATTGGTACCACCGATTTTTATTGTTGGAGCTGATGGTGTAAAAGGACACCAATCGCGTTATTTGCCTGTCAGTTTGGAGCTGACGATGAAGATACAGACTGATAGTTCAGAAGGTTGCAAATGATTCTTTGACAATCAACGAAAAGAATTTCACATTTGATTATGTAGCTGATCCAGAAGCAACCCAGGCAAGAATCATTTAATTCCCACTTCTAATTGATGGCAGTATGTCTAATCATGAATGTAATTCTTATGCTGTCTAATTTTGTTTGTGCAGATTGATATTTTTCCGCTAGTGGGTGCCCCTCTTGTGGAGAACTGTTTGGATGGGTTTGCATATGGGCAAGTAGTTTATTAGTTTAATCAGGTATATCAAGGTTTATTTAGTAACTTGTATATGGTAATTAAGATTGCAGATTATTGATCAATTATGTTAATCCTAATCTAATTAGACGGGAAGTGGAAAAACATTTACAATGTGGGGACCGGTCAATGCCTTGCTTGAGGAAAGCCCATTGTCTGATCAGCAAGGTTTGACGCCTTGTGTGTTATTGCGGCTTTTTGCTCGTATGGAAGAGGTCAGTAGTAAAATGTCTCACTATTTTACATGGAAATTGAACTGATGTCCATAGGAAATGAGAGTGATGATAGTTTGTCTCTGTGCCAGGAGCAAATCAAGTATTCTGACAAACAACTCAAGTATCAGTGTCGGTATTCTTTTCTTGAGGTAGTTTGTTACATCTTAATGTCTTTTGTATATTTGCTTAGTGCTTTTTCATATAGCTTATATTTCTTTGATGTCACAGATCTACAATGAACAAATTACTGATCTGCAGGTTTGATGCTCAACCTTCATTTTAAGTGCTGCTATCAAGCTATCCTGTCTATTCTAATGTACAATTTTAAGCTCTTTTCTATTTTCTGAAGATACGGGAAGATGTGAAATCCGGTGTATATGTTGACAATCTTACAGAGGAGTATGTGTCCTCTTTGAAGGATGTGAAACATTTATTATTGAAGGTTACTACCGCAATCTGGTTTGGATGTCTTAATATATGCGTCCATTATGTGTTACAATTTCCCTATGACGACATTGTTTTTGGATGATGTTATTACAGGGGTTGTCAAACTGACGGATAGGTTCAACTAGTATGAATGCTGAGAGTTCTCGCTCTCACAGTGTATTCACTTGTGTTTTTGAATCAAGATGCAAGGTATCATATGATTTTATCTGATTAGATTCCTATCTGTATGGTAAGGCACTGTCTAAGCAGTTGCAAGACTAGCAGAATCAACCTCATTGATCTTGCCGGGTAGAGAGGCAAAAACTCACTGGTGCTGCAGGAGAAAGACTAAAAGAGGCTGGAAATATAAACCATTCATTGTCACAGCTCGGGTATGTTTTCACTTAGTTTCATGAATAGGTTTCTCAGTAATAAAATAGTTCAATTACTTAATACTTATGAAGGTACTAAACTGTCTGTTCATCTTTGGGGTGTTCCCATACATGAATTTGATAAACATCCTGGCAGAAATTTCCCAAACGGGAAAGCAGAGGCATATTCAATACTGAGATTCCAAATTGACATTTTTACTGCAGGAATCTCTTGGTGGCAATGCAAAAGCAAAACTTGCATTGATCTAAGTAATATCTCCCGCACACAGGTATATACCCTTCACTCTTTTCTCAATTTCGCTCAAAACTCACTCTCCTCGAGTTTGCTGTAACTTTATTCCTCTTACATGTTGAAGTTGTAAGAGTGAAACATTCAGCACATTAAGATTTGCACAGCGTGCAAAGGCGATCAAGAACAAGGTTGTTGTGAATGAAGTGATGCAAGATGATGTTAATGTCCTGCGTGAAGTGATTCGACAACTTAAGGTTCTTATTCAAGGAATCATTCCTTTCCTCACCAAAATTTTATATCATCAGACAAATTTTGATTTAATAAATGTTTGGAAATATGGATCCTTTTAACAGGAAGAATTACTTCTCATGAAAGCGAATGGTGGCCAAAGTAACTCTGGGGGAGCGTATTCTAATGATTGTAATGCGTGCAGAAGTTTAAATCTCCTAAAATTCAGCCTTAACCGTCCAATTTCATTAACTGGTGTGGATGATGATGGTGATGCAAATTGATAACGAAGCTGTTGAGAAACTCTGCATTGAAGCTGGTCTGGCGGATCCAGGATGTGCTGGAATTTGTAAGAGCTCTAATGCAAGCTGTCATGGTCCTTTGCTGAATGCATCCGAAAACAGTTGTCTTGAAAACCAAGAATCTGATGTTTCAGATGTAATTATAGAAGAAGGAATCACAGAGATAAATGAAAACAAAGAAGATTTGGTTGAAAAGATGGATCTTTCAGATCGCCCATTATATGACAAGACCACAAGCATGGAAGAAAAGGCAGCAATTCAATCTCTAAAAATGACTCTGATTCTGCTGAGAAGCTCTCTCTGAGTAATTTTCCGGTAAGCACTCCAACTAGTGCTGTTATTTGTTAATGAGAGCACCGAACCTGGGACTCGTAAACTTAACATTATTCCTTATAATGCTTCACCTTCTCTGCATTCTCCTGCCCTTAGGAGTACATGAAGGAATGCTTGCACGCCACCGAAAGACGTGTGCAAATGCTTGCACGCCACCGAAACATACAGGAAGGAATTGAGGATGTCAAGAGGGCAGCTGCCAAAGCAGGAGTGAGGGGAGCTGAATCTAAATTCATCAATGCCTTTGCCAGAGAAATTTCAGCCTTGAAAAAGTGGAAAGAGAAAGGGAGAGACGGAATCTACGAGACGAAAACAAAGCACTGCAGTCACAACTTAGGGATACAGCTAAGGCTGTGCAGTCTGCTGGTGAATTGCTAGTACGTCTAAAAGAGGCAGAAGAAGCTGTTGCCGCTGTTCAGGTGAGTTTTGTTTCGACTAAAATCCGCATTTTTGTATGAATGGTGAATCTCCTCACAGTTCTTAATATCATGCTTCCCTTATAACCTCGCAGATCTTACCATTTTCATTCCTCTATATTTTTGCTTCAGATTTCTTATATCATAATTGCTACTAGGGCTCGGCAAATAATTCGATTCACATTATTCTTAGTGAAAAATGAATTAGATTTGGCATTTTGCCCCCAATAAATATGAATGGCGAGTCTTTTGGGGACAATTGTGCAAAATATGTAGTCGAGTATGCTTGTAGAGTTGTAGTTCTAAATGTACATCTGAATGATTTTAGTCGTACATGTGCATCTGAATCATTTTAGTCGTAAATGTGCATCTGAATGATGGTTTTTTATATAGTGAACTAGTTGAGTATGCTTGAGAGATGATTCAACATTTTTTGTTAGTATTTTTTTGAAGTGATCAATCAAGGCTTATGAATATGCTTGCTAAGGAGTTGGTGAAAACTTTTGTACTGCAGAAACGATTTAAGTCGTAAATGTGCATCTGAATGATAGCTTTTTATATAGTGAACTAGTTGAGTATGCTTGAGTGATGATTCAATATCTTTTGTACTGCAGAAACGAGCAGCAGAGGCAGTCATCTTGGTTTTCTGAGTATAGGGCAGCAGGAGAAGCTTTACATATTTTGTTGTACTAGGTTTGTGAACTGTGCTTTGCACGGTAAGTATTGTTTTTGGTTGAAAGTCGCTCAAACTGAATGGGTAAACATCAAACCCTCAAACATAGGGAATATCAAAAATATTGCCATGAGCATGTACAATACATAAAAGTAACCAACAAGATGCTTGGAGCTGTAAATTCCGTCCTAGGCTTGTGAATTTTTTTTGGCTCAAGTCCTTCTGATTTGTGTGAAGAGGGGGAAGGGAAAGATGCAAGTGAATGAACTGCTGATGAAGGAGGATTCTTAGTGTATTTTCAACCAGTTTGGTGTGTTTTCAACAGGTTTACCAATGTTTTTGCTTAGAAAGAAACATTGGCAGCAATCCACTTCTCTCTGTTAGCATTTGCATTTGCAAAGGCCTTTGCATCTTCTCCGTTGCCTTCAGTGTGCCTGACGATTCCTCTTGTGGCAATCATTGCCTTAACAATATAATGGGAGGGTACATATTGTTCGTCGACAACCATAGTTGGACGGAACCTGTGCATGGTGACAGGAGACGCTAGATAGAGCTACCGATCATGAGATTAGTGTTCGCAACGGTATATCAGGTTCCCCTAGCCTTGTTGTCTTAGTTTGACATCATCCATTCACTTGTCTTCCCATGTTTACGCCAACACCTGCTTGTTACAGACAACGTTAGAGATCAATCGTTTCATATGGCCAACGAGAAATTTTATAAAATTCTGCTTTTCCCCTAAAGTCGTTGGCATTATAAATACAACTTAAACTAATTCCTCAATAAGACAGCAAAAATACCATCAAAACACGGCCCAGTGTTCCATGTCCCTTTGAACGTGACCTAGATGTCAGACCTAGTCCAGTTTGCCATGTTTCTTTAGACGTGGTAAGTAAGCCCGACCCAACCCATTGTGCCTCATCAATTCCAACGTAGTGCACATAAATGACAACGCGGTAGCCCAAAGGATGAAAATCCCTAAATTGTCGAAGGGTGTCCTTATATACACCGTAGATCCATTCCGTAACATGTCACTAATAAACGTCGAAATGGACGTTGTACAAACGTTGGATTGGATGTTGTTGAGTGTAGAAGTTATCGACGTTGCTAGATGGCAAGTCAGAGAATCGGGTTGAATCGAGCTAGCAACGTCTGGACGTTGCTGAGATAAATATTTTATTAAAAAGACCTACAAATACAAAACCAAAAAAAAAAAAAAAAAAAAAAGGACGTTGTACTTCAAAAAAAAACAACGCGGGATTGGACGTTAGGGATTTTTGTTGCCTCGGGAAAATAAAAGGGGGAGGCCTTTAAATTCCACGGAATAAAACGTTGCTCGACCAGTGGCTTGTTGACAGATCTGCGAGAGAGAAAGGCAACAGTGATGGCGGGCTAAAGGGATGGGTCATAATTATTACGGGGAGCCTGCATGGCCAAATGACCTTTTATATATTTTTCCGGTCATCCTTTGACGGAGAGAGGCAACAGTGTAGGCGGCGGAGTGGTTGGTAGCGTCGACGGCGGGTCCGCGGAGAGGAGGGAGGAGGAGGCGCCGACGGTGGCGGCGGGGATGGCGGTCGATAGATCCGACGGTGGCAGTGGTGGTGCTTCGGCGTCAGCGGGGGCAGAGGGTAGAGGTGGTGGTGCTGGTGCTGCTGTGGTGGAGGCGCGCGGCAGAGGTGGTGGTGACGTGGTTGGTCGTCGACGGAAACGATGTGAAATTTCTCCGGTGCCGGCTCCGGTTAGACGGGTTAGTTTTAAATTTTGTATTTACATTAAATATATTTTTCGAAATATGAGAAAATATATGTAATATGTTTGAAAATATTAGGGGAAATTAGGATTAGCACAAGATAGCGTTAAATATTACTCAGTAGTTTGAAAGTTTTGATTGAAATAAAATTTGTAAAAAATAGTATGATGTATAATAAATAGGTTTAGGAAGATAACATTAAATTAGTAAATCCTATGCAGCGAGGGTCATCTAGACACGTCGTGTCTAGGCGTCCGCTTAACTCTAGGCGGAATGACTCAACCGGAAAGGACTTGCAGCTAGTATCCAAAGGTTCCCGATTCGAACCCCGTATTGTCGCTTTTTATTTACCAAACTCAAGGAAAGAGGGCCGCCTAGGCGGGATTTTTAGAACAGTGAGTAAATCCATCATCTTTCCCAATAATTGAAGATCGAGTCCTGTTTTGCTGGTGCATACCCTATATACACCGTAAATTAACATTCAATTGGAAGTTATTAAAACGTCAAATCAAACGATTGCAATGTCGAATCCAACGTTGATGCTCAATTTTTAACATAAGTTGAAGGGACATTCTTATGCGAGAAGGATGAAAGAGATGGAGAAAAAAATGTGAAGGGGGTGAAAGACATTGAGACTCCACCCAAGGCCAACAAGCTTGTCGTTGAAGAGAGAGGACATTGGACAATGGCAAAAGATATCATCCATCGTCTTCGAGAAAGGGGCTACTACTACGAATTTAGAAGATGCCCAGACGATGACAACGTATTGAAAGACCTTTTTCTCGCACACCCGGATGGGATTCGTCTATTTAACAAATACCCGTACGTCATCGTTATGGATAGTACGTACAAGACCAACGCGTAAGGCTATATCTTATTTCTTCGTACATTTCTTCCATATAGAGTGTTATGCTAATGTGAGTACGTTGTTGCACTGTGTCAACAGGTACAACGTCGCGATGTGTGAGATAGTCAGTTTAACGCCAACAGGAAATAACTTTTGCATCGCCTATGCCTTTATGACTCACGAGGACGAGGACACGTACACTTGGGTGCTCAACAACCTACGTGTGATTCTTCAGGATAAGGTACCCGATTCGATCAAGACAGATCGGGAGTTGGGCCTTCTCGCAGCACTTAGGGTCGTCTTCCCCGATGTGCAACATCTACTGTGCTGGTTACATGTAAGTCGCAGGTGTGAAGAGGCCGCTTTGAAGATTACAAAAAATCTAGAAATTTCAACTCTATTCAAGAATCAGGTGTGGGGTTTATTTTCGTCTTGGACGGAGGAGTCGTTCGAGAGGCGGCGTAGATATCTTCACGCCCAATGGCAGCCCTTTCCCGGGGTCATGGGGTATCTGGAAACAGTGTGGCTAATCCACCGGACGAGCCTTGTCAGATGTCACACCGACCACGTCCTGCACTTTGGAACGAGGACAACCAATAGGTACGCATATCGTTTTCGTCGTTACCCTTGTCACTCCTTTACTACATTTCGACAGTCGTTCATCTCGAGCACATGATGCATCGTGTAGGGTTGAAGGCCAACATAAAGTGTTGAAGGAAGCATTACACTCGTCCACTGGTGATTTCTGTGTCGTGGTGGATGCCATTCATCGAGTGAATGAATGTCAGGTGCACGAGATCCAGACTACATTGGAGATAGATCGTTTCAAGTGGCCAACAAACGCACACGAAGTCCCCTTATTCGATCAGATTAAGGACGTGGTTTCAAAGAAGTGTTTCGAACTTCTCTACGGTCATTGGAGGAAAGTTATCGAGAAAACAGTAGCTTCAGAGTGCGTCGACCGTTATTGGAGAATATGCTATGGGATACCTTGTGTGCACGACGTTCAGCGTTATGTTGATGAAGGAGTTCCAATAACACCTGACGACATCCACCCATTTTGGATGGATCTGACGTGGGATGAATCAGACAATGCGGTCTTACCCTATGCCAGGTCGGCTTCGTATACTGCATCCAATGAAGCTTGTGACCCTGATCTGCACCCACCGGAGCAGGGTAGCATACGGTCAAAGGGCAGATCTAGAGGGAGGAAGAACCCGTGCAGAACGAATCCCTTGCGATCTGAGCAATATCAGGCGAATTTTGAAAGGGAGGAAGCCAGATCAGGTCGCCGCGGTAGGGACCGACAGTCCCGACCTCCGTCTGACGCACAGTATTGGGGATTTAGCTGGGGCGAGAACAATGTGGACCCTTTCATGTTCAGGCACATTGCGGAAGCCGTCAACACCGTGGGAGATGGTCACTGCGGATATCGAGCTTTGGCGCAACTGATGTTACGGCCAGGGGAGGCACTGTTCGCAGATATGAAAGGGTTATTGTGCAACCATTTGGAGTATAACTATCACCTTTACGTTGGTTGTTACATGGGAGGGTATTCGGTCCGAGAGTTTGTCGACCTGCAGAGTTACTCCGGCATAGTGGGAGGTGATCGGAAATACTGGATCGAGCTGCCGATCATGGGTCTTGTGTTCGCAACCGTCTACCAGGTGCCCCTTGTCGTCTTATCTTGGCACATGCCGTTCACATGCCTTCCTATGTACACCGAACAACCAAATGACGTCCCTCAGGAGGTCACGCTAGGATTGGCATGCATCGGGAACCAAGATCATTTTTCCGCGGTGAGTTTGATATGTGTTAGTAGTTCATCCATAAAGCACAAACATTAACATTCTACTACACTTATTACAGATATGGTTACATCCCAACGCTCCTCTACCTCCGCCAACGCATGAATGGACGGTATACCATCACCCGAGCGTCAATGGATGGGAGCGTCAATGGATGGGATACTCCTTTCCACGATCGCTTTGATAGATTTAGAGCATTGCGTGTTCAGGAAGGTCGTCCCCTACACCATGTTTAGCAGTCGTGACACAGTATTTAACAATCTTTGCACTATTATATTAGATATTGTAAAATAAAAACTTTCATTTTATCCTATTCCATGTTTTATTACTTAGAATCGAACAATGGCACAAGACATCCTGCATTGTCTCCGAGAGAGATTATTACTACGAATTCAGGAAGAGTCCGGATAATGAAAACACATTGAGTGTCCTTTTCTTGGCACATCCACACAGAACGCGCCTAAGGATACTTGCTATGCCCGCCAAGCAGACCTGAACCCTATAGATCAACGCCCTTTAAGGACGTCGACGACACTGACATTAAGCAACGTTGCCAGCCTCTTTTCCTTAGGTGTCTTCCATTTCTAACACTCATGTGCACTGGTTCGTACACTACCAAAGTCACTGGTTCAGAGCACTTTTCGTGAAGTCACTCGATCCAAAGCTAAGGTAAAGCCATTACTGGATTTACTGCGGATTTTAAGGGGTTGAGTCTCTTCTCAACCCATCACCAGCATTGTGAACTCCATCCCCGAATCAGGTTTGAATTATGGATCTAAATGGACATTTTTTAAACAGCCAATGCAGCACACATGCAACCAAAACACCCTAAAACTGAAGATCCGACAAAGACATGGCTAAAAACATTAAGGAAAGCTCTTTAAATTGGTATCCAGGTTTCAGCATCAAACTACATCCAGAGGTCTAAAATATGCAAGCATGTAGCTTATGCATTTGAGAGTAGCTAAAGACTGACCATTTGACCCATAGCAAAGATCCTACAATGGCACCACAGATTTTATTGTTGGAGCTGATGGTGTGAAAGGACACCAATCGCGTTATTTGCCTGTCAGTTTGATCTGCCACATCGAAATTCCAAAAAAACATTCATAAGTCCTGAAGAACAAAAAAGGCGTCGATGAAAAGGGTAGCCATTTGCCAGACTGATCGCAAGTTTACCTTGCAGCAGCGTCTAGCCGAAGTTGATTCCTTGTGCAAGGGGCAATTCATTGCCGTAATTAATGGTACTGCCCGATCAAGACGAGTATGAACATTAAGGTTCGTGAAGTTGAAGGGCATGATTTACTAAAAAAAATGCAGGTTTAAATTAGAAGAAATCGATTTTTGTTGGAGTTTAGTGAGCATACCATGTTGATCGTCTCATGTACTGTTTCCATGAGTCACTTCCTGCTTCTCGGCCCCCACCTGTAGCCTTTTCACCGCCAAAAGCACCACCAATTTCAGCTCCATTCGTGGGTATGTTTACATTCACAATTCCACAGTCACTGCCTAGTGGCCTGCATTCATTTATACGAGAGAGATCAAGCTTCAAGATATTTTCATGAATGAAGAATTTTATTTGCCCTGAAGATAATTATCCATTCATTTGAATAGCTCATTGGCCAGATCATCACCTACCAGTAGTCTGATTTTCTTATGGGCCAATTACTCGACTCCAAACGTCAAACAACAAGGGTGGGGAGACATGCAGATTAAGGAACAGATCACTCACCCTATCCATCTGAAGAGAATTTCAGGTTTACGTGTGAAAATTGAGCTACTTAATCCTTGGGGAACTGAGTTGTTAATAGTGATTGCTTCTTCCAAAGTCTGAGAAGAAAAATGGTAATGTCATCAGAAAAGTGTGAAATATAATCCTTCTGCAAGACTCGTATGTCAAGCCTGTCCAAAATTCATAAAACAAGAGAAACAAAAGAAAACATTGCAAAATAAACATTGTGGGCTTACTTTAAATTTCATAACATAAAGCACAGGAGCAAACAATTCTTCCTTCACAACAACTGCATCGGAGGTAATCTCAACAATTGTAGGCTGCACAAAGTTTCCTTCGGACTCTACAACTGAACCACCAGTTAGGATTTTTCCACCCTGGAAGAGATTATATAGTCAGTAGTCAATACCTTCAACTAGTCAGTAGTCAATATGAAAGCATGCTTTCACATATCATTTGATTGATGAAAAGTAGCAAACGAGTCAAAAGACGGATAACTTGCTTCATTCAATATAAATTACTACAGGAAAATTAGTAAGCACACCACTCACAAGCTAAAATTAGATGGAGAGGTTATACCTGAGACTTGATTCTCTCAATACCCTTTACGAAGTTCTCCACTGAAGATTTGGTATGTAATGGGCCAAGCAAGGTGCCATTCTCCAACGGATCTCCTATTTTCACTTGCTTGTAAGTAGTTAGTAGTTGATCAAGCACTTTCTGGTATATGCTCTCATGGAGGAGCTTCATCGCAAGACAAGAACAAATATTATGTCAGAAATGTGATATTCAGCTCATATTCAAGGAAAAGGCTCACAAGAAGAACAACGTTCTTTTTCATCAAGAATCAACATACCAGTCTACGGCAAGTTGTGCATCGCTGACCAGCAGTGCCAACAGCAGCAAACAGAACAGAACGGGCAGCTAGCTGAATGTCAGCATCATCCATGACTATGATGGCATTGTTTCCACTTAATTCAAGCAAGCATTTACCAAATCTTTGATTTACAGTTTGTTGCACCATGAGACCAACCTGTAAACAAGGAAATCAAGTAATGTTAACTAAGACTTGAGGGTCACTCCATATAGTTGAGAGGAGTTGAAATTACAAGTAATATATTGTGATAGTATAATAAGCCAAAAAACTGATAATTCCTTCATAGAATATCTACACAGCTTGAATAAAGTACAGTTAACACTTAAGGGAAACAAGAATGATCCATGTCTTCATTATGCAACAATATTTCAACAACAACAAAACTATGCTTTAAAGCTGTAATATTTCAAATAGGTGACAAACATTCTTCACTTAAGATTACATCTGAAGACATTCCAATAATACATCCATAAGATGTGAAGGTCCAAAAGTACAAATGCATGACTATTAAAGCAAGCAAAAAACACAACTATAAATTTGATCCATTTGCACAAGTGAGGGAAAAGCACATGTAATCCTGAAGGGGAGAGCAATGGAGTAGGGTAGGCTTACTTGAGAACTTCCAGTGAAGGAAACAAGCGGAATTCGCACATCTTTTGCAATTGCTTGACCAATTTCAGCACCTCCACAGAAGGAGGTGAAAATTGCACCAGGTAAGTTGTTCTTCTCCAAAACTCCAGCAACAATTTTTGTCAATGCGATAGTTACCAGTGGAGTTGTGGGAGCGCCTTTCCTGATTTTACGAGACAAGGTAAAGGTTCAAAATGTTCTCAGAAGCCACTTTTTCAAAGCTGAGACAGAAAGACAAACAGCATAGATATCTTGGTAGCTGATATTAGCCAAGGGTTGGTAGCATTCAACATGTTTTGACGTTTTAAATATGTTGAGAGATTAGGGCTCTGTTTGCATGGCCGGTAATTTTAACTTATAATGCACAATATTGCATTATAATATATATTATAATGCAATATTGTGCATTATAAGTTATAATTACTGGCAATGCAAACAGAGCCTAGATTTACAAAAATAAAATATCAGGGAAGGGCAATGATGAGAAGAAACCATCAGCAGTTTTGTTATACAATTCATTTGATTTCATCTAGATAAGCAAGTCATACTGTATTATACTATATATATATATAAACACTTTCTGTCAATCATTGACAGCAGGAGAACTTGAACATTATCAGGTTTACTCACAAGTGAACTGTTTACGTAACAGATACTCACATTCTAATGAAAAAAACTGTAAACCTAACTACAAAAATTGAGATATACTTGTTAGAACTCAAGTTAAGATAGAAGACGTACCAAACAACAGAATTTCCGCACACTAGCGCAAGACATGCATTCCAACCTATTCATCAAATGAAGTTCACGACTCATAATCCAGTAGGGAATTTAAAATGAAAACTTTCTACAGAACGAAGAGCATGACCCATTTCAGAAGCTACTAACTTTCGACAAACTAAAAAAGTAGAATATTTATCAATTAGCACTGACAGCACAATAACTTACCAAGAACAGCACAAGGAAAGTTGAAAGCTGTTATCACACCTACTATTCCAAGAGGATTCCACATCTGCAGATAGCAACCACGCATTAGAACGATACCAATTTATTGGATTCAGTATGAAATTTTTTTATTTGAGTATACCTCGAGCATCGCATGATTTGGACCTGTTGGAGAAAAGAATTACCATCATTAGTTGAGAATATTTATCTTTAAGATTCCCCATTCTAGAAGGAGGATAATAGAAAGCAAAGAAAAGGATAGTATCTCTAAAGTAAAATGGAAGAACTAGAGCCCATGGTATTAGTGGACAGAAAGGCACTAATACTTGTAAATAAGCCAAACTAGTATTTCGCACAGTTGAATGAACTATAGCCCTTAAAATTAGAAGTTTCTCGCTCTCCTCAACCAAAGCCTCTTTTTTTCCAAGAAGAAGAGCATAAGACTACTAGACACTGAAAAATTATTAGAACTTACGTTCTGAAGGAATGACAGAGCCATTCAGCTGCCTACTTAAGCCCACAGCAAAGTCGCACATGTCAATTATTTCCTGCATAATGTTTTGCGTCCTTGAGTGAAAAGGTATCACACATAAAATGAAACTTGAGAAGAGACTTGTGAGCTTGAACTCTTCATAACATATGCTGGCAGCTTATTTAACATGGGAAATACAACTGAATGTAACCATGATTAGTAACCATTAATAAGGAGTATAAGCTTATCTAATCCCAAGACTGTTATAATCTCTTGAAGCACATTTACAAAAATACTCTCCATCATATCAAGTCAACTCAGCTGAAATCAAAAGCAGTCACATTTCAACCAAGATCCTACCTAATTGACATTATTATACTTGAGCAATAAGTTATAAGTTACACCCAAAACATTTCTCCACTTTCTTAGTGTAAAATGAAGTTCAAGTTAACAACATATCAAGTAAAACAGTCCTATTAGAAGCCACATTGAGGTAAACTCAGAATAATAGTAGCTATATTGTAATTATGGTATTTTGAACTGTATTCTTCATCTTCTATTTGGTTAAAAGGCTTCAGGTCTGAATAATATTTGGACGTTAATATACAGACAATCCTACATGAATACAAGGGCCACTTCTGCACAAACTTTTTCCCAAATCTATTTTTTCAGAGTCGTACACCAAGATGGTGATTATCTTTGCTAATGAGCTACTAGGTTTTGAATTTATTCGTTGAAACAAAATATAGGCAAAATCTTAGAATAGAAAGAGGCACGGTAATGATAATAGCCTATCACATTTCACAATCAAAAGGAAAACGCTAAAAACAAGGTTTGCGGTAGAAGAATCTTCAAACCACCATATCCCTGCCCTGCATGCATAGGTGGCACAATGCCGATCACTTGTTAACACACAAACCAAGATGTAGGACAAAATATACCTGAACCTCCCCTATTCCTTCCGGCAGTATCTTTCCCATTTCAAGGGCCACTAACCGACCGAATTGCTGGAGTTTATTTCTCAAGGCATCACCTATCTGTCTAACAATATCACCTCTTTTTGGTGCAGGAACCTGAAGCAACAGGAAACATTAGTAATGAATTGAACTTCATACCTTCATATAAGATACTTAAGCTAAAAATCTGACACTTCACTAAAACCACAGGTAGCTTCTAATCAAAGATGAAGATCGCACCTGCATCCACACTTTTGAAGCTTCGGCGCAAGATCGCATGCCTTCCTCATAATCTTCAATAGAACCCTCAACGATTTCAGCAATTGTCTAAACCAACAAAACAAACCAGGAGAGAGAGAAAAATGTTACAATTTAAGGATCCAATGGCTAAAATTCACATGCCACCAACAAAAAGACGAATACAAAATTCTCAAACTATGGGGCCAGTAGGAGATTCCTGATAACAATCATCCATGATCCATTTGAGGCGATAACTTCAAACAGCACTAGCACAAACCGGATCCGACTAAAGATCAAACACAATACAACTCCATTCTTCACCGATCAGCAAATGACGCATGGAAAAATCAATCACCTGATTAGTCGCCGGATTCGAAGTAGAAACCACGGGGCCGTTGGCCTTCCATTTGCCGCTGAAATAGCACCCGATGTTGCGAGGGCTGATATCAAGCTCCTTGAGAAACTCGTATTCCTTCTTCGCGAAACTCATCTCTGCCAACAGAAACAACAATCACACGCAACAGATGGAAGAACAGTAAAAGATTCATCAGCAATTACATCGATTAAAAAATGTAATTGAAAGTAGAGCACATTTAGAGGAAGATGCATACTTGATTGAGAGAGGAGAAAGCTTGATCGTAGAGGAGTAGAAGATGAAGACTGTGACACAGACGGAAATGTGTGACTGTGTGAGCTGTAGCTGTAAATCTGCCCCCCTTCTTATAATACACAATCTAGGGTGATTTTTTATTTATTTTTATTTGGGTTAATTATATATATATAAAAAGTAGCAAAATTAATTAAAATAACTTCACAAGTGTCACCTTTCCTAAGAAAAATAACTCAATATTTAGAGATATGGTAACATAGTATTCCATTTTTTTTTCTGATCATAAATTTGGGCCAAAATGATAACATGTAACTAGCAAAATTAAGATCTTGGTGAATTTTTTTTATAATTATGAGTTATTTTAATGAGAATGATATCATTTGATCAAATCCATGTCATTTTTTTTACCTAATTTATGGTCTAAAAAATGAGTCGTGATACATTATTATCACCTCTTAAAATGTTAGATTTTTTTTATATAGTTGAAAGGTGGGAATATTTTTCTTGTGAGATTTTTTTTAATACTCATAAAGGAAAATTCATAGGTCAATTTGCATAATAATGATTAATTATGCTCTTTTTTATTATTTTATTTCAACATAAAAGATTTTTTATTTAGTTTGTAAATATATAAGGCAATAAAGAATAACTTGTTATTACAATTATTATTTATTAGTATTATTTTTAAAGAAAAATTATCAAAAGAGAAAAAAGACTAGTTCTTGGTAATCCCTTGAATATTTAAGGTGTTTGTTTTTAAGTTTGCAATATATATTTGCATTGTCTTGTTTACAAGATAAAAAGGCGTTTTCAATAAGCAAAAATTGCACCTAATATTTAGGCTCAATTGTAGTAGAGTGGATTTCAAACGTGTGATGTTAACTCAATGAAAATTAAGAGAGAAAAAAAAAAGGCATCGTTGTTGTAAAAGCAATCCCCGAAAAGGAGTTTCATTTGTATACGGAAGGGACACGTCATTGGACATATCTTGTGACAATTCGGAGCCATCTTACCAAGTTTTATAGTAACAAACAATTTCGTCCTCATCCCAAAAAAAATAGTAACAATTTCGTGATTCTCCATTATTTTATGGCTGGCTTGGCTTCATCTTTCATCTACGAGCTCATCGTTTCGGTCTGGTTGTTTCTTGTTTCGCCTTTGTAGAGTGTTGTTGCTTATATCTGCACCAGCGCACCATATTTGTATTTTCTGTTTGTTTAGACGGTTTACCGTCTGCCGACTTGTCGACCTTCGAAGTTCAATTTTTTCTGACCTCGAATTTTTACCTTATCAAAAATATATATATATATATCCCCGGAGAATATTCTAATGTTATCTTATAGTTTCTGTAAGAACTGTTTAATTTATATTATCTTTCAACAAAATTATTTTATTGATTAAAAAATACAGATTATTATTATCCCTGAAAATAGGTTCGACTAATGTAGCGTTTCGGAGCTGTTCAAGTAAAGCGGATAGGAAACCCCGATCCAGATCTCTCTACAATTCCGATCAATGGTCGGAAATTCGGAATCTAAGACGGAGGCCTGTGAATCACGGACATACCAATGGCAGTGGGCAAACAGGCCCTAATCTTCTAATATAAACAGATTGTATTTGAAAATACATTATATCGGATAATGCATTACTCTACTGAAGTACAAACACACTTTAACAACAGTGCTAATTATAAAGCATAGTAGTTTTTTTTTACAATACATGACAAGGGAAACCAAACGGGCCCCTAATCTCCTACAGACTCTTGAGCCTCCTACAATCACAAGCCTACCAAAAATTCCCAAAAAAAAATGAAAAAAAAATGCGAAAAAAGGGAAGACTAGATCATAGACGAGGGGCGACGAGAAAGCTATGATACTTTCAGGGCAATGCCTTCTAATCCGCGAATTACATGTTCATTTCCCCTCTAAGAAGTTAATCCAGACCTTATGAATGAGTCACTAACGACCCCTCTCTTCCAACCAATCGAAATAAACTCTCAAGAGATGGAGGCTCACCTGAATTGATGAGGACGGGGATAAGAGAGGAAGAATATCGGAAACCCCAACGAATATGTCCTATGGTCTCATGAGTATGTTAAGCCATCTGAGAATCCGTTTGAGGGCTTGTGGTACTTCTTCTTGAAGTTAGAGACGCTGCAGTGCGGGCATATGTATTCTAACCCATCGGTTTTCGCATAATCCTAAACCAAGAAGTGCAAAATACACTATTTAGTATTGGAAAATTGCATCATTTTGATTGAAAAGCTTTTCCTTACGAACTTACCTTGAAGGCGCCAAGGCCTTGCCGCCTGTCGCATCCAAAATGTGCCCACTCCCCACAAACACCGCAGTTTACCCAGTCACCTGCTGCGCTACTGGTGAAAGCAAGGAAGAACATAGCAATGTTAGGAGATTTATATTTGATCTGAATGTTTTTTTATAATATAAGGGAACTTTGTATCATTTTCTTATCATCAAAAAGAGACCTGTGACAAAGCAAACAACACTCGCCATCTACGTCATCATGAGCTAATTCATACTCTAAGAGGTACGTCTCATAATGTCTCTTGAGTGTATTACCAACGCCCTGTTTCATTCAAAAAAGTTTTAAAAAAAATATTAAACTTTTAGAATGATCCTGGAAAATCACATAGAGAATGAAACCCGATATAGCTTTTATAGGAAAACAGGGACAGAGAAAAACAATCCAGGGGTGCAGATCATACAGTCATTCTATTGGTTGAGGTATAGTTCCTCATCTTGTAGAAAATTTGGCCTTTCCAATTGATGCCGTTGCCGACATGAAAGCCCCCTCTTGTCACAACCTGACAAAGTTCCAATTCCATAGTTAAGCATACTTCTTATAAAATACAGAACTCTAATCTATATCAGATTATCTAATCAGAACAAGAAGCCACTAGGTGGACTTTGAAAACAGAAGAGAACATAATTAGTAATGTTACATACCTCGCGGTATAGATTGAAGAGATCAAGCCTCTTTGAATTTAGAACAGCATCGGGAAACTCGGCCAACCCACCTTGAGGTATGAGACGAGTGTGTCCACGAAGCATAAGAAATTGCATTACATCCTTTAAGAATTCCTCCTGAAAAGAGTTGACAAGAACTAAGAACTAAGCATATATGCGCACAATCAAGAATACCACTGATTGAGTCCAGGGAAATCTCAGAATGCAGTAGTGGTAAAATAGGATAGTCCAACTAAAATAATGTGAACATCCTACATAGTAGTATCTGGTCAAGACGCCATATGCAGAATGTATGGCGTCACAAAGCTTTGCAACGATATTTGATAATCGAACAATATAATCATATTAACCCATCAAGAAGGAAAAAGGTTCCTTATGAGCACGGGAGAAGATATCTTCCAGGTCTTATAAAGACTATTGCTTCATATGAACTTGAGAAGAATTTGGAATTCAATATCAAAAAAATTGAAATTAGCCCATCCTTAGTATGCTAAAAAGTTTCCCATTAACCAATAGCCACCATTAGCTAGCACAGCAAACCTAGTATGATCCACAAATTTAGGGATGGATGATAATAAACTATTCCAAAACAAAATTTCTTGGATGGTCAGGATGTCAACCATATTTGACGAAAATAATAAAACTTTTTTCTCACCTCAGAGCATAACTGAATTGGAGCCCTCCCGCAGCCATGCTTCTTGAAAGGCAAAGGGTTCAAGGGTACAACTTGCTTGGTCTGATAAGGAGTTGGCGGTTTTCTAAATGGGGCAGGGTTAGATCCCGCAAAACTAGGTTTCACGGGCTGAACAGCTGGCAAGGTGGTCTTAATTTGGTCTCCTTCATGACCATCTGGCTTACAAAATCCAGTAAATGGCATCATTTTACGAAGATGTGTTTGTGGTATGGGCCTCATAGCTGCTGCTTTTGACTTTTTTCGAGATGATACTAACGGTATTGAACCCCCATTCATTAATCTTGGTGTTTTATATTCAACATCTGCTGAAGTCGCGGTCAAGTGATTTTCAATCCTTAATTTTTTATACGAACTTGTGCTTGACCCATGACCTGGTTCTGGTTTTCTTTGACAAGGAGCTGGGGGTCTTAACCAGCTAGGTGGTGTGGCAACATCAGCATTTAACTGATCAAAATCATTCTGCTGTCCTCTGCAGAAGAAAAGTAAACGATCTGCATCTTCTTTCTCAAAAGAAGCAACTGCCAAACCCTGGATGCTAGCAATACCCAGTGTAACGAGACTACGGTAAGAACTTTCAAGTGCCAGCTGCCTCAAAACCTAAAAGAAATGAAGCAGGAACATCAATACAAGTGCAGAAGGGGAAAACACAAGACTGAACAATGAACTTGACCCCTACACAAGAAACATCAAGTTCTGTATGCTTCCTTCCACCAAAAAAAAAGTTCTGTATGCTTCCTTTTCAAGGAAGAAGCCTCTAGAACTAAAAATGGAAGACTACCTTAATCTTCATAGCAGAACTCCTTAGGAAAAAGAAGTGCATTTTCACAGAATCAAATCAATGAAACATCTCCATTATTTCCATTAGATGCACAGAAACACGGAGGGAAATGATGCAAGGCACTTAAATGTGGATTAAGATTGAGTTAAACGCAAAACTTTATATGACGCAGCATGGCATTTTCAACAATTTGCTAATCAACATAATACTTATGAAATGCTAAAGAATAGTGGTGTATCAATTGCTAGTTTAAAATTGTAGACACAAGGATTTGAAGTAACCTCGTTCATTATTCAAAAAAGGAGCTCAAGTCAACAGCGCAAATAACGGAAGATCCAATATTTCAAAATTGTATAAAATTTATCATTTTGAAACTACATAGAAATTTCACGAATAAAACTAGAGTATCCAAGGGACTTGGAACAATCAAGAACAAACCTGCAAAGCCCATGATGGAACTTTCATGCAAACTTCGAACACCGTAGCCCCGCATGCAATTGAAGCAGATTTTCGAGGATCAAACAACTGCAAGTTAGTTTCACCCACAGTGGAAACTGCATGAACTAGCTCGTTGCCTTCAATGGCCTCCTTCTTTATATGGTTCTCCAAGAGCTAAGAATGCAATGAGAAAATATCAAACACGTGAGCATGAAAGTAAGTACCAATAACTTCTAAGCATCATGAATGAAACAAACCATTAATACAGCATCAGCAAACTACCTGATAATCAAAGCAAGTTTGCGCACTGCCAGATACCAAGAGAGAGAGATGGGCAGAACTAGAAGTTGAAATATCACACCGCATGGTAACAACACCTCGAGAGAATGTCCCTGCCTGAAGTGGTGGCGGAGGTGCACTGAAGTATAATGATATTTTGCCATCAGCATGTTAGACAATAAAAAGAGTTGGCACATTTAATTTTAAAGGATCAAAAGATCTCTCTTAACATAATTTAGAATCAATCCTTGTCAAAAGTGCAAACTAAGAAACCATGTCACTGAAAGTAGCCATAGGCAATTCAAAATGTAATTAATCATGAAATTTCATCTAATTCGTCCTTTTGCATCCAAGCATCAACAAAGCTAGGTTAAATCAGTAGATAAACAAAATTGTCATTATCTATAATGTATGAAATCCCCTCACTAGTTGCATTTCCCCAACACTATCATGTTCTGTTTCTCCATATCTATCCTATAATCTTTAACATAGATCTGTGCCTAAACATGTCATTTCACCATACCAAATATCTGCATTCTTTCCTAGTCTGTGTTGGTGGACTTTGGATATTTTTAATCAATACATAATAGCAACATGAACTTAAATATGGAGGATGTACAATTCTTGAACACACATGAACATGAATACGGACTGTGTATGATTTTAGCTAATAACAGCATACCTGAAACGATTATGAAGTTTGCTCCCACGCATCTGACAGAAGGAATATAACAAAAGAGGACAATATCAGAGCTTGTTAAAGAAAGAAGCATGTCAAACTAAATAGATAAATGATAGCAGTCTTCAACAGGCTGACACTCAAAACAACAATAACTTACATCACATTATCAGTGCTTAGTAGCTACCTCAAAAACCGTTTTCAGAAAATATTTTTGACACAACTATCTCGGAAGGGGCAGGTAAATTCCTAACTAACTCCATACAAATACAGTTTTTGGTTATTGACATCCCTCTTGGAATTAACAGAAGAAGAAGCAACTACTGTTGCCAGCAGATACCATTAAATAAAAGGAAAGACCTCCAACAAGAAACAAAGTGATGCAATAGAAGTTGAAATAGTCATGACTCGTCACGTTGATAAAATATTATTTAAAAAAAAAAGATATGCCGTTTATTCTAAAGTATGTGACTGTTTGTTTCTCTTTTACGTTTAAACCTTGAACCACTGCCAATGACCAAACTGCCACCACTGACATTCCTTATTCCATCCCAACCCAAGCTCTACTTGACACTTGCCTGCCCTGTCTCCTGACCCAATAGGAACCCACTAAGGGGTGCGAAATAATCCTTCACTAGTGAGCACAGCAGTGAGGGGTGCAGCATTCAGATCTGTATAGGAGTCCATCTGTCCAAGTATGTAAAATCACAACCCCTAGTCCCGACTGCCTAGGAGGCAGGCAGGCAAGCAGCTCACCCCGGCCCTGTGGGCCCTTGAAGTAGAGTAACGATCAACGAAACCTGCAGAGGTGGCAAGCCACCTGCCTGTGAGGAGCTTGTGATCTTACAAGGCCCAATTTTTATGATTTGTGATTTTGCAAAACATCACTATTGTCAACTCCCCATGGCGTTGATGAATATAGACAGAGTGGTGTGGCATGTGTAATAGAGGAAGTGGTGTATGAAGCAGAAAAAAAAAATCCAGCGATGGCAGCAGTCATCGGCTGCAATATCAGCATATCACCTATGAGGGACAGAAGGGGTAAAGGGTGGTGGACTGGTGGTGGTGAGAGGTGGAGTTTGGGAATGAGGTAATGATGGGAGACCGAGACAGCATCCAAGTTGGGAAATTTTAGGCGAAAATGTTGGGTGTCATAAAGATAGTTGACAGAGGCTGAGGGTGGTTGGGAATTGGGAGTGATCAAATGTGTCAGATGGTGGAATGGGACAAAAGGTAATGGTTTGTTTTCTAATATTTTATCCCAAACACACATTCATTGAACCAAAATGATCCATAGACATCCTTTTTAAAGTAACTGAAATGCATTGGGTAATACATTTGCATCCAAAAAGGTGATCCAGATTAATAATGGAACTGTGTTTGAAATACAAATGCAGTAACATTCTTCTTGCACATCCCCCCCTTTTTGGATGTTCCACATATCCATAAAATATACGTTAACATAAAAGCAAGCCAACCAATGTAATACTACATACATAAACATGAATTCATATAAATGAGCAGGCTTACTTCGATGTTCAACAGTGCATTAAGGCCATCTTCAAGACATCCTAATAGGTGTGCATCCTGGAAAAGAGCACCTCAATGACATTTCCACTATACAGATGCGCAATATCAAAAAGAACAAAGGTTTGCTATGACTCACCATGCTGCATGGCATTCCGCAAACTAAAAACCTCACGCTCACCTCATCATCATGGATCTTCAGAGAGAGAGTACCTTCACTGTTATCTTCATCTTCAGCAGCTTCTACCTCAGGCATCACGACATCAATAATTGGAGGGTCCCCAACAAGGCAGGGACCCATATCACTAGCAAGATTTTCACTGTTTGTGCTAAGGGCCAAGTTATTCCTGATACAATATAGTCTAAACGACGCATGTGCCAGCTGGAAAGCATCCCAAAGATGACAAGAAGTACTGCAATGAACATAAATGTTAGTGAACATAAGAAGGTAAGTGTGCAGCACCTATAAGCTATCAGTTAGTGTTCCCTATATAATTTACCTTTCTTAATTTAAACCTAATTATCCCTCTTTTATGTAGGCAATTTCTCCACTATGATGGCATTGGTCTCATACAAGATATTCAGGTGTAGATCAAATAGAAACAACTTCATTATTGTCCCTAAATATTTATCTCCAATATAACAAATTCACAACAAGGTAGTTAGTGCACTGCCTTCAGCACACTACCTTCAGTCTCATAGGCAAAGTACCCAGAATGTAACAAATGCACAACAAGGTAGTTATTGCACTACCTTCAGCACACTAGAACTTCATTTTACTGCTAATACATAAAGATGCTCCAATTCAAATAAATATTTAAAGGAAGTTGTTGCAAACACTTGTAATCCACACTGCTATTGGGTGGTTACCTACCTAATCCATATTTGCAAGATCTTTAGTATCAATAGCCATATATTCCTACCCTACAGGCTGCAGAACCTTTTGTGAAGAGAGACACCCAAAAAGTACATGTGCATGCCTAAACATCCACGGAAAATTTTCTAACAAAAAAATGTCTCAAATGGGAAAAATACATTACCTCTGCATGACGGAAAATAATGCATGAGCAAAATGAGAAGCTGCATAGCAAGAAAATGAATCCTTCCAGAAGATGACGAAAGGTACTCCCTGTTTAAAAAGGGGAAAATGCAAATTTAAAACTTTGATCTAGTAAAATCTTTTACAAAGAAACAAAAAACACATGCATATATCTAAGTCCCAGATGTCAAATCAGCAATATATGGTACCTTAGAATGAATTGCCTCTGCCATACATTTTCCATCGGGGATCTCCAAATAGACCTTCAAAAACAGATCAGACCATATCAAATCAGAAATCTGGCTTTTGCCACAGCAGGATAAAGAATATCAGTCAGAAGTTATATTATAAACATGCACAATGCTCCTAAAGTGCCCAAAAAAATAAACACAATGAGTTCACTTGGCAAACTGATATGAATCCAGTAAGAAACAGCAGATATGTCAAAGAAGTCCCCAGGTCCTAAGACGAGAAGAGAATATAAAATGCGATGCAAAACATGTTCTCCAAAGCTAGCCCTTCAACATGCCCCAATATTGATATTGTGTCAACAGAGACAAAAAGAAATTATTAAATTAGCTACCCGTAAATTGTGCACATTAACCTTGAGACCACCAGAAACCAACACAGCTACTAAACTGAAGCACGTAATCGACACGACAACTTAAGATCTCGATTAGATGGTTATTTGCATCACTAAGGAACTTCCTACCTACATCAGGGGAAAAATCGGTGTAGCACTTAAAGCATTCTAGTATGAGCATCTGATCAGCAAATTCATAAATTCACATACCATGGTAGGCAATATGGAACCAAAAAGATCAGATATGGCTTCAGGTGTAGACAAGTTGGCATCACTCAATCTTAAAGAGCCAATTTCTGCATTTGCAGTTTGTTCTCCTCTTAAGTATACAAAATTGGGCCGAAATGACTCAAGTGTTCTAGAGAACTCATCCACACTAGGACGAGTCAGAGACTGAACCTGCCAAAAATTATAGACTACGTCAGAATTGAATCTGAAGAAGTCATATATATATTTTCTGGGTGAGGGACGTTAGAAAAACAAATCTTTTGGCATGAAGAAACTTGACCAGGAATATCCTACCTCTAAACGGCCATATGATGCTAGCTCTGCCAGAGGGCAATGCAATCTATCGTACTGAGCATCCTGCCACTGTTTATCTTCAGAAACTCCACCACAAACAACAGTGAGTAGAGTTTGCTTTGAAGCTCCTTGCATATGGAGCATCATTTGTCTGACAAGTGCCAGCAATAAAAAAAAACTATAGCCGGATATCTGCAAATTTCCCAAATAATAGCTAAATAAATAATAAGAACAAGACCCTGTTATAAACTTATAATGAATTTTATCTTAGGATATTATGCACAGCATGATACAATAGCAGAAAATTGACAATCACCATCACAACTGATATGCTACGAAAAGAGGGGAAATTCTTCAATGTAGCATATAGCGCTCATGATACCATGTTTCAAACAGGTTTATAGTCGTTAAGGTTGAGACAACGCTAATGTCTCTTCACTATGGCAAAAAAAATTTTAAAAAAAAACATAGCACTTAAAAGTTCACAGTTGAGTTATTCATTTAATCAATTTAAACAAGTAAATACAAGAAATCGATGCTGCCTGCAAAAAAGATATATTTTCTCGGGACTTCAACTTGATCATGGATTACAATTTCACCATTCAACTAACTTCAATCCCAAAAGAAGAAAAAAAACCCTCTCTAAGTAAGTAATTGATCAACTGAGGACCACTGAAAACCTAAACAGAATCGAACTACTCACCAAATTAAGTACTTAATTAATACAAACAAACAGTCTAATTCACAGCACGAACCAAATTACAGCCTCAAGCATGCGAATCAATATAGCTCAAGGAGGCTAGGTCAATGCCTACGGCTACAACTTAACTCCACAGCGAGCACTAGCCACAAGCCTCTACCTCTCCCTCCCCCTCCCTCCACACACGGCTCTGTTTCGAACCACCAGACAGAGCACTCCAGACAGAGTAGGTGCAAGTAATGGCTCAAAAGCTGAGCTCGGCGATTCCGCATCCGCCTTCGACGAGCTCGCGAGAAACACAGCACATAAAAGAACGATTCGAAGGACAAAAAGAGGCCTTACCTTGTCGATTTGATCGATTCTTCGCCTGGAACCAGTGGAGGAAGCGAGGGAGGAGACGATTGGGGAGATGAATAGGAAGGGAGGAAAACGGGATTGAGAAAGAGATCTAGGGCAAAGGCGAAACCAGATTTTGGGGTTTTCTCTGCCTCTTTTAATTCGTTATCTGTGCCCCCTTCTTTTGGGTTCCGAGTGTAAAATCAAAATTTATTTTGAAGCTTCAAGCATCAAACCAAACATTTTTATTCCTCTCCTTTTTTTATTTTTTTTCCTTTTTTTATTTTCTTTATTTTTTCCCTCGCTTACGTATTTTGGAGGTCTTTTGATCGTTATTTCTTTTTTAACGTGTATTCCAATTCGTTATTTGTGGTTTTTTTTATCCATACTTTAATAGCTTGTCCATTAATTTTATAGGCCCACGTGAAATATATTATGTAAATCCCTTGCAAAAATTGATCCGACTACTATGAGTTTTTCATATGTTTGTACCTTTGTACCTTTGTACTGTTTAATAAAGATTAAAGAAAATAGTCTCATGGGGTATGAGGTCGAAGTACTCCGTATATGGTTAATTTTCTCAATTATATGGGGGTGTTTCGATGTTAACTTCATATACTCAGGCACGTAATTATGGGTGGGTTGAGGTGCGCTCCAACCTTTTCTTTTTTTTTATAGAATTAAAAAATAGGTAGAAAGAAGGAAAATTAATATTAAAAAAATTATGAAAATTATGAGTATTGGAAATTTTTAGTTTATCCAGCTCAGTCAAATTTTATTTTCTGATTTCATGTCGGCCTATATCAATATAAAAAGAGACCATATACATTTAATTTATATAAAAACATGTTTTCGATTCAAACTATAGAAAGAAAAAAAAAAGGCATTTAACTTGACTTGTTTCAAAGCTATGCACATCTATTTAATGTGTTTTGTGGAAATTTGACTTTTGGACTTTAAAGGACTACAACTATTCTACAAATTTTGTTTTTGATGTTCATAGTTTTTTCAAAATTCGCTTTGTATCTAAAATAATCGATATAATCTCAGTGTTTTTTCAAGATCTATACTATGATTTTTTTTCAAAATATTCAAAGAAAAATAAAAATTTACAAAAAAATTACAACTTGAAAATATTTACAAAAATATTCAAAATTTGCAAGTATGCCGGAGAAACGTGGTCTCAGACCGCATTTCTTGGGTAAATTATCAATTTGAACCTGGCGCCGAAGGAAAATAACATTTTAAAATAAAAATGCGGTTTTAAACCACGTTTTAGCCCTACTTTCAAGTAAAGCACTGTTTAAAACCGCGTTTATTTCATTAAAAAAACCCAAAAAAAAAACCCAAAATAAAAATAAAAAATAAAACAGGCGGATCGGAGCCCAAGTAGAGATCTCCGACGCCTCCGTCTCCGGCCTTCTTACCAGCCTCCCCCCACGATCTCCAGCGCCTCCGTCTCCGCCAACACCTCCACGCCCCTCTTCAGCCACCACCCTCTCCGATTCCTTATTCCCTGCAGCGCAAGCTCCGACATCATTGAGGCCGAGATTTGCCGTCGTTTGCACCTCGAACACCTAGAATCGGTTGCAATTGGTGGTTGGGATGCAGAGCGAGGGCGGAGGGACGGAGAGCAAGGACGGAGGTAGGAGAGCGAGGTCAAGAATCCGGTAAGGAGAGGCGGAGGGCGAGGACGAAGGGAGGAGCAGCCATGGTTGTCAGAGGTAGGAGGAGGAGGCGGAGCTTGGGCTGCAGGGAAGAAGGAATCGGAGAGGGTGGTGGCTAGAGAGGGGCGCGGAGGTGTTGGCGGAGATGGAGGCGCCAGAGATCAAAGGCTGGGAAGAAGGTCGGAGACGGAGGCGCCGGAGATCTCTGTTGGTGCTCCGATCCTTGAATTTGGTAAATAAAGAGCGATCATTCCGGGGTTCGAACCGGAAACTTGGGAGTGGCCATTCTGGTGCTCCGATCCGCCTGCAAGTAAAACGCGGCTCTAAGCCGCGTTTTAAAATTTATTTTTTATTTTTTGGGGGGGTTTTTTATGAAATAAACGCGGTTTTAAATCGCATTTTACCCGAAATTAGGGCTAAAACGAGGTTTAAAACCGCATTTTTATTTTAAAATGTATTTCCCTTCGACGTCTGGTTTAAATTGATAACCTACCCAAGAAACGCGGTCTGCGACTGCGTTTCTCCGACATACCTGCAAATTTTATTTTATTTTTTATTAGGAGATAATTTGGGCGAGGGAGCTCTACCCGAAAGCATCCTTACGGATGAGGTCTGAAAAACTTGAATCATTGTAAATATCGGCATCCGCAAAGTGACAAAGGTGTGCAACCTTATCAACAACTCTATTGCCCAAACGGGGAACATGAAAGAAAGAAACTTCTTTCAACGTCGATATCAAAAGTTTAACATCTGATATAACTAGCTCAATTTTCCAAGGACATTTCGTATTTTTGTTCAAATGATTTATTATTATGCCGGAATCGCCTTCGATGTGGATTTTATCAATACCTATTAGCATAGCTTGTTGGATATTTTTGTAAATTTTGAATATTTTTGTAAATAGTTTTAAGTTGTGATTTTTTTTGTAAATTTTTATTTATTTTTTTGAATATTTTGAAAAAAAAAATCTTATACTATAGTCTATATATTTTTATTTGTTTTTTCAGGAAATAATTGAGGTAGAACAATTCTAGCCGATGCTATACTATAGTCGATACAGCCTATATTGACTCATTTTCATTCCCTCTTTTATCTTGATTTTTAAAGTTACATATGCATTGATATTATGAATCGATTTATATGCTTCATTTTTTTTCTATTTTTATAGTTATCTTCGTAAAAAAAACACATTGTGTCCCATCTCCAATTTAAAGAAGTATACATATGCATTGATATTATGAATCGATTTATATGCTTCATTTTTTTTTCCCTATTTTTATATTTATCTTCGTAAAAAAAAACACATTGTGCCAAATCTCCAATTTAAAGAAGTATTGACAGGTGATAGGTGAATTTTTACTATATAGATTTTGAGAAAATGGTACCAAATATGCCAAAAAATGGGCCTATTTGCACAAATAGCCAAGAGGGTAAAAAATTTGCCCAAAATGGCCTAGCCATATCTTGCAAATATAACAGCCGGTTGTATGCAACTGTTTGTAACCGGATGTAGGGAGTTCTAAAATTAAAATTAAAACGAGGAGGGAGGGAGAGAGACGGTTCCATTTGCAAAGCGAGAGACAGAGAGAGACGAAAACCAGGAGGAGCGACAGGAGTAAGAAGTTGTCGAAGAAGAAGGGCCATCAGTGACCGCCAGGGAGGAAGGAGAAGGTTGAAGACGAAGACAAAGGTAAGCAAATGTGGAGATTTTGTTTGAGTTGCGAAATTGGTGTAATGTGGGTGCGGTTACATGCGGTTATTGTGAAGGATTTGAGACGATTTTGGGGTAGATGCCTAGCAGTAGAGGAGGAATGAAGTAGGAGGGGTTAGGGATGCCATTGTGAGTCGATTTTACGGAGGTGGGTACGATTAGGGTTTGTGGGTGTCGGGAAAATGATGGGTAAGGGTTAGGTGATGTTGGGTAAGAAATTGGGGACAAAAGGGCAAGGAGGGGGTCGGATGGGTAGGGAATCCACAAGATTGGGGGTAATCGGTAGGGTATATGTGCACATGTGGTAGGACAAATTATCGAAGGTTGTGTCTGAAATTGTCGTAGCAGATTTCGTAGGACCGGGTAACGAAATTGGCAGGATAAACTTGAACATCTGGTATGCCGAGTGGGGTGAAGGATTTTTTGGTTGATTGGTTTTTTAGTGTTTGTTGATTGGTTTTTAGTGTTGAAACCGTAAGTGCCCTCCAAGTGTTTGATGAAATGCCTAAAAATGTGATGAATAAATGGTGATTTGGTTTTGGTTAATCTCCTTGCCTATATGATGTGTTGTGAAAGAGGTAAAATGAACCAAACGTGTGAAATGCGAAATTGGTAGGAGAGAAGAGGACATCATCAATGGTAGGATAGGAAAATGAAGTTGGTAGAATAAATTGACATTGTTGGTATATATGACAGATTATGTGACCTGAATTTCTGAATTTATGTTTGGTGATTGTGTAGCAGGTACCCCCCTTTAAACATCATACAAAATGTCGAAGTCAGTGAACAAGAAAGGCCGTGCAGGACCAAGCAGCCAGGGGGTAAGGAAACTGAGATAGTTACATGGTTGTGGTTGTAAAGGTTGGGAAAAAATGTCAAAACCTAAGATTCTTACATGTGTTGCAGGTTGTCCTTGCTGTTCCAAAGAAACACCACTTCTCAGGGAGGGCGCTGTCCCGTGAAAATTTCGAGTTGTTGGAAGGAATCGACCTCACCATTGACCGGGAGGATTACAAAGCCCTGAGCAAGAGCCAGTTTGGTGGCGTTGTGAAGATGGGGTCGAGAAACAAATTCTCTCCACAGTTGGTGCACTACTGTCTTCTCCACCAACTGAAGACTCGGAAGACACATGAGACGTGGTACTCCCTCCAAGGGCATCACGTTCGATTCTCTCTTCATGAGTTCGCGATCATGATGGGCCTTAACTGCTCACCACCCCCCAGTGATGTCATGGAGGGGGACCACAAGGAGTGCATTTACCAGTTATTTAAGAAGGAGAGGGTGACGTTGAAGGATGTGGAAAGTGCTTGGGCCCACGAAAAAGAGTCGGACGCGGGGTCCCTCATGAAAAAGTACAAGCTTGCCCTCCTCGTCATAGTGGAGGGCGTTCTGTTTGGGTTAGAGAAGAAGACACAAATAAGGGGGTGGGTTGTGAAGCTGCTGCTTGAGGACACAAACCGTTTTCTGGAGTTCCCTTGGAGAAGGCTAGTGTACGAGAGGCTACATGAAAGCCTCAATGGCACGTTGAAGGACATGGTGGCTGCAAAATCCACACTCAAGTCGACGGCGATGGATGCCCAAAATAACTCCTTCACACTCTCCCGAGGGTCTCCGACTAGAGGAATGGACCGATCCACGTCCTCTTCCACTTGCTCCAACGTCGGCAAAGGTTGTTTGTGTCCTTAGTACGATCGCTCTATCTCTCTCAGCGTTGCCTCAGCCTCCTCATCCCACGATTCAGATGTCTCGTTCGGCCTCCCTCCCTCCACTTTCACGGGGAAACCACCCGCGATCATGTCATCGTCGGAGCTTCCTACGTCTATTATGTCCTCCAATCCGTGGGGGGTGGGGGGGTAGGACGTCCACATCGTCGTCGGTATCGACAATCACCACTTGCTTTCTGCGTCGGATGGCATCAGACTTGCTCACATCGCCACCCTCCTCCTTGTCAAGTAGTTTCACTTCCTCGCCATGTCCTACCATTATGTTGTCATCCATCCTACCAACTTCATCATACTGGCCGACCATTACGTTGTACTCCATCCTACAATTACCAGATTGTTTACCACTCCCAGTAAGACCCCCCTGCTTCCCACTCACGCTGTCCTTTGCAGTCCTACAACACTCTCCCTCCCCCGCCACACACTCAGCACACAGTCAGGCCCCTCCAATGTCACTACTAAGGTCGTCCAACATCCCTTTCTCCTCGATGAAGCCTCGAACCTTCTCCTCCGGCCCTCCGCCTCCATCAAGACCACCTTCCAAGTCTTCCTGCGTGGTGGGAGGCCCGGTTAGGAGCAATTCCCCTGGGATGGGAGACGAGACCTCGGCAGCCCCGTCCGAGTCTTCCGACTGATGTTCACTGGAGGGTGTGGAAGGGCTTGTCGTTTTTATCCGTAAGGTGACGTGCAGTGCTATTGGCCATGCTTTTGTGTCGGGTTCAGTGCTGTAGAACTTGTAGGCTTCAATGTCATCGTCGTCTCGGACCCGAATCGGAGTTGCCCGACCCATGGAAGGAGGGAGGTAGGTGAGCTCAATGTCGTACAACACCATGTCCACGTCGAATTTCGAGACTATCTCCTCCTTCAGTTGGTCGTAGGAAATATTATGTGGCACCACCATTGCTGCAGTACGTGCCTCTCCCTTGAAGACCAAGCTCCCACCCACGGGAGCCCACAAACCGCCGAACATGACATTGATGCATACCCTATCACTTGGGCTACACCAGGGGAAAAGAGTATCAGCCTGGGGGTTAGTTCTGATATAATAAAGGGGAACACCTACAAAGGAAAGGTACAAACTTACCCATCGTTGTCACTGCCACCAACAAACTTGTTACACTTTTCCTGTAATGGTAAGACAATAGAACACTGTTAGCAGGCCAGAACTGTACTATTGGTAGGATGATAGCTGTATCGTTTCCTCAGATGCACGGTTGGGTTTCCCCCGTCCTTTCCACCTATCTCATGCGCTGCCTCACTTTTTGCAGGTCATGTTGGGGTGTTTGAGATCATCCTTTCAAGCTTATATATGTGTTTGGGGAACACTCATCAATGCAATGATTGCATTTTCCTCTCATAAATGCTTCCCCTTCCCCCCAATGAAGAACCCCGTTTTGGCGCCAAAATTACACTAACAACCCGCCAAATGAGCTGCTGTTAGACCTGTCAAAACACAACCCGACCCGGTGACCCGACCCGACCGACCCGAAAAATTTCCGACCAGAACCCGAAAATTTTGACCCGAATTTTTTTTTCGACCCGAACCCGAAAAACCCGAAATTTTCCGGGTAATCTGGGTTTCGACCCGGTGACCCGGTAATTTTGACCCGATTTACCCGATTGACCCGGTGACCCGATTGACCCGGTTGATTTATAAGTATATATAATTAATTTTTTATATATATAATTAAAATTTATCACAAATTTATCAAATAATGATTTTTTTAATTTAAAAAAGAAAAAATTGACAAACCCGAAATCGACCCGAACCCGACCCGAAACCCGATCAAACCCGAGTTCGAGTCAACCCGAAAAACCCGAAACCCGTTTTACCCGAGACCCGAAGTGACCCGATCCGAACCCGACCCGAACCCGACCCGAATGACCCGTTTGACAGGTCTAGCTGCTGTCAATCCACTCCAAATTTCTCCAAAATTTCAGGTATGGTAGGACATGTTAAGCCTATTGGTAAGATAACTATATGCGATTGGTAAGATAAATGTACCATATTGGTCAGATAGATTCTCTCCCTCTTCCCCCAATGAAGAACCCTGTTTTGGCGCCAAAATTACACGGACATCCCGTCAAAACCGCTACGAACAATCCCCTCCATATTATCTCCAAAATTTCCATCTATGGTAGGACATGTTTGGCCTATTGGTAAGACGAATGTCTTCCATTGGTAAGTCAAACGTGTCCAGTTCCCAGAAATGAAGGTGATGCTTTGCCCTCACCTTTCCACTCGTCTCCTATGTTGGCTCTCTTTTTGCAGAGCATTTAATAAGGAATGACACCCATCAATCAAGATTTTATAAGGGTTGATTGACACCATTAATTCCAATCATTTAGATTTCCCCTCATAAATGTCACCCCCCATTTTCCCCCTACTTTATTGGAGCCACACCCCAATTCTCTGACATGTCCAACACCCCCCCTCCTGATTTCTCTCAGCCAGCGGATGGAGTTAAAGTGCCGGCCTCACCTTCACCTGCTACTTCCTCTCCCGGTTGCAATTTTTATTTGAAAAAATTAGTCACATTCTACCCCTAGCAAATAAACAAGGCACATGGCTATTTGTGCAAAGTTTTTTTGGTCTAGTTATGCAAAATGGCCATAGATTTTTAAATATAACGAAAAAAATACCTTAGCTTTTATTACCAAGTGTTTGCAGCTCGTACATGAAAATTAGCTAAGAATAAGATGCATTAATGTATGATGTATTTAGGTAGATCTTAACCATCAAAATAAAAAAAAAAACTTTTTATTACCATGTGAATTTTATTTTATTTTTAAAATTTGTAACAATACAACCACAACAACAACAATCCAGTATATCCCGCGATTAAGCAAGGTCTGAGGGTCAATATGTACGCACTCTTTACACGAAGTAGTCGAAAGAGTGTTTCCAATAGACAAAAAAAAAATGAATAGAATAGAATATATGGGCGTAATCAAAATTTAATATAGTTAGTTAAAACTTAAAATGTTGGGAGATGAAAATTTATTCATCTATATAATGATGTTATCTCCAAATAATAATCTCATACACTGAAATTATAGATGAAAATGATTTTAGTTTATCGGTTTTTCTATGCTAGGCCTCAAGAGCATAGAATAAGACTCCCATTTTAGAAAAAAAAAACACATCTCCTTAATTAAAATGCTTTAGTCAAACTTTAAATTAGATTCTTATGGTACACTTATTTTTGGTAGAGAATCTTTCCCGAATTGGTTCTTATTTAACTTGAATGCGTAAACCAATCATATTGTTGGAAGATTTATACGAAATAACAGAGAGGGGCCATGTGGAATCTACTAAACATATACTAGATATACGTTATTAACATATACTCTTAAAAAATTCGAATTTTTATAATGAGACACACCAAAAAAAAATCATTTTTTTTTAACAGGAAAAAATTCATTTGTATTTAGTCTACACCCTTGGCGGGAGGCACTCTACAACATGAATGTTTTAAGACAAAGGATATATACAATCTTGTAGGCAGGTCCGGCCAAAGGGGGTGGACGAGAGGGGCGACGGTCTTGGGCCCATAAATTTTAGGGATCTATAATAAGTAAATTTATAATAGTAGTAATATAAAAGAATAAACAAAGAGTCTAGATAGTCTAGTCAATAGGTTTATAGTGATTTTACCACATGGTTGTAGGTTTGAATCTAGAAACGACGGATCGATTGAATTAGAGAGTGCAAAGAGAGAATCAGGAGTTGGAGAGACAAACTTGATGTGTAGTGGTTTTGATCTTACAGTGAACCGATAGTAGTTCACTACTTTTGTATTTTACGGGATATCCAATTATCCATAGTAAGGTTCAAAACAACCTTATTTGGTGGATTATTGATATATAAAACAATTTTTGGTTATTTTCTTATATTGAAACCTTAACCATATCCAAAACCCATACATAGAGTATTAACGTATCCATTTTCGAAGTCTTTATCGTCTTTAAATCAAGAAAACATCATTCAAATCAAACACAAATCATATAAGCAGGTTGAAAATACACACGGCAATCAATGATTTCTATATTAAGAAAACGAAACAATAAAAATCAATCTCCAATTCTACACAAATTGTTAAAATGTCAAACGCCAAATATCTCGATAGCCGACCAGCCTACACCAAGCGTCTTGTAGCGTCTTAGCGAACACCAAGGACATTTTTTAGAAACAGTACCCCACCAGATCCACAAGCTAAACTAATGACAGGATCAAAGAACTATCGTATCTGCAACCCCCACCACCGATATCACCAAGATTAGGTAGAGAAGTCATAGGCTCATAGCAAGAGTTTCGGTCAAGTACAAAATTTCAGTATACAAAACATCCAGAGCTGGACAAAACTGGCAAAGACAAGCTGCAGAAGGAACTTACTACCTCAAAAAATGAACCACACTTGTCAAAGTAGCAACCTAAACATATAACTGGATGAGCTCGTCGCTGACCACTGAGGGTGTCAGGACACCTAGATCTGTGAAGAGCAGTGTGAGGTACTGAGGGGGGGTGTAGTCGCGAGCAGATTTCTCAACCTCCACCTTGGAAGGGATGGGAACGCCAAAGTCAATAGGGCGCAGTGCAGGGGCCATGTCTTTCTGGTCCAACGGATAGAGGCGTGCAAACTACAAGAGATACAAATAAAAATGGACACATGTATCATAACAGACGAAAACGAGTACTGCCTTCTCACAGATGAGAAGCTCTTAAAAATACTGCAGTTCACAGAGACAAGGACACACGTATCATATGGAATAGTTGTCGCACCTTGTAACTTTCAGCAGCTACATAAACAGGTTTGTTCATGCTTTGAGCCACCAGAGCGATTTGGTAGGTACCCATCATGTTAATGATGCCACCACTCTCGACTACTCCATCTGCTCCGACAAATACCATGTCAACCTCATCCAAGGAATAGGCCACAGCAGAATCTATCAGAAGTTTCACAGGAACATCAAGCTTGGCCATCTCATTCGCAAACCGTAATCCAGTCCTATCAGGTCTTCCCTCTACAGCATTCCAGATGATTGAGTTAGGAACGGAACTAGCATATCAAAATATTAAGCAACATTTTGACACCAAAAAACGAAAAAGAAAAAATAAATTGCCTAAATGCCTCATCATATGTGATATGACTTGCTCTTTCGTTCATTGAGGACACCCAAAAATCAGGATACAAGAAGGATATTAGGATAATGATGAAACCTGTACAAAAAACTCGGAATAACTTTTTATTTTGGGCTGCTGTCTTCAAGACTTCCAAAACCACCCTTGAGAAACCATGCACCAAAATTGTACAACCATCTAATATGAAGTCTTGGGCAAGACCGGCAATAGTTTTACGTGCCTAAAATATGAAAAAAGGACAAGTAAGTTCCCCTCAAAAAGCCATAAGCCATTGCATGGAATCACAATTCCAGAACTCACCCTGCAAGAAATTTCGCCAAACTTCTCTGCACGCTCAAGCAAGCGAGACTTGGCTGAGTTGAAATTCTCATACTCTAAAGCAGAAGTTCTTGTGACATAACACATGAACAGATCACAACTGGCGGTCAAAGAGATGGAGGTTGTATCCCATGACTGAAATTTTTATACAGTGTTACAGCTTTAAAAGCACCACAAGAATAAGATGGATAACACTGAAAGACTAAAAGCATCAACTTTAAGTTTCAGCCAATAGATCATTCAAGAATGTGCAACCCTCTACAGCTTCACATAAATAAACTAGCCACTTCCATGTTATCCAAGGAGTCAATAGTTATACAAACCAATCCCATAACAGACAGAATTGCAAGAAAAACAACAACAAATGCATCACAAAGAAGAGCTTAAATGATGCCAACAATTGAATTTACATACAAGCGTCAGTGCGTCACCAATTAATCTCTAGAATGATGGAATCAGTTATTGATGTATAATGCCTCTGCCCTCAAGAATTACAATAAAGATGTCAAGGAGGAATTTGCTGGCAGTTTCTGTCATACTTCTGCTAGATAGTTATTTCCTACTTCGAAGATGCAGCTCTAATTTACAAATCTCAATAACTTCATTCTATACAAGGATTAAGACTTTCTCTGCTAGATGCCTAGATAGTTATTAGAATTGGACTCGAAAGGCGGTGTTAAGAGTCTAATTTGGGCCCCCTCCTGAATGTTTATCCAGGTGTGTGGATTGAATCTGTGGTGAAATTCCTACTCATCCCCCACCAATATGAAGACCCCACCTTTGCTGATTTTTTTTTTATGGATTCTACTAACCTATCCATGCCTCACATTATGCATGCCAGTGATCTAAAATTCAAGTTCAATTCCCAACCACTTGCTACACAGATAGAAGTATGAGCTATTCGGTTCTAGAAATTGATAGCAAGTTTTGGATTCCAGTAACATGAACAAGTGAAATACTGAAGAACAAAAGAACAAATTTAACCTATGTAGGAAACTCAAAGAAAATGAGGAGTTCACGGAGGAGATAGAGATGCTAACTTTGAGAGAATCAGAGGCCTTCTTGAGCTCAATCTCAAGCTCCATCATCGTAGTCGCTTCGCTGGACCGAATCACAGCCGCCAAAGCCCTAATGGCCGCCACGGCCTCGGCCAAATCCGGCCGCTTCCTCCAGCTATTAAACTCATCTATCACGCTAAACTCCTTGGCACCGCCCCCACCGCCGGCGTCGGAGCCCTCCGCCGCCGATTCGCTCAAGCCCCGGCCGATCCCAACGGCCGCCTGGGCCTGGGCGAGCCAGTCGCTCGTCACAACCCCGTGGTGCGCCGCCCTCGTCTGGTAGTACGCGGAGATCTTGGGATTAGGGTTAGGGTTTTGCGCAGCGGCGGCGACGGCGACGGGTTCCGACATGGAGGAGGAGGAAGAAGACTCCGGCGGTGGATTTGACAGAGGCGTGGAAACGCCGTCGTTTTGGGTGTGGGTGTGTTGCCTGTCGAGGATGAAAGATGGCGATCTTCGCCACATTTATTTCTCGAATTTTTAAAAAAAGATTTGTTTGGGTGAGTGAATATTACTTTTGGGGAGAATAAATTCGATATATGCTCCCCGGAGAAAGGAATAGGAGAGTGAATCCGACGCCGATCAATCTAAGCAAAATGGAGATACTTTAAGTGCTTTCACGATGTTTTTTAATTCAATATTTAAAAGGTTTATACTCCGTAGTATTTAATGTTTATTAAATAAATTGTAACGTAGTATTTGTTTTTGATGGATAAAGAAATTAACAATGATGTAAGAAAAAAGATTCCTTGGAATCTTGGATTATTATACAAATAATTTACTCATATTTCAACAACAACAACAAAAAAGTAGTAGAAGATTGAAGGTAAATAATAGACCTCTTAATTGTAATGGTAAGTTTCCCACATAAAGTAATGGTAAAAATGGCTTAGACTAGTCCACGAGTATTACCAAGTTTTAGGTTGAAAGCTATGTTAATGTATTAATGTATTGGCCTTTAAGTATAGTCTGTATGCTTATGCACAGTCTATTGATTAATTGACAAAAATCTCACTTCATGTTATAAAATATTTCCCTTTGATCGATTCTCTCAAGTAGGTCATCGGTACGGTATCGAGAAAAAACTTGGATTATTGTGGACCATATCGACTCTACATGGTATATGATTTTTCATACCATCTACCAACTGACCAATATCGGCTATCGAAGCATTGGTTATCGATTTTTCGGTTACTGAGTTGATGGTAGCCAATATCTGTTAGTACGGTTCGGTAGTCAATTGATACGGTATATTATGTACCATGAGCAAGCCCTAGTCTCGAAGTCTCATATTACTAAAAAAAAGTTGTAAAATATATCACACACAACAATAATGGTCTTTCTCAATTTTGTGAATCGTGATATATAGAATATATATTTTTTGTGGATATTTTAAAAATATTTATGGTTTTGCTAGTCAGCCGTGACATTTATCATATGAGTTGGTTTGGGCTTTTTGTTATAAGTGATCATATTTGTATTGTCCTTAACGATGAACGTTTTTCAAACATCTCTCGCAGGCGAGCGTGTCTGCTAGGAATTGGTATATTAGAAATTTAAGTGTAATTACTATAAATTCGGTATTTGAGTGTATAAATACCCTAGAGATAGAGATGTGTTACCCGAATTATAATAATTCCAGTAAAACTTTCTCCTCCTACCATTATCTTCTTCCTCTAATCTCTCTTCCTTCTCTTTCCATTACCTTCCCTCTCAAGTCTCAACCCTCTATGGAAGGGGACCTTGGGTCCTAATAGCGTCTTAAATGGTCGTACGTTTTTTGGTAACTTTCGTTGATGAGTGTTTTTCCAAATTCATTGTGTGATTGTTTTATAATAAACACTTTCCGGAGTTTTTTTTTTGTTTGATTAGGTAAAAATTCGAGTTCAGACAATCCTGAACCTCGAAGGCAGACAAGTCGGCAGACGGAAAATCATCTAAACAAACACAAAATACAAAGATGGTGCAAGATCTAAGCAATAACACTCTACAAAAGTGAAACTAGACACAACCAGACCGAACGAGATGAGGATGTAGATGACGGACGAAGTAAAGCACTACCCAGAAGTAGCACCGTAGGCCAGCGGCACATCAGGACATCAGTCCTGATGTGCCGCTGGCCTGCACGAGGACGAGGACGAAGAATGAAGAGCGCCAGACTGATTGAAGATTGAAGACGAACTACTGAGCGAGGCGAGCACGAGGATGAAGGTGAGCGGAGATGGGAGATCCAGAGATCTTAGATCTGGAATATTATGCGAACGGACATGGGACTATGAGAATTGAGATGGGACTTGGCGACTGGTGGCGAGTTGTTGAACACGAAGGTTAGGATTTTAGGCATTTAGATTTTAGGTTAAAGTAAAGTAGTAAACCGTAGACCGTAGTCCAGTACACAAGTACTCTAGTAGCCCACCCAAAAAATATATTGTAGGTAGTATTAGTATAGATATTTTATTTTATTTTTTAAAATTAATAATATATATATATATTTAATAATATATATATTAAAAAAATAGCGGCTAGCCCGTAACGAGTAGATTGGCTTACCCAATCCCGTACCCACTGCGGGCGTGGGCCGGGCTTAGCAACCTGCGTGGGCTTTTCCCTCTACTCAAGCCTGTCAAATTTCGCGGGCGGGCGGGCCGTGTCCCGCGTTTGCCCAGGTATAATCAGGAGATACCTATGGGCAGTGAAGACGAACCTACAAGGAAACAGTCTTCCGGAGAAAGGAGACGTCTTGATACACACTACCACGACTCTAGTCTTTTCCGACTCCGACTGCCAGAACTCCATCACATGGAAAGAGTGTCCAGCCATGCCAAATGTAGAGCCACACATTGCCTAAATAGAAACGTACTAGAAACCCAAGCAGGATATAAGCTAACCCGACCAGAATTTATTATTATTATTATTATTATTATTGTTTTTTTTTTTTGATTGGGTAAAAATTCGGATATGACAACGTCATTATCCGATGGCATCCTTTCGGATGAGGTCATTAAGACCAGGATCACTGTGTAGGTTGGGATTATTGATCACGTGGGCAAGGTGTGCAACCCGATCAGCCACGCAATTACCGGAGCGAAGAATATGTGTGAACAAAACTTCGCTAATCCCAGTTATGAGAGAACAGATGTCAGATATGACAAGTTCGATCTCCCATGGACATTTTATACCCTTACAAAAGTAATTGATGATGATGAGGGAGTCGCCTTCAATGATGAGCTTTTCGATATTCAGTTGCTTTGCACTTACAATCCCTCTTCTGAGTGCCAGGGCTTCCGCCATTAGGGGCGTTTGATTTCCAATTGCTTCCCCCCCAATTGCCAAGACTGCACCAATGTCGTTGCGTATGACGAACCCAATAGAGCTGTGTCGGTTAGGGCTTGATGAGCCATCGAAATTTAATTTTGCCCAACCAGATGGTGGTTTCTTCCATTTAGTGTTGTTTTTCCTTTTCCTCCCATTTTTTGCTCTTTTTATCTGAGGGTTGTCGTGACTTTGGTCAACAAGTACCTTACTTGCATTAATCCAATTTTGACTATGCACTTTCACTCTTTGGTTGAAACCTATAACTGATGGCAGTTGCTCTTGTTGGAAAACAAATAAGTTTCTAGTTAACCAGATTGTCCACCAATTGAACGCCAGATTTTGTTTCTCGTCATTTATTAGTATTTGCCCAATTTTTGACATTAGAGCCTTGATATTTCTAGAGGACCTAATCTCATTCTCAATTATTATTTTCACACTATTATTTAGACTTTTGACAAATGAAGAAAATCTGCATTCAAAGAACAAATGTACCGTATCTTCGTGGTGATGGTTACACATTGCACAGTATGATGGGATTGAAAGCCCCTTATTTGCCAGTTTTCCTGCAGTAGGTAGGCCGTCATTGCAAACTTTCCATAAGAAGTTTTTAATTTTAGGTGGGGTATCAGTTTTCCAGATCCACGCGTTATCGTCTTTTACAGTTTCAGTGGCATTAGTAACTAATTTGTACGCACTTGAGGTTGTGAACCAGCCTTTGTTATCTGGCCACCAGTACAATCTATCCTCAATAGCATTAATAGGAAGGGGATTCTTACATATTTGTTGCACTATGTCGTCTGGGAGAACTTGATAAAGTTTCTGGCTACACCAGGAGTTGTTGACTATGAATTCATCAACTGTACTGTTTAAATTTATAATTGTTGTGTCCGAACAATAATCCTTTAGCGGTTGAGGTGGCCCCCAACTATCTTCCCAGAACTTAATGGATTTTCCGTTCCCTACTGACCAACTTAACCCTTTTTTAAATGGAATGATTAATTTCATTAGTTGTGACCATTGCCATGATGCATTCCTCTTGTCTTGGTAGTTAAGAATATGGGTCTCTTTCAAATATTTGGTAGTGATAATTTTGACCCAAGTGTTGTCCGGCTCCGCCATTATTTTCCATAATAGCTTCATTTGTAAAGCGATATTCATGTCTTTAGTTTTCCTCAGGCCTAGACCCCCTGAATCTTTAGGTTTGCAAATTTTGTCCCAGCTGATCAGAGGTTTGTACTGTAAGTCCTTATTCCAGAAGAAAGTCCTGTTTATTTTGTCAAGGCTTGAGTGCATTGATGCTGGGAGCATGAAACTTTGCATGGTATATAGTGGTTTTGCCGCCAAGTTAGAGTTAATTAGGATCGATCGTCCATGCTGTGATAAGGTATTGGCTTTCCATTTGGCAAGTTGTGTTGTCGTTTTGTTGATGATATCCTCAAATGTGGTCTTGTTGACTCGGCCGTTTATGATTGGACATCAAAGGTATTTATCTAGTTTTGTCTGATTAGTTATATTTAGGGAACTCTCAATACTCGGGACGCGGTTTCTAGCAATACCAGGAGAGCATTGGAATGCTGATTTTGCATAGTTGATCTTTTGCCCTGAGATCTGGCAGTATTCGGTCATAATATTTCTGACCTTGTTACACGACTCCATATTTCCTTTAGAGAAGATAATAATGTCATCAGCAAATGATAGAAAGGGGATATTGACTGTAGAGCGTCTAAACGAGAATCCAATGCCAGAGTTGTTCTGACTAGCCTCAGCTGATAATCTTCTAGCAAGCACCTCTGCCCCAAGGATAAATAGAAAGGGGGATAGCGGGTCCCCTTGCCGTAGACCCCTCTTAGCTGGGAAGACATCAGTCGGACCATTATTGACTAATACAGAGAAGGAAACGGTGGTTACACATTCCATTATTAATTCAATAAATTTATTGTGGAAGCCAAATTTTTTTAGAACACTTAATGTGAATTCCCAATCTACACGATCATAATCTTTCTCCATGTCCAATTTAATGGCTAACCACCCATCCGCTCCTTTTCGGTTCTTAAAAGAGTGGAATATCTCATGTGCAATTAACACATTATCTTGTATCGCCTTATCAGACACGAATGCGCCCTGGAGAGGATGGATTAGTTTTCCAATCACCAGTTTCAACCTTTCTGTAAGAATTTTAGAAATTATTTTGTAAAGGGTAGAACACAGAATGATGGGTCTGTAATCACCCGTTTTAGTGGGGTTATCACATTTAGGCAGTAGTGTGATAAATGTGTGATTGATTTGTCGGAGGAGCTTGCCCGAGTGGAAAAAGGCTTTGACGGCTCGAATGACATCTGTCCCGACTATATCCCAATACACTTTGAAGAATTCCGCTGTCATACCATCCGGCCCTGGAGATTTGTTTTGTCCTAACGAGAAAACCGCATTCTTAATTTCCCCATTGGATGGTTGTTCAATGAGTCGGTTATTCATCTCATCCGTAATGGATGAGGGAATTAATTCCAAATATTTATCTAATAGCCTTTTGTTAATTTGTTCTCTAGAAAATCTTGCCATAAAATCCTGTCGGATTTCGTGTCGTATATTTTCTTCGCCAAAGATCATGGTTCCTTCAGACGTTGTGATCCGTCGAATAATTTTCCTATTTCTCCTTCCAGAAGCAATTCTATGAAAGTACGCTGAATTACAATCTGTCATTCTGATGTGTTTGGATTTTGCTCGTTGGCCCCAATAGTCTTTTTGGTATCTTAAGAGTGATTCTTTTTTCCTAATGAGTGTCATTTCCCTTGGTTTATGAACATTCGATTGGCTCACAGAATTCACAGATTGTAGTGTGATGAGCTCCTTTTCCACATTTTTAATTTGTGTGAAAACATTCCCAAATGTATATTTGTTCCATTCCTTTGCGTTTTGTTTAACGATCCTTATTTTTGAAACTAGTCGAAACATCGCGGAACCGTGGCAGTTAGCCCGCCAGGCTTGTTTAACCACATTGCGGAAGTCATCTCTCTTGATCCACATATTCTCAAATTTGAAGGGTGGAGGTTTGAACTGTGTTTGGTTATCAAGTGTCGTGGTGATAGGACAATGATCAGAAGTTGAAAAAGCGCCATTAGTGGTCATAATATCCGAATATGTCTCCAAGAACTGGTGTTGTACAAGTACGCGATCGAGTTTTTCTTTTATATTGTCCACTCCGTCCACCATCTTTCTCCATGTAAAAGGGTTCCCGACTGTTGGAATTTCTAATAATCCGCACTGATTTTTAAAGTCATTTAGTCTTTGAAATCTATTATAGTTATGCATGACACCGCCCCATTTTTCATTGTTGTTACCAATCTCGTTTAGGTCACCAATAACCATACATGGCAAGGTTTGTTGTGAGATAATATTTGTAATTTCGTTCCAGAACGCGCCCTTCTCTGCCGCATTCGGAGGGCCATAAACAAACAAAATCATCCCCACAAAATTATTGCTAACACAAGAATATTTTATTCCAATGATTCTTGGCAAATGAATTTCTACTGTAATTGTTTCGTTAAGAAGATAGTTCTCATTCCACATTACTCCTAATCCTCCTGATCTGCCGTTACCAGCAGACCAAACTGCTTTGTTAAATCCACTCCCAGTCCATGTCTTTTCAAGAGGAATTTTGTTAGTTTTGGTTTCTGCTACAGCCATTACGGCTATGTGCTCGTTCATCCGCATCGCCTTAATTTCTGTCCATAGATTCGGTCTTCCAATACCCCTAATGTTCCAGAAACAAATTTTCATTTAAAACCTTCGGATTGTATGCGGAACCATGGTGAGTTCTTCATACAGAAACTTCGTACTCCTTTTAATTTCTTTACAAGATAACACCTTAAGATAATGAGTATAGTTATTTCAAAGTGATGAACATTTGATCGGTTTTTACATTTGCCTGAGTGGTGCGCATAGAGATCTAAACTTTTCATAATGATGTTGTAGACAATTGTCTTTGATATACAACACAGTTGGCTAAGGATTACATGACTAATGAGGCCACTCACAATGATCATATTATATTTAAATTTAACAACATTGAAAATGTGTGCAACGGTTTTACCAAGTGTTCCTCTTTTATGCTTAGTCCTGGCAGACCTATCTCTCATACCATTCGAAACTGCGAGGCTAATTACTAGAGCTACATGCTTGAGCTCCTGTATGCATTGGCTAAGACGCACATAACACCCCTTTTCCCCAGTTAAATTCCACCATACATTTATCCTAATTATCTTATATATAGAAAATTGGCTTTCTTTGACTCCCCTCAACAAAGAGCAATTTGTAAATCTCATTTTGGAAAGGGGAGCATATTGGAAGTAACATGAAAGTTTCCCCATAGTGCTTGACTTTTGGTTTTTATATACTAAAATCTCACACTTTAGCTTAAGGAAAAGCCAGTAATCATAAAGATTAACGGGATAAAGATAGTGCAATCTATCACTCTTACCCCATGAGCCTCTTCTCTGCATATTTGTTCTCCGATCCACCCTTACTGTCATCTTATAAAGCCCATTCGCAAACATTTTCAAATTGTGCCATAGAGGCTTTTCACTAAGTTCTTGGCTCCAGCTAGCAATAGTTGAATTTTTAACAAAACAAGGTTTAAACGAGGTAACTACTATAATACAATCAAAGGTCACCCGACTTACATTATTCTGAAATCCAATATTCCTAATACATAGCCATAACCGAACAGAGCCTAAGACAACGATAAACAGACAACATGCCACATGACAAAACATAGCAATCGATACAGGCATGATCAAAATAAAACCACCACAAGAGCAGACACATAAAAGATTAATACTAGAGGATAGAGGTGGTTTCAAGGTTATCATGACTTGAAGATGCCCACAACCACCAGTGAGCACTTCCATTCCCCAGCTGCTATGTGCTTTACTCATGCTTACTCCTCTTCTTGCTGCTGCCCATCAGAGTTACTGTAGAGCAGGCAGAATCACCCTCCTCGACCTTAGCCTTGCGCTTTGCTGACTCAGATAGGGAGCCAGTGGACACCTCCAGCTGCTCAAACTCACGGGCTACTATAAGCGAATCACAAGGAGTCGCAAATCGCTCCTGCAGAGACTCAGCAAGACGCCCAGGGTGGCTCAAGTCAGGCAGGTCAAATTCCATTGATGGTGGAATATCCCTAAGTATAGCATCATAATCAGCCTGAGTGAGCCCGGGGTCTGCCAAGCCATCCTCAACCAGCATCTCTTCCATAAATTCATCCTCATCGAACTCAAGATCATCTTCATTGTCAGCAGCCCAAAGGAGAAAGTCGGGTTGCGATTCTGCCTTAGGAAATGGAGGCTCATCATCTGGGCGCAAGACAAGTGGAAGAGGGGGAGCAACAGCCAGGGTAGGAGATGACACAGGTTCTTCAGAGACCACTTGCATAGCCACATTTGGGGGTGCCCCAGATCCAACAGGTGATTCAACAGGGGACTTCGAAGAGGAGGAGTCAGAGGATAAAGAGACATTCTTACCAAAGCTAAGCAGAATGTCTGCCTTAGGGTGCCCAAAGGACGGTGGAGGGACCACAGAAGGGCGCCTAGCAGCCACCCGGACCCAAGCACCCTGTCCCTCCTCAACCAAGCCTTCAGCAGCAGGGGCCTGATCTTCACCAGTATGAGCAACATTGGGATTAACATTAGCATTGCAAAGATTGCGCATAGGACAATCCTCAAAAGCATGCTCCTCCGAGCCACAGCTACCACACCCCTGAGGAAAGTCCTCGAACCAGATTGGATACGACTCCACAATACCCTCCTCATTGATAACAAAAACACTTCTACCAGAGATTAAAGTAACATCCACCGAGATACACACTCTCGGGTACCTAAAACGGGCACCCTTGGAGTTGAAAGCTGCAACACGAATGACTTGGCCCAAGCCATTCTCTTGGACAATATCCCTCAGGATATCATCATGAACATACTTCGCAGCCTTCGCTGGGAGACCAGGAAAGCGAACCCACAGATCAAGCTTAGTGATCGACTCCGTCCAAGGATCGAAATCAAGACTCCAAGGACGAAGCAAGATCAATTGACCAGAGACACGGTAAGGACGGTTGTCCCAAACCAATGCTCGGTCCTCGGCCACATCAAAGCGCAGCTCAAACCAATTGTTAGCAACTGGTATGAGTTGAAATCCCCCAGATAAAAATTTCCACACATACCTTACTCGTTTTCTGACCTCCTTGGCTTCAAGAGAATCCCCAATAATGGTGGCAAAGAGTGACGATTAGTTGAGCGCTGTTATGTTCTCTTGGACACGACCTTGCAGGGCGAGGAGCCTCTCCCGATTGATGGTTCGCCTCTTGAATTTCTTCTCGGCTTTTGCCCTTTTGCTTGATTCTCCTGCCTCCTTACACTGGGATTGCTTCTCCTTGAGATTATAGCCTTCCGGCTCTTTTGTTTTCTCAATAACAGGGGTAGGATCATCTACCGCCACCGGGCTTTTGCCCTTAGCCACTCGGGATGGAGCCATTGGAACAACACCGAAAGAGATTATATGAGAAATTTGTAGATAAGACTTTAGAAAGAAGAGAAAAGGAAGTAGATGAAGGTGCAAGAAAACCCACCATCCACCGCTGCTTATATAGAGGACGAGAAGCGGACGGGAACACTCAGGGAGAGCACAATGCATGCCTCCCCCTATCAAATCACCTCTGAACCCCCTTCCAAATTCCTTGTAACAGTAACCAAACCCTCCCCAACCCGGAATACAGAGCGAGGAGCCAACCACAAACAAGCAAATCTTCGGATTACTGAGATCCGTACACCATCGGAGTGGCCAAGGTGGGGGTCGATTAGACCATACCCACCAAATCAATATCATCAGAAGCCGAAAACAAAGGAAAAGTTGATTAATCTTGGGAGGATTAGGGAGAAATTGATCCCAATACGTCTTCCCCCAATTTTGCAGAACGATGAACACCACTGGGAACTTGCCACCACAGATCCAATGATGGATTTTGGCCAAGTAGGGTAGTAGATGAATAGGGTTATCATCGAATCGGAAGAGAAATGGGTGGATTGCAGGGATTAAGGTGTACGGCCATAATAGAAATTGTAGATTAGGGGATGAGTAGAGTTTAGGATTTCTCCAGAATTTTTCCTCGCTCAGGGTTGGGAATGAGGGTTTTCTTATCGCGCGTGAGGCGCGTTCTTTCAGGAAAGGGGTTTTCTCCATTCCCAGTTTTCACAGTGATTGCAAAAATGTGTTCTGGAATTATTATTGTTATTATTATTATTATTATTATTATTATATGTGCGTGTGAAATCATTCAATTTTTTTATTTTTTTTTTTGGTTTCTTGCTACTTTGGGCCCACGACAAAGACATGGCCCAAAAGAATGGGTTTTAGGCCCTAATCCCACAACAACGGCCCACCATCGGGCCCATGGAGAACCAAGGGAAGAGGCAAAGTAGCAGTAGGGCTAGGGGCAAAGGCAGAAACAACGCCACCCGGAAGGTCGACGCCATCGAGCACCGCAATTGTAAGAGTAGAGAGGCTCCGATGAGCACATGAGCGTAGTGAAATGCTAATTGATGGAAGAAGCAAAGCTAGCGAAGGGCGAGGAGCCTAACGCATCCAAGATCTGGGCCAAACAAGAGAAAGCAAAGAAGATTTGGGGGGATTTGGACCCCTAGGGTTGAAGACAGTGGTACAAAAGCCACCGGAGAGGGCGAATCGACTCTGACACCAAGATGGGTGAAGGTGGCACGGAGGAGGTGGTGATGAATGAGGATGGAGGGTCGGAAGGGGATTTGGGACGTAATTTCAATTAGAAAACCGAACAGATGTAATTTCAATTAGAAAACCGAACATTTGCCCACCGAAGTTGAATGGGAGAACATCGCACTCCGACCGAAAAGAGGATCGGGTGGCTTGATTGGAGCTATGGTGGTGAGCTGGTGGTTACAAGGGTCGGGGAGGCACGGTGGTTGCTCCCTGAGGAGGTTTGGGCTTCCGAAGGGGGTTTGGGTATCTCCAATAGAGAGTTTTTTTCCTTTTCTTTTTCCCTTTTCCTTTCTTCTACTTCGAGAAGCCCCGACGGACCCGACGCAACCCATGGCTGGCGTCGAAGGAGTTGTTAGTCGCGGTCAGCCGCCCTTTAACCTTGTTTTCATCTTCCTTATATTATTTTTGATTGAATGTCTGTTTTCTCTAACCTTAAAAAAATAAAAAAATAGTGTGCTTATTTTAGTGGTTTGTTCGGTTACCATCTTGATGCAGGTTTTCTTGACCTACTAAACTAGTCTATTGAGTATATAGAATATCTTTCGGTTAAAAAAAGGATAAAAGAAAGTTTGTAAATCCTTCAATACCCACTAAAACCATCTCCAACAGATTATTCAAAGTAAAAAAAACAATGTATGGATTTTTTTTAGTGTTAAGTAGATTCCACCTGGCCCCTCTCTCTCTTCTTTTATTACCCAGACATTAATTGATAAATCGATCTTTCTATTATGACTTCTCCGGCGAAGAATGGATGAGAATGATCCAGAAGTCTGATACGATGACAACTTGTCCCACCGGACAAGCCACCAGATCCAACAAAGCAGGAGCAATCAAGGCCCTCGGAGGGGGTGAAGTCTGGAGCACATGGACAAGCAGCCAACGCCAGCGAGGAGGAGACGATGATCTTCATGGTCCCTCAGACAGCAACTAATCAAGCACACCAGGTTGAGTTCCACCATTCAGGAGGCCAATGCGAAGGGGGCGGTCTCAACATCATACAAACAGAGGTTGATTAGGGATGGGAGGAAGGTTTCGCCACAACTCACACCAACCCAGTTTACCAATAGGGGGAACCAGAGCCAGATTACAACACGGATGGCAACATTATACCTGAAGATGATGACCCTGACTGCCCAACGATAGCACTGAACAAAGCTGAGAAACTAGTGCTCCGAAGACCTTGGAGGGATATACTAATTATCAAACTCTTCGATAAGGGGCCGGGATATATGCAATTGTTCAGGCACCTCCAGCAGAAATGGGCACTTTCGGCCCCCTTTTCGCTAATCGAACCGGGCAACGATTACTTCATGACACGATTCTCTAACCGAGCGGACTATGAACATGTCGTCATGGAAGGTCACTGAATGATTGGTGACAATTACTTGTCAATCAAGAAGATGGTAAAACTTGGTCAATCCAATATGAAGGTTTACGAATGCTCTATTTCAACTGTGGAAAGGTTGGCCACTCTCGGGATGAATGTGGATTAGACGCCACACATGAGAAGCGTTAAACAATCCCACTGTCAGCATCCGACTTGACTAGCCACAAATTCGGGGGGTGGATGCAAGCGAAGAAGGTCTCTAGGAGGCGGACACAACAAAGTAACCCAAAAAAATGGGATTTGGGAGAAACATCCGGCGAGCCAATTGGAGCTCCAACGACTTACTCCGGCGAAGCTACAGTGGAAGAGCGGAATCCTAAGGGCGCGCCAAATCAGGAAATTCAAAATTCCACGATCTCCGGGGACGGGATTATTGGTCAACCCTCGAGATTTTCGGTGCTGACTAATGAGGAAGTGATATGAGAGGATAAAACCGCTGAAAATAAGGAAGTTGCCGAAGATAGCTCGATGAGCAAGGAAACCGAAAAGGAGGTTGTTATGGCCACGGATGGAAAGATAGATTCGGATCCAAGCAATGGGATAATTTTGGATAAAAAAACAAGAGAATAAAAACAACCAAATCCCTACTACTTCGGCCTCCAATCAAACTCCACTACCACAGACCCAGGGAAAACAAATCTCCGCCTCCAACCACTACTCAGGCTAAGTTCACTTCGTTTGTAACCCCTAAGGATCCACAGAATCAACAAATTATCACCACAAAGTCCCTAGTGTGAGCCTCCCCGAACAATCCACCAAAAACTCCAATTTTTCTCCCCCAAAATCACAACAAACCGCCCACCCAACACCTCCACTAAGGCTTGAGCAGCACCGAACAACCAGCACCAGTGTCAACCCTGCGAGTAGAGGTGGTGCACGTGGACAATTCGGTCAGTTTCCTCATGACATATCGCCGGATCGTTCCAGTGCAGGTGAACCTCCCAAGGAACGCAGACACGATGATCGTAGAATTTATACCAATGGTAACGGGACTCTGCAGGGTGGGGATCTCCAAAAGAGCTTATGATGCCCTCGCTCTGTTTGCGAAGGATGTCAATGCTTTTCTATCCCGAAGCCCGGATAGTCATCCAACGATTCTCTGTAACGTTGATAGATTAATAGTTGATATGAATAAGTTGAGTATATTAGTATGGAACACGAGGGGGGCGGCAAACAATAATTTCCACAACGCCCTCAGAGAATTGATCTGTATCCACGACCGAGGGTTATTGCTCTTGTGGAACCATGTATGTGTAGAAGCAGAGGAGGCATGCCACCGAGTTGGGTTGGATTCTTGGAGACGAGTTGATGCACAAGGCTTCTCAGGAGGAATTTGGGTCCTTTTGCGATCATCTGAGGTGACAACTAATATGATCAGTCTTCACCCTCAACATATCACAATGAAAGTTAACAAGGTAGGAGAAGAGCCTTGAATCTTTTCAGCAGTGTATGGGGCCCCGGAGCGTGTAAGGAGACTTGACCTATGGAACTCCCTTGAGGAGTTTTCCCTTTTAAACAACAAACCATGGCTATTGGCCGGAGATTTCAATGCGGTGCTCCACCCCCACAAGAGGTCAAGCTCATCGGTTGGCTCTAATTGGTCGACTCAATGATTCTCAAAGTTCATCGATCTCCTTCATTGGTCGACTTGGGCTATGATGGGATACCTTTGACCTACTAGCATGGGAATGATCTTGAAACCCGCTACACAACCAAACTTGATAGAGGCCTCTGCTCGCCAAGCTGGAAATTGAAGTTTCTGGATGCAGTGGTGAAACATCTCTTGGCGCCCCACTCGGACCATGCTCCCATGTTGATCATGCTTGAATGGGGATCAACGCCATCACATAATAATCGGCCCTTCTGGTTCGTCGCATCGTGGATGATGCACGAGACCTTTCAAGACTTTCTAAGAGAGCAATGGAAGGGAGAGGAACCTACCTGCGTGGATTTAAAGGAACTAATTAAGGAGATGCATGTGTGGAATCGGGGGGGGGGGGGTTATGGTAACATTTTCAAGGGAAAAAAACAGCTATGGGCACACCTGGATGGGGTGCGTAAAAGCTTGCGATACGCACATGTCGACACTACCTTAATCTGGAGAGAACCATATGCAACGAGCTCAAAGAGGTCTTGAATCACGAGCAAATGCTATGTTTTTAGAAATCCAAGGAGGCGTTCTTAGTTGATGGGGACCAAAACACTAAGTTCCATCACTTGTCAACGATGATTAGATGTCGGCAAAACAAGGTCTCTACGTTGCAAACTGAATCAGGAGAGTGGATTGAAGACGCTGATTTGGTTAGGGCCATGGACCTTGATTTCTTCAGTGAAATCCACACAGTCGAGCAGAGACAGGCGAATCAATTACCGCCTCCTTCATCGGATTTTCCTCAGTTCCAAGATGTTTACAACCTTTACAGGGAATCTTTGGATGTTCCCTTCTTGTCATCGGAAGTGTGGGATGCCTTAAAGAGTATGGGGCCTTACAAGGCGTTGGTACCAAATGGCTACCCTTCAATATTCTACCAGAGGAATTGGGACACTATAAGGTCTCAAGTAACGGACATGGTGTTGTGCTTGTTAAATGAAGGCGTGTTCCCTAGTTCAATTGCATATGCTCTACTTGTGATGATACCGAAAGTTTAGGTGCCATCTAAACCTGCACACTTCAGATCCATCTCTCTCCTTAACTCCATTTTCAAAATAGCAACAAAGTGTATCATCAACCGAATAAAACCGCTACTAGAAGACTTGATTGCACCAACCCAGGCGAGCTTTGTTCCGGGACGTCAAAGCATCTGTAACACCCCGTCCCACATCGGATATCATAAGGATATTGGGAGTGGTTTATAAGTGATTCAAGCCCTACCCATGTTACAAGAGCTCTTGCTTTGCAGGCTCCAAGTGAGGACAACGGACCTGAGATGGCTAGGACCCTAGGTGGCATGGGCTGGCGCCTCTTAAGACCCCGGGTATTACATCATCAACAATGTCGTGATAGTTCAAGAGGTCTTGCATTCGATGTTCGAGAGAAGGAGAAGACGATGGATGTTGGTTAAGGTAGATTTGGAGAAGGCCTATGACCGGATCGACTGGAGCCTTTTGAAAGAAATACTAGAATTAGTCGGTTTCTCACACCACCTCATCAACGTCATAATGAGATGCCAAAATATAGACAGGATGAAGCTGGTTTGGAACGGGGAAGCAGAAAGGGGAAATCACGGCAACGCGCGAAATCAGGCAAGGCGATCTTCTATCGCTGTATCTATTTGTTTTGTGCATGGAACGACTATCACATACGATTAATGAGGTTGTTAAATAGGGTAGGTGGAGGTTGGTTAGCTTGAACAGGGTGGTGCTTTCACACCTCTTCTTCACGGACGACCTTGTTCTCATGGTCGAGGCTTCGGTGGAGCAAGGGGCAATCATAAAGTCTTGCCTAGACATATTTTGCTCGAATTTTGGGGAAAAAGTTAACTTTGCAAAAAGCTCGATCATGTACTCAAGGAACGTCCCTGCCAATGCCAAGAGGAGCATAAGTAACGCCCTGGGCATCCCCATTTCCACGGACTTCGAAAATTACTTGGGAGTTCCGAGAGCGACGAAGTGAATGACCATAGGCCATTATCGTTTTCTCCTAGACAAGATGACAACCACGCTCCAAGGACGGAATACGAAAACACTCTCATTTACAGACAGGGTGACCCTAGCCAACTCGGTATTAACTAGTCTGTCGGTATACTCTATACAGTCTAGCATGGTGCCTAGGAGCATCCGCGATGACATTGACCGACAAGTTCGAGGGTTTATATGGGGATCGACAGAGGAGGAGAGAAAACCTCACTTATTAAATTGGAAGGTCGTTACATCCTCCAAGCCTGAAGGTGGACTAGGTCTTCGATCGATGCGAGTATCTAACCAAGCAATCCTAGCCAAGCTTAGTTGGCGCTTATTAAACCATTCCGGAATGGCTCACTGGAAAGGACTTGTGGGTAGTACCCAAAGGTCCCCAGTTCGAACCCCGTATATGGCCGCTCTTTATTAACCAATTCAAGGTTATTTGGGGGGAAGTACTGCTAGGGAAGGGCTGATGTTGATATGAAAGGAAATTAGGCTCCTCAAGCACTTGGAAGGGGATCATCCATGGAGCTGCAATTCTTACCCCGCAACTTAGGGTGGCTATTGAAAACGGCGAATCCACGCTCTTTTGGATCCACCCTTGGTTAACTGAGACACCGCTCATGGATGTTGCCCAACAGCCGATTCCGAATAGCATCCTTGGGGTGACAGTAGCCGAGATGACAGAACATGGAGCATGGAAGTGGCCCATACTCTCACACTACCTAGGTCCTGAAATGCTTAGAAATCTGCAATCCATTTACCTGTCAAATGGTGAAGGAAATGCCGATGAATTATTCTGGAGCCTCACCCCCTCGGGTGAGTTCACGACAAGCTCCACATCAAGACTCATCCGCAAGGAGACGGGGGAAGCTAATCGATCGGCTGGATGGACTCACATATGGAGAACACCGGCCCAGCAACGGGCTCGTGCCTTTCTCTACTTGGCCGCACATGATTTCATATTATCCAATGCCAATTGAGTTCGAAGACATTGCTCGACTTCAGCTTCGTGTTCGAGATGCTCAGCCACAAAGACAAGTATTCATCTGCTAAGGGATTGCCCAACTATCCACAAACAATGGGTCAGATCTGGACAGCCCGACCTCACATCCTTCTTCGCCCACGTGACGACCAAAGACTGGATTTTTGCTTGCACTAGAAAGGAGGATAAGCAAGCAACTCTCTTCGCCTTAATAGCGTGGGCGATATGGAAATGCCGAAACAAACTGGTGTTCGAAGGCACGGATGAGATAGCAAAACCATTTATCATGGTGAACCGTGACGCCCAGGATTACATTCGAACGACGGTCTCCTCACAAGTCACAACCGATGCTCGCGCCTATGGCGAGTGATGCCGGGAGTTGCACAGTTTGGTGTCCGCCACGAAAGGGCTGGATAAAGTTGGCCTTCAACTTCATTGATCACTCTGCAAACCCCGGTAGTGTGAGAGTATGGGCCACTTCCATGCTGGTGGGGGTGTCCGCCACCAAAGGGCTGGATGAAGCTGGTGGGGGTGGCGTCTTCACTGATCACTCTGGCAAATTCCAGTCGGCCTTCAACTTCATTTGTGGCATCTGCAAACCCAGCACATCGGAGCTTTGGTCAGCATACTATGGTCTGAGAACAACTAGTAGTATGGGATACTAGAAGCTGATCCTAGAGACGGATTCTCGTGAGGTATAGGAGCTGCTCACCACGGGGAAGAGAGACACTTCGCTCGAAGTCCACCTTGTAACTCAGTGCAAGAATTGGCTAGCTCAGACATAATGGGAGGTCTCCACCGTCCATGTTAAACGCCAGGCAAACCATATGGCGGATGCAATGACAAAATACGCTTTCTCAAGCTTAGCCCCTTTTACTCTTTTTCCCAATATCCCCCCTGTTAATGTAATATGTTTGACTCTACTACTACCATAATAAATAATTTGAGGCTACCGCCTCCTTTTGGATAAAAAAAAAAGGGGTTGTTACTTGTTATATACACGGTGAACTTCTCGCCATCCACACGGCGCCGATGCGAACATCCGGAGTCGGTAAGATTTTCCTCAAAATAATTTTTAAAAATAAATTGCCGATTCCGACCTCCGAAGTTGGTAGTTAATTAGCGCTCCTCCCATAATTAATCCTCCTGCGAAGCCCTTCAGCAATTCTACAAACCTGTAAAGTAGGACTCCCTCCATGCTAGCTAGTACTCCCTCCTCAAAATTTTATATTCCTCCCCTTCTATCCATTTTATACTCCCTAGAATGCTAGCTACTAGCTAGTACTCTTTGTTTCAAGCAGCAGGAAGTTAATTACAGAATTTTGCTCTCTTGCTAATTAAAAGTCTCAGTTTATAAATTAATCACTCAATTTTGCCGACTTCTACTTTCGGTAACGGCAGAAAGTCAACACCAGAAGTCGGGAAAGGAACCGTGTATTTGGTGATATTATGCCGTGTCAATAGCAAAACGGTAAAAAAAACATATTTTTAAAATTATTTTTACTTAATTCATCATTTCAAAATTTTGAAAAATGATTTACTTTTGGAGAACGCTACAAATTTAGGAAAACCTTTTGCATTTTTTTGGTTTCTTCTCCATTTTGAAAAATGAGATTAGAAAACTATTGGACTAAAAAAGACCATAAAATTCTTTAAAAAAACTTTAAAATCTCCTGAATGATGAATCCAACAAGTTTTGGTTCTAGGGCTTAAGCATAAAAAAAGAAGAGTAAGATGTTTTTTATGAGATCCGTTGAACTCAAGCCATAAAACGTGAAATTTTCCTCCCACTTGAATAGAAGAATGAAGGGAGGAAGTCAATAGCCTCTTCTCTGGCTAATCAATAAGGAAATCTTTATAAAAAAGCTCTTGGCCCAACCTTCAAGGGTCCAGGCTCAGAGAACGCAAGGGAAAAGTTTTTACTTAGAAGTACCCCCTAAAAAAATCCATATTTCAAAATTTGCATGCGACCTTCATTTTGAAACCAAGGCATGTGTCTACGTCTAAGTGCCACTATCAGAAGTGATGTTCTTCCTGCCCTATTTCTCTTTGTTCGAATGTCTGATAGCGGCACAAGACAGACTTTGAAAAAGGAAAATTGTAACCTAGCATAATAGCCTTCATTCAATTCCATCGAACCTCTTAGCCCTTCCACCTTCCGCTTAAGAAAAGGTTGCCAATGGGAGTGGAAGGATTGAGGAGGGCTTATATCTTCAGATCTTTATCGGGAATACGATGTGGGAATCTCTTGGTCATTTAGTAAAGGCATGCCAACACCTTAAGGGGCAGTACGGAGTTGCGTCAACTGTGGATATAGACTAGGCTAAGGTCATTGAGAAGACCCAAGAATTCCGCTACTCCTTGGGACCAATGTAACGACGGATAATTCAGAATCAGAATAAATCTAGTACAGGAGACAATGGATCACCAGACAACTCTTTCACTTTATATGGATCGAGAGGGCATATCGCAATTCTTCTTGGAGGAAGGTTGGTTTGCCCAGGTGACTGGTCCTGCCATAATGTACTCTTACCTATAGCACCGGAAACTGAAGTCGAGCATACATACGACGATCTTCATGCGTGAATAGTCGGGAGGAAAGAAAGGGTGGTAGATGATAATGAGAAAGGGCGCCGCGTCTGGACGAGCGGGCAGAATGGATGAGCGAAAGGTGCCATGCTATGGAGTGGGAAATATCCCAAGTTTCATGTAAGAAAACTAAATGCACTTCGAGGCCGAGGAACAAAGATAGAGCTAGCCTATTCGTTATGGGGAATCAATGCTCTAGACTGAATAGAGCTTACCTATGGCACCTGGCTTTCTCCGCTACATATTAGCTTTGCTGCGCTTAATAAGTTGGTGTTCGCCACAACTCTCTGGCGACCACTTTCCTTACCTTACCCTTGCTACACTCTCACTCCAAGCTATGCCTGCTGAGCAAGATGCATGACACGGGACGGTAAGAGAAAGACTATTTTCTCCGGTTCTCTCATAAATCCAAAGACGCCCCAAGACAAAGTCAAACTGTTAGGAAGAGGACGCATGATCAATAGAACCTGGTCGGATCCGGGCTGGGATAGTGGTGCTCATTCCTAACCATTTTTGAAAAGGTTTGCTCATGCTGAAGGGAGCATCCTCACTTAGTGATCGGTCTGCTAGTTCACGCAAATTTGAAGAAGTTATCACGAACGAGCCACATTAGGGAAACTTGCACGTGTGGTTCTGGCCGGGCTTTCCTGAGGTATCTAATAACCCTGCTTTTGCTCGCTGCTAGCGAACCTCTCCTAACTATTGCCCATTTATTCTGGAATAATATTTTTAAGAGGGACAATTTTACATATTTATGCCAAATCCTTCTATTATTAAGTACGTTGGGTACCATTTCGATGTGTTTTGATTTTTCCGAACAGCGAAGCACTGCCGAGAAATTCACGTATCACTTGATACGGACGACTTCTTTTAGGCCCCCCCTTTCTCAAACTCAAATAGAGCGGGTTAGTGAGGCAAGCAGAGGTCATAAAGAAAGAGGGTACTATCACTCTTAGAACTGTTAGTAACAACAAGAGGAAGTCCTTGCTTTCTAGAGATAGGTTTCAATCCTGGCTTAAAATTTGATAGAGATAAAGAGATAGAGTCGAATCTACTCTTTCTGTAATTGACTCCCTCCCGCTCCCAACCAACCTTTTCTTTTGAAAAGTCTTCCACTAGTGGCGGAGAGATATGAATCTGGATCCCGATGACCGGCGAGAGATCCACTTGTTTGGGCCGATACCAAGGATTGAGGACCAACAGTTCCCGCGCCTTGCCGGGCCGCCGTCAAAAGGTCTTAGAGAGTCAGATTGCTAGAGAATAAATAGTGATCAAACTTAGCACCAGGGAATTGGAATGGAGTCAATTGCTAAGGGTTCGGATGCCCCAGACAAGAAATATGGAGGGGATCAACTAACGCCTAGCCAATTTCCATAATGTAGAAACAAGAGACTTTGGCCTCAAATATCATATGAAATGTAAGGAAATCCTCTCTGTTATTAGCGGATTTTTCTAAATGACTTAGTCTAAAAGGGTCACCCTATCTCAACAAGGGAAAAAATCTAGGCGCAGACGTCACAGTTCCTTCTTTCATTTGTGGGCTCTTTCTCTAGTAGACTATACGCCCTCCGATTTTTAATATAAGACGTTTGACTTTTGTGCACGTAGTTTAAAGAGCTGAAAACTATATAAAATATTGATTTTTTAATTATTTTTTTTACATTATTATACTTATTAATAACAAGTATTACTCCTTCCGTTTGAAATTATTTGTCATTTGTCTTGTAGCAGTAGTGCACACTTTTTAAGGAGATAAAAACTATATAAAATATATATATTTTAATTAAATTTTTATATATAATTTCATACATATAAGTAGTAAGTATAAGATTACGAAAAAAATTTAATTAAAAAAATTATATTTTATAGAGTTTTTAGCTCGTGCCGAAAAGTTAAACGACAAATAATTTCAAACGGAGGGAGTATAATGTAAAAAATTAATTAAAAAAATTAATATTTTATATAGTTTTTAACCCCTTAAATTACGTGCATAGAAGTCAAATGCCTTATATTAAAAATCGGAGGGAGTATCGTATAGTGGATTGCCAGGTTACCCTTTGAATTTGTAATATTTTCGAATTGGGGACCTTTGAGTACTACCCGCAAGTCTTTTCCAATAGTCATTCCAGAATGGTTATTGCCAGGTTACCCCAAGAATGAAAATTGCCAGGTTACCCCAAGAATGAAAAAGTGAACAAAATAAGGGAGGGCCTGTCATTATTATTTTACATAGAAAAGAATACAAGTACGAGACTAAAAAATGTTGGAGATGCTCTAATACTTCGTTTCAAATTTGGGCCAACTTCTAGTCCACTTTAAGCCCACAAAATTGGCCCATAAACACAAATCAAAGCCCAGTTTACAAAGCCCTCAACCTTTGCCTTCATTCTGTCTTGCTGAACAAGAAGAAGGTGGAGAGAGTTAAAGAATAAAGAGTGAACAAACACGAAGGAGAAGAGGAGCATATCTCACTTCGAAGCTTCTCCCTCCCACGCTCTGAATCAGGTATAATTGCTGCACAATAAGGTGGATGGAGTTCCAATTCACTGTTTTTCTTCGTATTATTCGCCTTTCGATCTGATCATTAGGGTTTTAGCATTTCACTCTTTGGTTCGTCTACATATTTGGTTTTGTAAATCCGCTTGATTTTGAACGATCTCAGATTGTCTCCGTGAAGGAACATACCTCCCTTCCGATTATCTGATTTGTTAATTGATCTGCAGGTTTTCAAGGCTCTGCAAATCGCTTAACATGTTTCTTACAAGGTAAGAAGACCGACCTTGATTTCTGGATTCAGATTTAGGGTTTATCTATTTGAAAAAAACACTGCCCTAAACTGTTGGAACGATTTATTTGTGTTTTAAAGTAATTTTTTTGCACTGTTTGTTGTCATTTAAGGACTGAGTATGACAGAGGAGTTAATACCTTCTCTCCTGAAGGGAGGTTGTTTCAGGTGGAATATGCCATTGAAGCGATCAAGGTAATCTGATTTTGCCAGTGTAGTTGTTTTTCCAAGTGTTCGAAATTGAATCTGGAGACGATAATTTATGATTTTAGGGGGAAATTTGAGCGTTTTAATGATTTAATTGGATGTGTGATGCAGTTGGGTTCAACTGCAATTGGAATTAAGACCAAGGAAGGTGTTGTCCTCGCTGTTGAAAAGCGCATCACTTCTCCTTTGTTGGTATGCTCAGTTTTCAAGCTTAAATAGAAAAATCTTCATCTGATTACATAGCACGGTAGTGTTTGTTATGACTGTTGTTGAAATATCTCGTTATGAACTGTCAAGAGTAGGTTTTTTTTTTTTTTGGATGGAAGAGGACCTTTATTACAATTAGCTTAAAGTGAATCTGGTTGATTTAGGCAATTACAAAGTTATGCTCTATTATTATACAATACCAAGTTATTAGTTATAGCTGAGATTCACAAGCTAATGATTACTTGTTATTAGTGCTTAAGCTTTTTCCTAAGGCATAGATTGAATTTATATCATGAAAATTTTGTAAAACAGCAATACTTAATGTTGTGATAAATGAGAATTTTGTAAAACAGCAATGCTTAATGTTGTGATAAATTGATAATAGCATGTTAACCTGTGTGAGCTAATACAGTAAAAGATTTTTCTAATTTTCTCGTAACAATCAGTTGTTTTTTGTAAGTGCTATACAGAGAAAATAAGAGGGATTGTTCCATAGCTAAGTTTGGAAACTTTGAATAACCTTTTGATAAGACTTTACCATGATATTGAGGTAATGAATTTGTGCTTCAATTTTGGAGCATCTTGGGAGGAGTAATTGCATAATTTTAGCTTTCCTTTATAGGCTATTTTATGCCAAGAAAAATAGAATTGAATAAGATGTTCTTTGGCGAGATCAACTTGCTTGTGGAGGATAAATGTAGGGAGAGGGACAAGAAGAACAATGCTTTCGGTTAGGTTGCTTGCTTTTCCCTCTTGTTATTCTAAAGTAGATGGTAAATGTATGAGAAAAACATATGCTCATTTATTGCCATAAGTACCTAGAGTAATGAAGGACTATATGTATACACTTGAAATGATTGAACTGCAGCTAAGATTTTTGCATTAAGCTACATACTTTTCACTCTTTCAGGAGCCCAGTAGTGTTGAAAAAATAATGGAAATCGACGAGCATATAGGATGTGCTATGAGTGGATTAATTGCTGATGCTCGTACGCTTGTTGAGCATGCACGCGTTGAGACCCAGGTAATTTTTTCATTATAGTCAGCTTAAGGACAATACTTATTTCGTCTTCGTGTACGTTAAATGGAATGATTAAAATTTCACATCTTGACAGAATCATAGATTCTCATATGGTGAACCCATGACTGTGGAGTCAACAACCCAGGCATTGTGTGATCTGGCACTGAGGTTTGGTGAAGGGGATGAAGAATCTATGGTGAGTCTATTTACTTAAATTAGCTAATGCCTGAAGGCATTCTCAAATACTTGTTGACATTTGCGTAATGATTGAATTTCCATGATCCTGATCAAATTGACTAAATGCTACATGCCATGATCCTGATTAGATGGACTGTTTAGTTTCATCAATAGTTCTCCTGTGTAAATGGAGAAGATCACTGGTTGAGAGTTGTTTTGTTTCAATGCAAACTGATGGCTTTGTGTGCATTGGTTTACTTCACTTGCAAAGCCTGAAATCTTGCGATTTTTAAAGGAGTTAAATGGCCACCTTGTGTTTGTGTGCTCATATGATTATTTTTGCTTGTAAAGATCGTATTCGTGCAAAATGTAAATCAACTAACTTTAGAGATAGGAGATGGGTAGATGGATTAGGCGTTTGAGGGATGGTTTACGTTTACCCTATTTGTAAATAGGTTGGTTTGGGGTATAACTGTTTTTTTTGGCTCTTTTTGTGGGATTAATTTGGGTAATATTAGGCTTTTGGATGCCTTGATGTTTTTTTTGGCGCAACTTTTTGCGTCTTTTATATATGAAAATATATATTTACCGGTTGCAAAAAAAGAAGAAGAAGATGTTATTCTCCTTTCCAGTTTAGGTAACATGCCCAAGGTGTGAAATTGTGTACAGAAACTGGAAGTTTGTACATTTGAAAAAGAAAATAAAAATTTTGTGCTTTCTTTTGAATGAGAAAAATGTATAAAACTAGCTATCCAAGTATAACCATAGAGTTGCCTTTTTTTTTTAGCTTTTTAAGTTGAGGTGCTATAACTCTGCTCAGTATTTCCACAAGAACAATGCTTGTAGCATGGGTTGCGCTTTCCTTTATCTTTACTCAAATCAGCCTTCATTTCGTTATTGATCATGCAACTAAACCAATAAAGGTGACATTTTTTCAAGTGGAAGATGTATAAATCTGACGGGAATTGCTTTCCTAGAACAAATGTTCTATATTGTTGCAGTTGTCATGCCAGCTTGTGTATTACTTCCTCCGTTCGCCAAAACTTGTCATTTTAAATCCCCACACAATTTTTAATAAAGTTAATCATTACACTTCTTTTTTACTAATTTACCCTCATTTATTACTCTACTTTTTACTTTATCAAAAACTACAACTCACAACACATCAATTAAATCAAAGGCATTTTAGTAAAGTAGAAGCAAAAATACCTAAAATGACAAGTTTTTCCGAACAAAAACAAAACTCTACAACGACAAGTTTTGCCGAACGGAGGGAGTATCTTATTTGATATCTTTGATTCTTTGTGTATCACTTTCTTTCGAGTCATCATATCATGTATTTTTATATGCAATTCTTATCAAATACAGCATTTAAATTTCATTTTGGTTCTGAATCCATTTATATTATGCAGTCTCGTCCTTTTGGGGTTTCTCTTCTCATTGCTGGCCATGATGAAAATGGACCAAGTTTGTAAGTCCACTTTTCAGTGATCTAATTCTTCCAAATCCTGAATAAATTGCATCTCTTTATATCTTTTCATGCTTTTCATGCATCTAATCTCAGAATCTTTTTTTTTAATGGCAGATACTATACAGATCCCTCCGGCACCTTCTGGCAGTGCAGTGCCAAAGCTATTGGCTCAGGTTCAGAAGGTGCAGACAGCTCATTGCAGGAGCAATTCAACAAGGTAAAGATATGATCTTCCTATTGTCTATTCCCCACCTTACAATTAGCTTTCATTCCTCTCAAACGCACAATCCACTCTCATGATTGTTGTAGTTCCCCCAGCACAGTTGATTAGATTATTAGGGTGTAACTGACAACTGTAGCTTACTTTGACTTAGGAGCTGACTCTCTTGGAGGCTGAAACCATAGCACTGTCAATCTTGAAGCAAGTGATGGAGGAGAAAGTGAGTGCTTACGTCGGATCTTTGGAAATCATTTGATGCCATTTTCTTAACTTTCGCAATTTGTTGATGCATTGCTGATTGTTCCCAGGTGACACCCAACAATGTCGACATTGCCAAAGTTGCCCCAACTTACCATCTCTACACCCCATCCGAGGTGGAGGCCGTCATCAGCCGTCTGTAAGCACCTCAGGGATTATATTCCATTGATTCCAGTCCCTTGATTCCATTCCCTGCAATTAGACATGCTTGAACTCAAGAACGTCGATCCTTGGAAACTGTTGGATAAATTGGTTTTACTTCTATGTCACAAGATTGTTGGTTGTTGCATTTAATGTGTTGCTTTAGCTTTAATTTTCTAGTTGTAGGTTTATATTTCCTAAGCTGTTTTTACTAGAGTTATTATGTCTTTTGTAGCTTCACTTTTCAGACTTTGTAGCTTCTCTTGTAAGCTTCAAAGGACATCTCTTGTCTTTAAATAGTTGTTTTCTTCTTGCATAATATGATAAGACAATATGAAGAAGATCTTAAGCTTCTCTTTGTTCTTCCTCAAGATTCTCCCAAGATTTGTTGTTTCCGCTCCTAGGATTCGCTCCTAGGATTTCAGTTTAGAAATCTAACAGAAACCTTTGTTTCAAACTAATTTGAGTTGATTCCCATATTAGAACATGAAGAATTGAATTACTTCCTTTTGCTTGAAGTAGTTGGTTAAGCTGCGTCTCTTGTGCTTTTTCAGGTATTATCATCAGTTTTGAATGGTTTAAAATGAATGAAGTTATTAGAAAGACACACTACATCAAATGGAACATCACAAATTAGAGCTCATAAAGTATATCAACAACCAAATGGGTCATACATCTCTAGTGTCAACTAGGTGAATGACTCCTCGGATCTAACTCGAGTTTGCATACCCAATGAGTCATGCTAACCCAAACTCTTAAATCATCGAAATGGACCCTGTGCTTGACGATGATTGGGGACCCAATACGGGAGGCAATCAAACTAGATCCAAAATCTCAAAACAGTTGAAGTCAGAGTTCAAACCCTAAGAACTCCCTCCCAAATTCTAATTTCCAAAAATGGAAACTCCAAGATTTGATTCGATCCTCCCATCGCAATACGAGATACCCACAATCCCAAACTTTCATGGTCTGAAATCCCTTTTCTACATCGACGAACTCCAAAGTTCCAAACTGTGTTTCTCGATTTCGAATTTCACCTCCCAAATCTCTCTCTGACCCTGCAGGATACAAATCCATCGATTGCACTCATGACGGTTCCACAAGTTCACGAAGACAAATGACTTTTCTATACAAAAGCTAGCTTGTGCATCATTTACATGATATGAACACAGTGGGCCGTGGCGGATTCAGGTTTTTGTTAAGGGGGTCTGAAAAAAATTTCAAGATTTTTTTATTTTTATGTAAATGTGAATAATAATTTTTTTAAATACGTAAGAAAAATATTAAATTTATAATTTAAATAGTCATCCTCCTATATCTTAAAGCTGAGTACTTTGGAGAGCAGTGATGCTATCCACGTGGAACATTCTCCAATTTTTTTCCTTCTTTCCATTTTTGCCCTTCTCTTCCTCTTTCTTTCTCCCGTTCTCTCTCCAATATTTTCCTTCTTTCCGTTCGCTCTCCCGATCTAGAGGTCGCGCCTGTCGCCGGCGGCCATGGCGAGGATTCTAGGGTTAGGGGTTCGATCTAGAGGTCGCGCCTGATGCCGACGGTCATGGCGAGGATTCTAGGGTTAGGGGTTCGATCTAGAGGCCGCGTCTGATGCCTCATCCATCCACATGTATTTGTTTGATTTGAAGATGTCATTTTTTTCCATTAAATTCTGTTTCTCAATGGTTGCTAATCAATTCAAAGTCCCAACCCATCGTGTCGATGTATGTGTGTTTTGATATGGGAGTTGCTCAATTGCAAGTTCCAACTATCTAATTAGGGTCTCGATGAATTCCAAGTTCCAACTATCTAATTAGGGATTCAATTTGGTTCATTTTGATTTCTTACAAGGAGATGAAATTGAGATGATATGGAACCAAGTAATGAATATTGAAATTCCTACCTAACCCCAATTCAATTCAAAGTACCCTATGTATTTGTGAACTTGGAACCATATTCATCGTTGTGTTTTTAACAGCACACATTACGGGTGGTAGAAAATTCTACATGTGTGAAATAAAAATAAAAACATCTACTCACGTTTCAAAATAATTTTAAGTTGGAATTTAAAATTAATTTGAAAGATATAGAGACTTAATTTGTTAGTAAAGCATATCTAGTATCTACCCACGTTTACCTCTAAAAAACAAGTATCTACCCACGTTCATAAGTTTTTTTTCTTTCTTTTTAACCTTTTCATATATATTAGCAATATTAGCAATTTAACCGTAAATAGAATTTTTCCCACTAAGTTCATGTACTTCCCACTAATTGAATTTGGTAGTTATTTTAGTATAGACATGGAAGTTATCCCACGTTTTTTTACCCACGTTCTTTTTATCCCACTCCCCCACGTTTTTCTACCCACGTTCTTTTTTAGTATAGACATGGAAGTTACCTTAGTTTTTTTTTTATTAGTATGGAAGTTACTTAGTTATCCCACTCCCCCACATTTTCTTATACACACATAAAACCTGGAAGTTACCTTCATTTTTCTTTATTAGTATGGAAATTACTTAGTTATCCCACTCCCCCCAATCGCCTACTAAGCTCATAACGAGGCTTCAAATGCCAACACTCGCAGATACCATCAACACCTTAGATGGATCCACAAAGAAAATTTTGACAATTAGAGGAAGGATTACCGTTCTTTGGACAACGTCTTATCGAGACTCTAAGGACGTCGACGAAATTCAACTTATTATCATGGATGAATTGTTATAAGTTGATTTATTTTTTGTTTTCATCCTATATATATTTATTATACATTTATACAATATATGATCTTCTGCACAGGGGGATACCATTCAGGGGATGATAACAAAAAAGAATGTTGCCAAATTTTCACCTTTTATCAAGGAGGGCGGATTATATTCGTTCAATAATTTTCTTCTCTCTGAGAACACGGATTCCGTCAGATTTGCTCCTCACAAGTACAAATTGATCTTCACTTTCAAGACCGTTGTTTCTCTCATTGAAGGGCTGAACATTCCTCTGCATAGTTTTACCTTTGTTGATTTTAGAGACATCAACTGCAACATCTTTGACCATGATTCTACTATTGGTAATTTTGTATATTCACTAGATCAAATATTTTATTGGCAATGTTGTTGTTCCTGGTTTGATGATATGAGTTTCAGCTTGTGTTTTTTCTAATGTAGATGTGATTGGTTACATTACCAAGTTCTCTCCCCTTCAAGCTGACGTGAACAATTTGTCTTCACCTGCGAAACTTGATTTCTCCCTGGAAAATGAAGTGTTAGTTTCCATTTAAATGTGTTATGTATCGCTTACATTACCAACTCTGAACTGCACTTTGTACAAGTATTAAGAACTACATGGTTAATGCTTATAATTTATCATTTTCATTTTACTTCATTTTCAGCAATGAAACTCTGAACTGCACTCTGTGGAATAAGTATGCGCATGAATTGAATAATCACTTGACGAGAGTTGGAGAAGAAAAGGTGTTTGTAATCATCAAATTTGCAAAGGTCAAGAAGTTTGGAGGTTCTTATCACCGACCCCTCTTTACTTTATTGGTCATTCACTTGTCTTTATCGTTCATCACTATAAATGATCATTCTGTCTTCTCTGAACTAATAACTTCAGGTGGATTTATCTTGAATAATGCTTCCAACCGAACTAAGCTCTTTTTTGATGCAACAATACCGGAGATTGCAAGCTTCAAAGAAAGGTTATCATTTTATATGTCAAGTTGATATCGGACTCTTGTCGAATATGAACTTTCTTTACCTATTTTCACATGTTGTGCAATGTCGGTGGTGTGATGCAAATTCAAATGTTCTCGTGAGATCAACCATTGCAGAATTGTCTCAAACACCTGTGCAGGATCCCTTTCCAATTGATTCTAAACAATGCATCCAATTCTTACATAAAATCTCCGAGGTTTATTTCATCGTCATTTTCAAATACTATTAGTTAGTGTATGAAATTGAAGTTCCCTAAATGATTTTTTTGCTTACATTTTTTGGTTAACAGCCGCGTACTGTTGTTATTGTTGGACGCATCGCCCAAATATGCAAAGATGTGGATTGGGCGTATAATGGATGCAAAGTTTGCAACAAGAAGGCTATATATTAGGACTCTATGTTTTGGTGTAATAGTTGTTCTATACATGTCAAGTTCCCTGAACAAAGGTATGTATGATGATGTATTTCATGTCAGTTTAGATATGTTTGCATATGTTTTGTATGTTTGTTTATTAGGAACAATGACCTAAATATTTTCCAAACCATCTCAATTACTCACACTCTTTTACTATTTTTTATTCCTTGATGTGGTGACTGATGTTAATTCATTTGTCGTTTAGATTTCTGCTTCAGATTATTGTGGAGGATGCTACGGGGACTGCCAAGATGACATTGTTCAATCAAGCAGCCATCCAGGTACTTAAAAAGGATGCTTCTACTTTACGTGCTCAGATGGTTAAGGTCACTGCCTCTAACGCATATTTGTATGTAATTATTGTGTTTTTAGTCTACTTGGCATCATATCAATTGTGTTGTTTTGTTATTGTTTTTTTTATAGGGAGATTCCAAGCTTACATTTCCCCCCGAATTCAACAAGCTTCTCTCTCGTAAGTATGTGTTCGTTGTTGATGTTGGACAATACAATATTGAGCATCCACGTGATGCGTATTCTGTCAAGAGAGTCAGTAAGGATGAGACCTTGATTGAGAAGTTTGAAAATCACTTGATTTTTGCCAAGGTGGTTTTTTTTACCTATTACATGTGGTTGTTCCTTTTCTTTTATTCTATGGTTTAAAGAATACTAAGTGCATGCATATATCGTTCATGCGTGTCTGGTGTTATAGGATTATGATTTAGATCATTTGTCTCATCAACCCGAAGCTCCTTCCAATGCTTCTTCAAGTATTGTCCTCACTCCATCAAAGCGATCCCATGAATCTGAGGATGAGTACACTTGCACTACGAGTGGTGAAGGTCAATCGTCATCAAGCAAGAAGGTTGTTATTGAAGGCGACACAACAGTGTGATTAGTAACATTTGACATCCTTTTAGCATAAACTAAATGTTTTCATGTGGGTTATGTATCATGTTAACTGTTTCTTTTGTTAGAATTTAGCAAACTTTCATCTCTTTAAGATCTGGTGTTTTGTGGAGTTTTATCTTATGTCCAATGTATTCTTTGGAGTTGTGTAATGTCAATGTCAAAAGTTTTTTTTTTTATTTTATTTTATGAATGGTTTATCCGTAATGGAAGGATATGAATGATTTTATTTATTATTAAAATATTTACTACTACAGATGACGGACTAGGGGCCTAATTCAATGATACACTAAGGACAAATATGTTAAAATAAAAACAACGAGGTCCCTACCTAGAGAGTGATACAGATACACTAGGAATATGTTTTTAATTCTACCCCAACATTTAAATTTGTACATGTGTAGTTAGAGAATTTTTTTTACAAAAACAATCTACAACTTTCAAAAACTATTTTTTTAATGCAAAACAAAAAACTGTATTTTTTTAATGCAAATAAAACAAAGGTGCGTTTTTTCTGAACCGTTTTAAATTTTGAATTAAATTAATGTTATTTTTACAACCATATTAGTCAAATAAATTTCATTCATTTTTCATTCAATATTCAACCATAAGACATAGTTACTTTCATTTAGCATTTCAAACTGTTTACATTTTATAGTTGTAAACAAAATAGTAAATATATTATAATTAAGAATTTATATTGAAATTATAAGTTATTTGATATAAATGTTTTTATTAATAATTATTGAAATTAAATATATCAAGTATGCTTTAATAAAGTTGAAATTATAAGTTATTTGATATTTGCCTTGGCCGGTGTTCAGTCATGGCCAGTTATATGTTGCGGTCTCTCGAGTGACGTCTAGGAGAGGTTTGAAGATTGTAATATGTGATCAAGATTCTAACCTTTTAACCTCTACTACTAATGTAGTATATAAAGAGGTTTTTCACAATGTATAGTTTGTTGAAACTTGTGTTGAGGACATATGCATGCAGATGTTATGGCTCAGTTGATTATTATTTTGCGTGCATTGTGGTTGATTATTTTACTTTATCAAACCATGTTAAAGTAATTTATGTGTCACTCATTCTTGTATCATATTAGTCGAAGGTAAGGTTCAGTCGAGTACTATGTTTTATACATCATTACTATGTTAAAAATCCCGTGCGTAGCGCATGGGCTATAGGCTAGTTTTTAGTTAAAAAGGAACTTTTTTTTATATGTATATATGGAAAATAATGTTTTTGTTTAAATATATTGGAGAAAACTTAAATTTGTTATTTAGTAAAATATTTTTTTTAAATACCTTCCTTAACATCTAAGCTAATCCGTCTTTGTGATATTTTATTATTTTTACATTCTTTTATCTGTAAAATTAGTAAAAATAATTAGAAAAAAACACAATTTTTTTTCCTAGTTTTTCTTCTTCCCCCCCAAATCAAATATTGATATTTTTTTTATATAACTAGTCATATACCCGCGCCAATGGCGCGTAATTTAATAGTAACGTTATGAATATTAAATAATACGAAAAAATTGCCGAAAAAAATACACATATCAATAGTTAGAAAATAATAGAGTAAAGTGTATAATACGTAGTATGTAAACGGTTGGGATGATTTCGTAAACGCCCGCAAACTGCTTTACCAAGTCAACCACTCTTGTCATTTCAACCCAACAAATGAGGATAATAGAAAACGGTTGGGATGACTGACAATATTCAGTATCGAGTGTATTATTTATAAGATAGTTGGGCAAAAGTAAAAGGTAAAAAGATAATTAAGAAAAATCTTGTAGATCTTGTAGATAGAATCAAATAAACGGTTGAGTCGTCCATTGTGACCCCTACTCCACCTAAGGAGAATCGCCCCTCTTTTTCTACTCCTCGGTATCCCTCTGCTTCGGCTGGGGGTAGGAGGCAGAACCGATCAGGGCAATGGGACAAACCATCGACGGATTGCTACAAGCTTAATTTTGACGGTTCTGTAAGACAGGGGATTTCGTCTTCTTACGGCTTCGTTATTAGGGACTGGTGTGGCAGGGTAGTAGCCATGGGTAGAGACACGTGCATCTATGTCTCGGTCGCCTTTGTTGAAAACCTCGGCCTCAAAATGGGAATTCTTCGGGCTAAACAGTTGAATATTCGTAACCTTCTGATCGAGGGTGATAGCCTACTGGTTATTAAAGCTCTGCTAGGGGATTGGAAATGCCCTTGGAATATCGAGCTACTACAATCTGATATTCTTTTAGATACTTCGTCCTTCTCTTATGTAGCTATCCGTCATATTTTCAGGGAATCAAATGCAGTGGCTGACTATCTCGCGCGCAGTGCACATGCATCCCCTGCCGACGACAGCTACGACGACGATCCAGAGCTCTGTGCTCTCATCCGCAAGGATGCGCTAGGAAGGAGTTCTGCTGCGGCCGACCCAACCTAATTTTTATTCTGCGTCAAAAAAAAAAAGAATCAAATAAAATCAAATAAAAATATTACCTAAACGGATATCATTCAAAATTAAATTAACCAATTAGATTTTCGGTAGAAGGTAAAAGACAATATGATAATTAAGAATAATCATAAAGATATAATGATATTGAAATATCCCATAAGTTGATATACATTATAAATTAAACTAACCATTTGAATTTTCGTGCATTAAAAAATGGGTGGATGAGTGAAAAAGAAATCAAAAGTATATATTACATTAGATATTGGATAGCAAAGTAGATATTTATATATTTAGGTAATATTGAAGGTGTGCACATGTTATCCTAAAAGAATATAAATATGAATTATAATTATAATAATGATCAAATCAATTAAGCTATTTTATGCGATAGTTGACTTACCAAAAACATATGTTAATTATCATAAAAAAGGAAATGATATTATATCCCCGCGCTATGTCGTTATTTTTTATAAATAAAAGCTTAGTAATATATTAAATTAATATTATAAAATAATAGTAAAAGTTTAGATAATTAAATGTTTTGAATTAAACCCATTGGTTGAAAAAATAATTAAAGTAGTATATATAGATATATATAGATACAGATTACTAATATTAATTTTATGTTTCCTTATTATTAATTTAATATTTTGAATTAATCTCATTGTTTTTTAAACTACTAAAATTGTAATTTAGGCTAAAGTGATAGGTTAAAAAGCCTAGAATTAAGGAGAGGGCGAAATGTCATCACTAAAACTTTTGTTTTAATAGTTAGTAATAGATAAACGAATGAATCGAATATTGATATTGCTCAAACCTAACAAACTATATATGAACAAACCACCCAAACCACAAGTTATTGGCTTGCTTGATCTTACATAAAATTCACACTCTTCATCTCTTATGGCAAACCTTTTGCCAATGGATGACTTCTATACTATCTTTACAACCTTTTATCCCCAAAAAAATCATTATACAATCAATGTAACTTTTATTTTTCTTTTACCTTGGTCTTGTAATAACACGGGTATCCGGTTAACCGTTTCGGATCCCCGACTTGATTTTATACTTGTTCAGCATCACCACCAGGGCTTGAGCTACTGCCACTATAGAAAGGGTTAACCCTTTTCCCTCTACTTAGCAGCCTCTTCAAAGACTTCATCCGCGACACCACCGGCGATCTCGATCCCTCCTCGGCTCCCAACCGAGCTGTCGACGGGGTAGGCGGATTCGAGCACCTCTCACTCGACATCGGTATATCGATAACAAGCATCTCATGTGGCTTACCAGATGAAGAAGCTGCAGAACCACCTTCTAGGGATGTTGTTCTAACCTGTGTTTCATCGCCCCAAAACAGCACATTTGTCGGAAAAACCGGCAACTCCATTGAACCCCCAGATGAGTTTTCATCACCCTCGTCTTGTTGGGGCTCGACATGGCTCGAATCCGAACCCGAAACAGCCTCATTGGAGGCTGCAGCCACCACAGGTGTCCTACAAATGGGGCAGGTGGAGTGTGAATGGAACCACTTATCAATGCATTCCAAATGAAACCCATGATTGCAGGCCGGAAGAACCCTAACTTTCTCCCCTTGTTGGAGCTCACTCAAGCAAACTGCACACTCCAATCCATCCTTGAACTCCTTGGGATCATACACCGTGACCGGTAGAGACCGGAGAGTCGACCTATCTAGCCCTTTCTGGCGCGGAGCTCTGCCGGAGGCCTGGTTTTGCTGAGCCAGCTGGCGGCGCCACGCGACGATGGTGGGGTCCTCGGGTGTCGCGGCCCATAAGCATCTGGCGTAGAGGTGGAGGAGGAAGATGATGATGATCACCATGAAGAAGATGATCACAGATGCTATCATGATCTTGGATGTGATCTCTAGGAGAGGTGTGTGTGATGAAGAATCATCCATCTTTGATGATTGCTCAAAACTGGATTTGGATGCAAAATAATCAAAGATTGGAAAGACCCAGATTTAAATAAGAATGAAGCAATTCAATACCCAGATGAAGAATCCACAGAAAAAACAATCCCAATTACAAGGAAAGTTCCCCGGGCTTTGACTTATCGAAACAACGAACTGGATTTCAAAATTGATTCGAATTCCGTGAAATCGATGAGGCGATGGCTAAATGGGGGAGTTGGGAATGTTCTTATAAGTTGAGAGGAAGTTATAGTTGTAAGATTTAAGTTAATTTGGGGGAAAAAGTCAGAATTCAGCAAAGAATATTCAACAAATTAAATTAGGCTAAGAATTGACAAGAAGGAAAGGTTAGAAGTTGAAATCAAGCACGCCAAGTAGAAGATTGAGAGCGTCAAAGGGGAAACAGGTGAGTTTAGTACTGTGATGGTGATGCATTCTAGAGTGGTGGCTATGGAATTGGAGCTTGGAAAGTTCCATACGTATTTCCTTTTAGGATGAAGATTCAATCTTTTCTGAAGCACACAGATGTGAAACTTGTTAATTGACCAATTGAATACTCCAATTTTCTACATTGGACCAAAACAAGATGATGCCTTTTTCTACAAGATTATATTAAACGTGAACTGAATATATGATTGGTTTGATCAATATGTAAACAATGATGATTCGTATTAAAATCAAACCGGCTCGTGGTTCAGAGCAGGTGTAGCTTGGCCGGAGTCCTTGGGTCATAACTCAAGTTTAGTTAAAAAGAACTGACTTTTTAAAGAGAGAACCCGGCAACCCGCAAAGCGTGTGACCCGACCCGACCCGATTGGGTATCCGGACCGCCAAAAATCAAATCGGCTCGGGGGGATCCCCTTCGCGTCCACATGTCCGTGGTTGTCACCATAGAATTTCCATTTATCCCCTCTGCCCTTTCTCTCTCCTCCCTCTCCCTCTGAGCTTCTCCTCCTCCTGTTTGAAATCTCTCCAGTACAGCTCTACCCAGAAATCACTCAAACAAATAGTGGCAGGCAAAACCCCATTGAAATCCCTACTCTCTTTCTGTGTGAATGTGGGTCTGAAGATAAAGGTGGCGCCTTTTTTCCGATTGGAAAAACTTGGGAGCTCCAAAAGGGTGCCAACCGAGTCGATTCATCTCCAAATTTTGGTTCAAGTTAATTTGAGTTTTGAATGAATGAGCTCCTCATGCCGTTATTAGGTATGTTTTCACATGGGCAACTGGGTCTTTAACGGACATTAGCAAGATACTGTAGCTATGGTTGTTGAATTTATCACTCTCAGTGTATGATTACCGTTTCTCATGGGTCAAGTAGTGTTTGCTGCTTCTTTGGATAGAGTAGAAGGTGCTGTAAAGGGTTGAATTTAAGAGGATTTGGTATGGATTAGGTTTCGAAAGAGAGTATTTTGAAAGATTGGGTTCTTTTTGTTTCCTATCAATTTAAGTTAAGAAAAATCCTAAAAGAAATTTCTAGTAGCAACTAAATTCTTGGGGTGCTATATCAAATTTCACATTCATTGGAGCCTATACAATTGTAGAAACATTTGAGCTCTTATCTTTGTGGCGAAAGTTTTTTGGTACTGTGTAAAAATGAATGGCCAAGCAACAAAAGAACAATTTTTCCCTCCAGTTAAAGAACTTCAGCAATTTATAATGGTGGATATTTTCTTTCAGCACTTCCTTCTGTTGAAGTTGTTATGCTCAACACTGTTAAGCTACATTTCTCGGATAGGAAGTAGCCTAGTAGGGGACGTGGCCCCTTCACGTCTATACCAAAGCATGAGCCAAATCACATTTCACATCCATGGTGAGTAATATAGGAGAGTGCTGGAGTAGGTGCTTGAAAATTTGAATTTTGAAATCAAGAGTGGATTAATGATTAATCCCTCTGATTCATTTGAGCATGTTCTTGTTGCAAGAGATGGTCTTGTTGCATGCTTGAAATTGTGATGGTTGCTAATTCAGTACCCATTGTGGTTTTTGTTTCATGACAGATATTGCTATTGCACAACCCTCCTTTCTAAATTATATGCGTTCCCCAAGGGTGCGAATATCAGTTAACAGTGGAGTATTGAGTAGCAACTTTATTCATGGAAATGGCAATAGATTTTGCTCCCTCCGGAAACTTGTCCAGAATCCAGAAAATGCAAATTTCAGTATGGTCCCCGATAAGTTGAACCGTGCCAGGTTTGTGATCAAGGCAGTTGCTACTCTTCAGCCCAAACGTTCGCTCCATAACAAGGATGCAAAGAAGGGTTATGAAAGTCTATCTTCAATTCCTGAACAGATCCCAAAACTTAAGGATGAGGCCCCTAGTGAAGACCCAGAAGTAGTCGGCGAGAGAGAAAAATTGAGACGCCAGAGGATTTCTAAAGCAAATAAAGGAAACAAACCATGGAATTTGGGCAGAAAGCACAGCCCCGGTAGGTGACTTCCATTATTAGTGCTTTGGCACTTATGACTTCCTTGATGTTCTTAGTTTTTTAATGGGTTCTTTTAATGTTATGCAGAAACTCTTAAGCGGATCAGAGAAAGAACAAGGCTTGCTATGCAGGATCCTAAGGTGAAGTCATGTAAGAGTACTTTTAGATGTATGATTTTAATCAGAAATGTTAATTGTTATATTCATAGATGGACCTGTAACTTTAAGGTTTATTACAGAACTTAATTGAATTTCATACTTATTTATGCTTGCCCTTGGTATCATTTTAGAAGTTAATCAGCTAATGTATGGTTACTTCCTTGTTTGTTGATGTAATGATCCAGTTATGAATGTGAGATGTTAACTTTTGTCAAGTAGAGCTACAGAATTAGGCAGCAGACCATTATGTTAGGTTAGTATTAAAAACATTTTTTTCAATGCAGGTTAAGATGAAGTTGGCAAACTTGGGGCATGCTCAAAGGTGTGTATTCATATGTTCAAGATCTTCATATGTAATTTATTTGCAAATATAGTAGTTCTGGCCACATTCATATGCAAAGACATCAAAAAGTTAAAAAGTTGATCTCACTTATATTTTACAATGGTGGGTTGTATATGCTAAATGTTAGATAGTGAAATCAACTACAAAGGTATAAGGGTATCGTGGTAAAGATTTAGGCATATTGTTAAGGGTGTGGGGACCAGAAAGATAGGTGGTTAAGATCAGGATGGGGAGTTGCTAGAAATATTGATTGTGAGCATGAATTGTTAGCTCACTGTCAGTCGCCTAGCAACTCTATATTGACTATGAAGATGAAATGGGATTGGTTTTGTAAAGGGTGGAGTCCTACAAGAGTTCCTCCGTTTTGGGTCTAAATAAGGACAATGGATTCAAAACGAGTCAGTTGGCATGGCCGCATAGTGTGGCCCTTTCTTATACTAATAAGAGTACTATTAGGTTTCTACTTCTGAATGACTATCTATTGAACCATATATTTCTCCATCTCATCTCAATCTCTTGATATTATAGTAATGAGACAAGAAAAAAAATTGGGGTTGGAGTCCAATTGGGTTGGCAAAGGCGCCGTAAGAAGCTGTTGGTCCAGGAGACTTGCGTCTTCAACTGGCAGAACTTGGTTGCAGAAGCTGCTAGACAAGGCCATGTTGATGAGGAGGAGCTTCAGTGGGATTCCTTTGAGAAACTGAATCAGCAGCTACAACAGGAATGGATAGAGAGCTTGGAGCGGAGGAAAGCCTTTGTTAGGCCAAAAGGCAACAAGAGGGCACCCAAATCCCTTGAACAAAGGAGGAAAATCGCTGCATCCATTGCTGCTAAATGGGCAGATCCCGTAAGTGTTTTTTTGAGATAATTTCCTCACATTTCCTTTTTATAAAGTCTTTGATCGCCTATAATTGGAAAAATATGTCCCAAGCTCTCTGAAATTGCGAAGAGTAGCTAATGTTGAATAGGCAGATATGACATTTTTTTAACATATTTGGTTTGTATCGTCCCTTGGTCGTACGAGCCCCATGATGAGCATTTAGTGAGATTGGCTGCAGAGTTATTATCACATTTGTTGTCTTGATACAATCAAGCCATCAGTAGTCCTTGTGTTATAGTGTATTTCCAATACTGGAGTGCTCAGACAAAAGGGTGTTTCTGCTGATATTTTATTTTATACATTAGGAATACCGAAATCGAGTTTACTCCGGCCTGGCTAAGTATCATGGATCTCCTGTTGGGATTGAGAAAAGGAGGAGGCCACCTGGTGAGGGACGGTCCACAAAAAGATCTCCCAAGAAAGATGGCAGTGATGAAGATAAATATGCTGCAACAGTGGGAAAGGCGAGTATTCGACAGCCTAAGCCGAAGAAAAGCAAGGGGCCAATGTACAAGGATCCATTGGCAAAGGCGAAGTTTGAGATGATAAAGAACATCAGAGCAAGGAGATCATCTACTGATATGAAGCAGCATGAAGCACTAGAGCGAGCAAAGTGAGTATTTCTTTCCCTAAAACCCGTCTTTCTTTATTTGCCTTGTGTGATAAACAAGACCAATTTTTTCATGTTGATATTTTTTGCTTTATTTTTTTTCTTTCTTTTGCTTAGGAGTTTGATTACAGAGGCGGAGAAAGCCGCGAAGGCTCTAGAAGTAGCTGCTGCAAGCAGCCCTATTGCTCAGGCTTCACTTCTCGAAACCAGGACGCTTATAGCTGAAGCAGTTCAGTTGATCCAATCATTAGAAACCGAGCAGTCCACGCCCGTTGAAAATAACACCACACTTATTCCAATTGATCATGGTGATGACACCAAGGAGCAAAAGTCGTCAATGGAAGATCAGATCGCACAATCACATCATTTACCACCAAACGGCACTCTTATTCAACTTTCCTTCCCGGATTCAGCGAATATCATGGGCCAAGGCAGCAACGAGATGCCAGCATTTGGATTATATAATGTGGTTGGGAAACCTAATCGGAGAGAAGCAATGGACCCGCCTGAGAACAATGGATCAATGATAAAGGTCAATGGAACAACGGGATCAGAGCTCAGTATCAATGGAGCAAGTATCAAGATTAATGGAGAAGCAAAGCAAAACGGGGCTTTGTTGCAGGCAACTAATCCGATAGAGAAGACACCTTCAACAGCAGCCAAGAAGCGATGGGTGCGTGGGAGGCTGGTGGAAGTGGTAGATGGAGAGTAGATGCCGCACTCTTCCTTCACGAGAAACATACTTTTGTTCATGTCAGTTCCCGCTCTCTTCATGGAAACACGAAGCTGGGAGGATTGTTGATTTGTAGCTGTGCTAACGTACGAAGAGTGCTCGTCGAAGAGCCAGAGGTGCCTTAAACAACAGGACTATAGAGTGGTGAAAAGATGCTTCTTTTTTTGTTTGTTCATCTTGTTCTTGAAATATTACATTTACCCACTTCTGTAAAATGCATTTTGAAGGCCTTTTCTTGTGGGGGGAAATTGCAGTAGCTTAGGGCAGTAGAGCTGTAGAGGGATTATAATTTGAAATTGATTCTCCTGTAAATTGAAGCTCTGTTGAATTTGTCCTACTAGTAGATATGGTATCCGTATTTCCCTCTAACCTAATTTTTTTTTTTGGCGGGAAGCTCTAACCTGGCTTATGTTATTGAGTTTGTACACAAAAGGGTTTCCAAATGATTTATAAGGTTTTGTTAAGACTTGTTAAGGTTTTTTTGGATTGTCAATTTGTCATGTATTATGATTTGTAATGCACAATATTATATTATATTATATTACACTACCTCCGTCCAAAAATACATGTCATTTTACTACAGTATTAATACACATTTTTTACAGGAGCTAAAAACTATACTCCCTCCGATCCAAAAAGAATGTCGTTTGAATTTTTAACACGTATTTTAAGGAGCTAAAAACTATATAATTTATTAACTTTTTTATTATTATTTTTTTATAATCTAATACTTATGACCAACAAATATTAAGTTGTAAAAAAACAATTTAAAAAAAGTTGATATTTTATATAGTTTTTAACTCCTTAAAATACGTGTTAAAAAGTCAAACGACATTCTTTTTGGATCGGAGGTAGTATAAAATATCAACTTTTTCATAATTTTTTTAATAATTATAAACTTATTGATAATAAGTTTGTAATTATTAAAAAAATTAATATTAATTACAAAAAATTAATATTAATTACAAAAAATTAATAAAAAAAGTTAATACTATTTTATAGTATAGTTTTTAGCTCTTAAAAAAACGTGCTAAAACGTAAAGGACATGTATTTTTGAACGGAGGGAGTATTATATTATATTATATTATATTAAGACATAATGTATGAATATCCAAAAAATCCATCTATTATTTAGGGTTTGTTTGGATTGTCGTGTATTATGTTATTTAACTTGGATTATTTTGAATTTGAATTGCTCATGAATGAAAAAAATGTATTGGTTTTGAAAATACCAATACATGAATTTTCCGCTTAATAGTTACCTCCCTCGAACGTAAGCGCCATGAGAAATTACACCGATATACAACCTATTTGGTCGATTATAGGTTTTCTTAACCCCACGGCATATCATAATTGTTTATATAAAAAGTTTCCCATGTTGTAACTTGTAAGCCAATAATGGTAATTCGATTATTGTGAGGAGCAAAGATGACCTTTTTATTTGAAAAGACTTTACTACATAAAACAAATACTCGAGAATTAGGCATATGTAAGTTTGGATTATTAAAAAAAAGGTGTTTTGTAGATCAATTAAGGGCATGTTTGGATTACCATTATTATATTATGATTATAAATAGGCTAGCGGGTGTGTTTGGATTCCCAATGTATTATGCTTATAAGCATAAACACTTGTAAAGTGTTTGGTTAAAAAAGATTATAAGATATTTAAAACAACGTAATTTTAAAATAAAATACCTTATAAATTGTGTAAATTAATTATATTAAAGTTATAAGGTAATTATAAACTTAAAACAATATTGGGTATTTGATTTATACAATATACACAATATTTTAGTTTAAATTCACATTATTTGAAACACATAAAAAATTAGCTAAACAAACATTTCCAAAGTGTTTATGTTTATAAGTGGATTATAAACATAAACACTTTGGAATCCAAACACACCCCGGTATTTAACACATTTTTCCCTTCGTTGAATAATACTGCCCCACCCCCACGTACGTTTTGATCTTCTCTAAACACAAACATTGGGTATTCTCATTCCACCATCAAATATCAAATACCCTACTTTTTGTACAAAAAGGATTGTTTGATGCAGTTAGCTTCCTGATTATCACACACCGGGAACCATCTCCCAACCTCCGTCAGAAACCCTCTTGAATACGCGTGCCTTCCCCTTAGGAAATGTCTTGTTCGAGTTTGGATGTTGAATCAAATAATCCCACTGCCTGCGACAACACGAAGCAGATTCTTCAGTGAGAAAAAAAATCATTTCTTGTACAACAAACAAATATTGGCAGAGGCAAGAATATCTGAGGCCAACATTTCAAGTCACATGAATGATTAAATGCAGAATCAGAAAACAAATATTTAAGGCACTGAATTTGTTGGAAATTCTTCAACCTTCTTTGGTTATACACAAAATCTGGCGCCTCAGCAGAAGGTGAAGTAGAACATTCCTGCAGAATTTCGGAGTCTGGAAGACGCTGGAGAGCAGAAGCTATGTGTACCAATCGCAGACTCCTGTATCGGTGGTCATAAAGCGAATACCGTCATCTTGTATGTTACAAAATGCAGACTTCTAAACAGAGGTTCTAAAAGAGAGTAAAACTACAAGCATCAAAACCTTCCTTAACAGGCACATAATTATGTCAGCATTGAGCATTCAAAACCAGAAACTATTTTTTTTTTTTTTTTTTTGAAAACCAGAAACTGATGTGGAGGAAACAAGGAAATAGGGTTGAAAACGCTACTACTTTCTCCCTTCCAATTCCACTAAAATAATACTCCGCTGCGCATCAAAAGAAAAAGAATTTACTCCACCGCCTCTTACAACCCATACGACACCCTCAAAAAGAGAGTAAAACTACAAGCATCTCTTCTTAGTTCCTAACCTTCTAACACCGGCATAAATGCAAGGAGGATGCATAGCTGATATAGGATCTTGTGGAACAGGATTTGATTCTGAAATGACCTATCCCGTATTCTCCTCTAATCAGCCCATGACAACACCTCCATGTTATATTCTGTGACTGGACAATGCACTTTTGATCCCTTTATCAGAGATCAACTTATTTTACTTCCTTTCTTTTAGTTATCATTTTGTTGGGATAGTCTAGAATCAACTATCAAGGCTTTTGACTCCTGTAAAGCCCAAATGTCAACTCCTTATCCTTCTGATTTTCTTTTATCTCATAAAATTTCAGGTTAGAGATTAAATAATAACACAAATACTAACTCACTTCTCTATCTTCCACTATTATTTTTTCATTCACTTAGTACTTGGATACTTTTCCGATCAATATCCTCATTATGTTGATTTTGTACTTCAAATTCAATGATCGTGCACTATCCTCACAAGAACTATTCACAGTTTTGCATCCTCACATAAGGGTTTGTTCATGCAGTAGTTTTACTATATTATCTCTCATCCTTTTATGTTTACCAGATTGTTAGTGCATATGTTACAGTTTTTCCAGCTGCTAATCAGTATTGTTTTACCAGTATAAATCATCTGCTGCTAATGTTTGAGTTTCTACCAATCATAAGACTTTTGTGATAATGCTTACCAGCAACAAGGGGATATTATGAATTGATCAGTCTGAGTATTATATGTCTCCAGTAATTTTCCCCTCCAACGTGAATCCTCAAAAGAAGCCGAGATACGAATTCTTCTCACAAGCTCATCAGGACACCTTGTTGTGGCATCAAATCTCGCTGGGAGGATGGATCCAGTTGCAGTTTCCACCTTAAACATTGCAGATAAAAATAAGGTATTAGTTGGTTAAAACGAAAAAGGGATAACTACTACGAAAGCTTTACTATAATTCCATTCCAAGGACAAGTTGTTCAGCTAAATGACCAAAGTAATTGAATAAGTTGAAATAATAGAGACCACAATTTGTGGTCTGTATGATTTTTATAACCCAAAATTATGAATAACTTTGGAGACAAAAGATAGAAGATAATTCCCATACTAAACCATTGAATAACACGCTTCAAGTCCATAATCAAAGGGGCTATGGTTGTCAAAAGTAAGGAGCAAGACATTGCCTTAAACATAGTGTTTGATGACAGGAGAAAACAAATAGGAAGTAACTGTCACAATATCAAAGATTTTCCTGGTTTGGTCCTCAATTATTATGCCCTGTACCCAGACAACTCAGTGTATTTCTTCATGAAAGCATACAGAAAGGAACATGGTTATCACAATCTGCAAATGATTAATAATCATACTCCAGGTTGAGGGGGATTGGAAGGGTATTCATTCATTTAAATAATCACTTTAGTTTTCATAAGAGGTGAAAGCATGTAATAGGAGCTGCCTGACTAGCATAAAGGCTCATAAAAATCTCCCTCTCACCCACCCACCCTCCAGTGCTTGGACTTGCTCTTCCTCTGTAAGAGATTAGCAAAAATATAGCACCAAGGAGTTGCTAGTTAGCCAGAAAACAAAATGAAGATTAAGGAGCTAAAAAAATGTGGCAAGTGGCATCCCTTTAGTCGATATAACAAAATGGCCAAGATTCTTAACAGAAAGGTGAGAAGCAGAAGGCCTCTAACAACTAGAAGCTCTTGATTTCCATCCACTTTAATCCATCAAATTGTTGTTCATAATAGGCACACAACACAACTAACGCTAACCAAGTTTTTGTCCCATAAAGAAAGGTTTACCATATATTTATGTCATAATGACTAAAAGTAGTCATAAGTTATAACTACTTTTAATTATAGTTGTCTTCAGAGTTATAACTCCGAATATGCAAATTTTAGCAAAGTGTTTGTTAACAAGTGACATGTTGAAACCACTATAATTATTAGCTCACAAGTTTCCATTCACTAAAATCTATCAAATCCCACTTGAAAACAATATCTCAAACTTATTAGTAATAATGACCACTAAACAATACTAACCAGCAAACCGGTGAATATGGGGTATGAAATCCCTTCCGAGTCTCTTCTGGTGTTATGGTCAAGGATACAGAGAGTTTGAATGTGAAACTTTTCTCTTCTATTCTCCAAGGATTTTATTATTGCTGCACACAAGGGAAGTGAATAGCCTTCCAAGTTTGATGGACTATTGGAGCTATTTCTATGGTTTCCTTGCTGCATAGGAAAAGCCAATCAGTTTAATCACTCTACCTTGGTCAATCATATTAGTGGGAAATCAAAGAGAGACTACATGTTGGTGGTCAGACATTTGATGCGCCGTCATCAAAACTGCCTACCAGATGCACCTACAAGATACAATTGACATACTTGATTATTAAGCGGCAATTATATGTTCTTCGAGAAAAAGAAACCAATGAAGAACTAATATTTATCATTTTGAGATATTGATGATAAAAAAGAAAATTTGTGCTAGTAGAACTTGAACGGAAAAATTACATCCAATTCAGAACCAAACGAATGCCCAACTACTTCTCCTAGCATTTGAGATAGACCAGCATTGACAACATTCGGAGAATCCAGATGAGCAACTGAGATCCTGCAATAAGTAGTGAAGATGGAAAAATTTGCGAATCCAGTAACAAAATAAGCAACACTTTGAAGGATGATTACAGTAACATTTCAAATGATAAAACAAATCTTACAATCCACTATCTCGGTTTCGTATCACAATGCCCACACAAGTTGTTGCTTCATCAGTTCCAATGAACTTTTAATCGGGGAAAAATAATCATTGCCAAAAACAACAAAAAGGTAAATTTCATTTGATAACAACAAAACAAAAGTATTTGACATGATAATAGAAAACTATGTAAATACTAACAAACATTATTTTGCTCTGACAGATCAAACATTAACTTAAGAGATGTATTCCATTTGAGTTCTCATTGTCTTACTCAAATTCTCACATAATTCTTGAAAGTATTAGCTATTACATTACATTTAAATTTTAGTGTGCACCTCCAATTCAAAAATATTGGCCGGTCACATTTTTAATTCTGCAACTTAATTATTGAGTTGTGATCAAATAAATGATTTGTGTTTTGAATCTAAGTAATTCCTCTGTTAAAGAATAGAATTCCTTTTAACATTTTGCAAACAGTCCACATATATTAAGGAAAAATATAAAATGACTTGATATTTTTTTAACAAAATCTAAAGGCTAAAAGGACTTGCATACTTTAACAGAGGGTGTAGTTTTTAAGATTTGACATTCAAGATTATATGTTTAGGAGTGTCTTAGGATCTTATAACTTACCAATCTTGAATTTAATATTTGACCCTCTTTGATTTGAAGTTAGAATTTCAACCCTAATAACTTGAATTCATTGATAGTCAAACAGGTTCCATGTGGATGAGTTTTGTGAAGTCGGAGATAAGCAATCTAAGTGAACATAACAACCCAAAGATATTATGCCATGTCATGGTATTTCTAAGTTCAGTAATGAAAAACATACTTACATCCACAAGTGCGGGATCAACAGTGGCATACTCTCTTTGAAATAGGTAAACAAGTTTTCCTGGGGTCAAGCCCTCAGAACTAGGTTGTTCCAAAGCTGAAAATAGCTTCTCGGGAATAGCCTTGAATGCAGTTGCAGCAGACACGAGAATTGGATGCTCCATTAAGGCAAACAGGGCACTGCTTTCCTGTTGACAATATCAAGTTTCTATATGATTAAACATTCAAGCTGCATTGCCGAGGTCACTTATATGAGGATAATTTAGCGTGATGATAAAGAGAAAGGAGATCTCATCACTCATCTAAAACCAAAACTAAACATGAACTAAATTACCTGTTCATGTTGGGATGAAATGTATTGAAAACGGAATCCACCAACAAAAATCATCTTTGCTTTCTCAAAAATTGAAAAAGGTTACCTGTAAATGGAAATCTGGGAAACATTTGTTACGTGTGTCATCAATATAATACGGAGTACTTGTAAATGAGGAAACATGATGCTGATGTGAATTAAAAGTTTCATACCAAATATTAAATGCAATTGATAGGTATGAAAATTTCAACTTATTCTAGCAACATTTAGCAAAATCAGCAAATGAAAATCTGTCACACATAAACCCGTTTCAAACAGTAATTGCTCATCAGTCAGTTTAAAAAGTTCTGCCATCAACTGATTCAACAAATGCTTCAGATTCATAAGGCGATACAAAATATGCAGATACCAAAAATAATAATTCCCCAAAGTAGCTTTGAGATCGAGATCTCATGGAGATCGGAGGGGGAAGGAGAAGAGCAACTAATGAAGATCCTATCGATTTCATACCAAGCTAGATGTACAAAACTATTATTAAAAAAAAAAAAAAAATCGAGCTTACCTCGAGCGGCGACGGAGGAGTTTCGAGATCGAAGCCTGGAGAGAGGGGAATGAAGCAGATGCAGGAAGTCGAACAGCTTAGGGCCGAGGGCAACAGATGACAGATTGAGATTTGAGAGGAGAATGGAGAGATGAGGAACGAAACCATGGAAGTTTTTAGATTAGTGACCGATGAGGTAAGGGTTGAACAGGTCAACAGGATATCTATTTTATCAAATAAACAAATATTTTTTTTTTGGGATAAAGTAAAAATTCGAGGAACCCCCTCCAAAAAAATAAAAAATTACGCGGCCGACAAAGATGCAATCTAAAAAAAAATGCAAAACATACCATGACAGGCATATCTAGGCTATCTGTTCAGAACTTGTATATTTTCCTAAGTATATTTACATTGTTATATGTATGTAATATTTGTATTATATATGTGACATGAAATCAAGGTGTAATATGGTTAAGGATGTTGGACCAGGCTTGGGGGTTAGCTCGAATCTAGATGGATTGGATTGAGCCATGTGGGTTTGATCTCCAACAAGATGGAGCTGCCAAGCTTGGGCCTGAAGCCCAGACCATAGAACACGGCCCAACACTCGAGCCCAGTTGCTGGAAGTCTTGCTGGAGCTCTCCGGATTTCCACTAGGGTTTGCCTATAAAAGGCAAAAGTCTTCATCTGGCGCCGCGAGCTTCTTCACTGTTCCTCTTACTCCAGAAGAAAAAGAGAGAGCGAGAGCGAGAGCGAAGGCGACGCTAGGGTTAGGGTTTGCTATTCAAGCTCCTCCCACCTCCGATCGGTGAAGCTCATCTTCTCCGACGTCTTCCCGGTGTTCAGAGTTCCCTTGGCGGCCAGCAACAGCTTGGTGTTGGGTTCCAGTTCTTGGATCTGAGACTGTATCCTCAGATCTGAGATTGTCGAAGAAGTTCTTCTTCTTCTTGCTTGTTTTCTTGTCGGTTTGTTTCGTTTATGCTTAGATCTGTACTTGTACTCTTGGATTTGCCTGATCTGTACTTTCTCCCTTATTTGATAGTGGATTAGGGTTGACTCTTGAGGCCCCGGGGATGTAGGATCGCGGATCCGAACCTCGTAAAAGTCTTGTGTTCTTCCTCTACCTTTTTAGATCTTGCATGCCTTTGTTGTTCTTGTGAAACTGTTAGACTCGATCTTGCTTTTCAATGTGGTATCAAAGCATGTGTTCTGTTGCTAGCGCTTGAGTGTCCTCTTCCCAACCTAGCTGAGTCTTTATAGATCTCAGAGAGCGGGAACTGGCGTAGGAAGCGGGTGGGCCTAGATAGGGTGTATCGCCTGGTGCCATTCCCCCCTACGCGACGCAACAGGATCTGTTCTTTGTTGTCTTTCAATTACTACTTGTTCTTGAAAGATTTCGCTTCCGTTTTTTGTGTTTGTGATATATCATTCTTTGCTTGAGTTTTTTGCTGATATTCTGCAATGTCTGATTCTGTTCGTATAAAACCTTTCAATGGCACTACTGACTTTGCTATGTGGCAGGTGAAGATGCGAGCCATATTGATCAAAGAAAAGTGTCATGTGGCTATAACGAACAAGTTCCCAGAAGGAACTAGCAAAGAAAAAATTATGGAGACTGATCTTCAGGCTCACAGTGAGATCATGCTTCGTCTTTCTGATGAAGTGGCCAGGCAGGTACTAGAGCACACCACTGCTGAAAAATTGTGGGACGCTCTAGAAGGTTTTTATATGGTAAAGTCTCTCCCATCTCGCGTAAATCTGTTCAATAAGTTGTTTAACTTCAAGATGAACACTGCTTGTACTTTAGCTGATAATCTTGATCGTTTTTTAACTATCACACAAGATCTGGTAAGATGTGGTGATAAATTGGATGAAACTCAGCTATGTGTGCTCTTGTTAAATTCCTTGCCCAGTCAGTTTGATACTTTTAAAGATGTTATTCAATATGGTAATGCTTCTTTGGTTAAAAAGGATATCATTGAATCTTTGATCCAAAAGAATGAGTCTATGAAGGTTTTTAAAACTGCTGCTGGTGTTAAAACTGAACCTAAGGCTGAGGCCAAGGATGAAGTCCTTATGGCTAAGCCTAGAGGTAAGGGTAACAAAAGGAATAACAAAAAGAAGGATAAGCAGGGGCAACCTAAGTCTGAAAATGGAGTTGATAAGACTAATGACATTGATAAGTCTAACTTGAAGTGTCATTATTGTTCTAAAACTGGACATTTTGAGAAAGATTGCTACAAAAAGAAAAGAGATGAGGAAAAGGCTGCTAAACAACCTGCTGTGTCTGCTGTGTGTGAAACCCACCCCTATTATACTCATGAAGTTTTAGATTTACTTGTGAATGATGCCTCTGATTGCTGGATTCTTGATTCTGGGTGTACTATGCATGCTACTCATCATAAGTCTTGGTTTTCTGATTTGAGATTATTTGATGGTGGTGATGTTATGCTTGGTGATCATTCTATCCTAAAAATTAAAGGTATTGGTTCTGTTGCTATGAAAATGCATGATGGTATTATTAGGGTCATTAAGGATGTTAGATGGGTTCCACAGCTTAGAAGAAATCTCATGTCTGAGAGCACACTTGAATCCCTAGGCTGTGATGTACACAGCAGCAATGGGATTAGAACTGTCTCAAGGGATGGCAAAATTCTTATTAAGTGCATTAAAAGGAAGGGCCTCTATGAGGTTCAAGCCACCCCTGAGATGAATTTCTCCTCTATGTTGATTGCCTCTGATGCATGTATGTCCATACCTGAATCTGTTACATGGCATAATAGATTAGGACATATAGGAAATAAGAGTTTGCATTATCTCTATAAGCATGGCATTTTAAATTCCAAACCTGCTACCATTGACATGTGTGATAATTGCTTGATGGGTAAACAAACTAGGAAGAGTTTCAATAAATCTTCTTATATTGCTAACAAACCTCTTGAGTATGTTTATTCAGATCTCTGGGGCCCTGGTCAGGTTGAATCTTCTGGGGGCAGAAGGTATTTTATGTCCCTGATTGACCACTACAACAGGAAAGTTTGGGTTTATTTGCTGAAGACAAAGGATGAGGCCTTTGATGTTTTCAAACATTGGGTAACAAGTGTTCATGTTGAAACTGGTCTCTTTGTTAAATGCTTAAAAACAGATAATGGTTTGGAATTTTGCAATTCCAGATTTAACTCTTATTGTAAAGATGCAGGAATCAAGAGGCACCTTACCATACCTGGCACCCCTCAGCAGAATGGTACTACTGAGAGGATGAACAGGACTCTCCTTGAGAAGGCAAGGTGCATGTTGATTTCTGCTGGCATGAGGCACTCTTTATGGGGTGAAGCTGTTATGACAGCTGCTCACCTCATAAATAGATCTCCATCCTCTGCCATTGGTTTTAAAACTCCTTATGAAATGTGGTATAATAAGAAACCTGATTTAAACTATCTTAGACCTTTTGGTTGTGTTGCCTATGCTCATAAGAGTGATGGTAAACTCAATCCTAGGTCTCATAAATGTGTTTTGTTAGGATATCCTGAAGCTGTTAAAGGTTATAAACTTCTTATTATCCAACTTGGAGCTTATAAAACTATTATCAGCAGGGATGTTGTCTTTGTTGAGGATGAATTTCACTTTAAAAATGTGTTTACTCCTTCTGTTGAGAAAACTTTGCAGGTACCCACAGGATCATCTGCAACCCACTTCTATGTACCTGATGGTGAAGATGATGAGGATGGCAATGATCCTGATGAGGATACCCAAGGTACTCCAGAGGATTCCTCAGACACTGATGCTGATGATGTGCAACCTCACCAATTGGGTGGGGAAGCTCATGATGAACCTACTGATGATGAGAATGAAGTTGGTAATGATTCTATCTCTGCTAGTTCTAATGCTCCCTCCCCCCATTCTGAGTCTTTAGATACTGCTAATGAGTCTTTGTCTGATGAGCATGGTGCTGGCTCTTCTAGCACTTCATCTCCTGGCAGGCATGACTTAACAAATTGGCAATTAACTAGAGATAGATCACCTAGAACTAAGATTCCAAATAAGAGGTTCATCAATAGCATTGTTGAGTTTTCTTGTGTTGTCTCTACTGTTGTGAACAATTATACTCCTGAGACTTATGAGCAGGCTGTTAGATGTGCTCATTCTGGTGACTGGCAGAGAGCAATGTCTGAAGAAATTGAGTCCATGATGGCCAACAAGACCTGGACTCTTGTGAAGAAACCTGAGACTGCCAGGTTTATTGACAGTAAGTGGGTGTTCAAACTTAAGGAAGGTAACTCTAAGGGTGATCCCCCAAGGTACAAAGCTAGGCTTGTAGCCAAGGGTTTCACTCAAAGAGAAGGTGAGGATTATAATGAGATTTTTGCCCCTGTGGTAAAATACAAAACTCTGAGATTATTACTTGCCATGTCTGCTGTTTACAACTATGAACTTGAACAGATGGATGTTAAGATAGCTTTCTTGCATGGGGATTTAAATGAGACTATATATATGAGGCAACCAAAAGGTTTTATTGATAAATCTAAACCTGACTTTGCTTGTTTACTGAAGAAGTCTATATATGGTTTAAAGCAGTCACCCAGGCAATGGAATATGAAGTTTGATACCTGTATGAGAAGACAATTGGGTTTTAAGAGAAGTAAATTTGATACTTGCTTATATTTTAAGAAACCCAAGTCTGGTTCTGTGCTTTATGTGCTTCTTTATGTTGATGATATTCTCTTGATTTCTAAATCTTCTACTGATATTGTCACTGTTAAGAAGGAACTCTCAAAGCACTTTGACATGAAGGATCTTGGCCCTGCCAAGAAAATACTTGGCATCAAGATAGAGAGAGACAGACAGAAAGGTAAGCTTTGACTTGACCAGACTGACTATGTGCTAAAGGTATTGGAGAGATTTCATATTAAGAATGTAAAACCAAATGATATTCCTTTGGGTTCACATCTTGATTTGTCTAAGAATCATGCTCCTTTATCTGTTACTGAAGCTAAGAATATGAAAAATATTCCATATGATGCTGCTGTGGGTTCTGTGATGTATTGTATGATATGCACCAGACCTGATCTTGCTTTCTCTATCAGTGCTTTAAGTAGATACATGTCTGAACCTGGTGAGAAACATTGGCTTGCTATGAAGTATTTGTTAAGATATTTGCTTGGATCTGCTAAGTTGAGATTATGTTATTCTAAACATACATCTTCTAATGAGCTATATGGCTATGTGGATTCTGACTTTGCCAGTAATAAAGACACTAGAAAATCTATTACTTCTTATGTCTATACTTGGGCTGGAAATTACATATCTTGGAAATCTCAGCAACAGCCTATAGTTGCTCTCTCTTCAACTGAGGCTGAGTATATTGCTGCAACTGAGGCTTGCAAGGAAGCCATTTGGTTGCAGGGTATATTGCGTGAGATTGAAGGTAAAACTTATACTTCTGTGCTGCATATTGACAATCAATCTGCTCTATATCTGTGTAGAGATCCCATGTATCATGAGAGAACTAAACATATCGATGTTAGATATCATTTTATACGTGAGAAGGTTGATGATAATGTGATACATATTCTGAAGATTGATGGTAAGCTCAATCCTGCTGACTTTGGCACTAAAATTGTGCCTAGAGATAAATTTTTGTTTTGCAGGGAGTTCCTTCACTTAGGTGAAGGAGGCTGATGGTTCAACAGGTATGAGGGCTGAGGACGGACCCAGTTACCTAATCCACACATAGGCATAGTCTGTCTGGAGCGGACTTAGAAAAATATAGGGGGCAATTGTTGAGAACTTGTATATTTTCCTAAGTATATTTACATTGTTATATGTATGTAATATTTGTATTATATATGTGACATGAAATCAAGGTGTAATATGGTTAAGGATGTTGGACCAGGCTTGGGGGTTAGCTCGAATCTAGATGGATTGGATTGAGCCATGTGGGTTTGATCTCCAACAAGATGGAGCTGCCAAGCTTGGGCCTGAAGCCCAGACCATAGAACACGGCCCAACACTCGAGCCCAGTTGCTGGAAGCCTTGCTGGAGCTCTCCGTATTTCCACTAGGGTTTGCCTATAAAAGGCAAAAGTCTTCATCTGGCGCCGCGAGCTTCTTCACTGTTCCTCTTACTCCAGAAGAAAAAGAGAGAGCGAGAGCGAGAGCGAAGGCGACGCTAGGGTTAGGGTTTGCTATTCAAGCTCCTCCCACCTCCGATCGGTGAAGCTCATCTTCTCCGACGTCTTCCCGGTGTTCAGAGTTCCCTTGGCGGCCAGCAACAGCTTGGTGTTGGGTTCCAGTTCTTGGATCTGAGACTGTATCCTCAGATATGAGATTGTCGAAGAAGTTCTTCTTCTTCTTGCTTGTTTTCTTGTCTGTTTGTTTCGTTTATGCTTAGATCTGTACTTGTACTCTTGGATTTGCCTGATCTGTACTTTCTCCCTTATTTGATAGTGGATTAGGGTTGACTCTTGAGGCCCCGGGGATGTAGGATCGCGGATCCGAACCTCATAAAAGTCTTGTGTTCTTCCTCTACCTTTTTAGATATTGCATGCCTTTGTTGTTCTTGCGAAACTGTTAGACTCGATCTTGCTTTTCACTATCAAATAAACAATTACGGTTAGACTTAGAATGGGGTAATGAGATTTATTTTTCATTGTTTTTTAAGTTTATAGATCTCACTAGAGTTGATCATGATTTTTAGGGCTATAGGCGGAAAAAGAATCAGGGTATTTCTCTATAAATTTAGTCCCAATTTGTATTTTCAAATAAATTATTTAATTTATTTTAAAATATAAACTTTAAACTTAATTTAATACTAGTAAATTTGAGTTCTATTTTCATTACTAACTAGTATAGTTCCCGCGTCATGCCGCGATTTTTAAAAAATAAATTTTAAAAATAAAATCAAATACTGTAATATTATACACATAAATTAAATTAAATATTAGTTTAATATTTTAAATTAAAATTATACAAATAAACTCATAAAAGAAATATATAATAAGTTCAATCATGATGAACTATAATTAATACTATCTCCGATCCAAAAATGATGTCGTTTGACTTTTTAACACGTATTTTAAAGAGCTAAAAACTATATAATATATTAACTTTTTTATTATTATTTTTTATCATCTAATACTTATTACCAACAAATATTAAGTTGTAAAAAAATAATTTAAAAAATGTTGATATTTTATATAGTTTTTAGCTCCTTAAAATACGTGTTAAAAAGTCAAACGACGTCCTTTTTGGATCGGAAGGAGTATTAATTTAATATTTTGAAATAAACCCATTAGTTATTTCAAAGATGAAAATCAACTGCAAAAAAAATAAAAAGGTAAAAAGAAAAAAAATGATTAGTTGAAGGGAAGGAAAGGTAAGAGAGGGAAAAAAATAAAAGAGTAGGAAAAGGAAAATTGGTTGAATCAACTAAAATCAAAATTATACAAATAAACTCATAAAAGAAATATATAATAAGCTCAATCATGATGAACTACAATTAATATTAATTTAATATTTTGAAATAAACCCATTGGTTACTTCAAGGTTATTTCAAAGATGAAAATCAATTGCAAAAAATAAAAAGAGGAAAAAGAAAAAAAATGATTAGTTGAAGTGAAGGAAAGGTAAGAGAGGGAAAAAAAGAGTAGGAAAATGAGAATTGATTGAATAAGCTAAAATAAAGGAGAAGGTGACACATCAACATAAGTCTTTTGATTTAAAGTATTACCAGTATAGTACCCGCACCTTGTGCGAGATTTCTTTAAATAAAAATATTTTTTAAACTCTCTATCACTGGTCGGCTATAGTAGGTTAATAAATTGTCATATTTCAGTTCTTTGCTTTACTGCTTTTTCATTTGTGTGAAATGAGTTAGTTTGTCTTTTGCATGTCAAATAGATATTGCACATGAGTGTTTATTATAGGAAAATAAAATAGATTATTTTTTTCAAATCTAGATATTAACAAAATTGTAGATATTGTTAGGATGGTCGTGATTAAGATTCTAAATTTGAAAAAAAAAATCTTAAAATATTGTTAGGATTAGGTCAATGTCTTATTAGTTATTTCGCATTTGAATTTATTTTTAACCGATTATGTTAAATTTTAATCGATTAAAGATTTTAACCGATTGTGTTAAATTTTGCTCAGTAAAAAATGATTGAGTTTATTTTTTTAATTTAACAAATAAGATTTTTGTTTTTTTAACAAACAAAAAATCAAATTCGGTTCTAAATAAATTAGGCTGAAAATTCAAATAATATTGTGTAAAAATAATTAAATAAGGTGTGCATCATCATTTATATTCAATCAATCCAATTGCGCAAATAACATTAATTACCATATGAGAAGCGCGCCATGTGAATGATGGTGTATATAAGAAGATACATAATTAAAAATCTAAACAGATAAAAAATAAATTCATATTTGATTTGTTAAAATAAATATGATTTTATTTTAATCTTATCCGGTGAATATCTAAACTAACCAATCAAATCTTAACTGAATTAGATTTAATTAATTAATTAATTTGATTTTTTAAAATAAATATAATTTTATTTTAATCTTATCGGTGAATATCTTAACTAACCAATCAAATCTTAACTGAATTAGATTTAATTAATTAAATGTGCTTAATTATCCAAACAATTTAATTAATAAATAATTAAAAATATCTACGTTAAAGGAGAAGTCGTCACATGTCTTAGGCGACTTCTCCTTTAGTATTATAACTAGTATAGTACCCGTGCCCAAGGCACGGGCTTTTTGTTTAAAAAATGTAATTATTTTTATATAAAATATATAATTATAGATTTTTTAGATATATTTTATGTTTGACATACAATTTGTAATCTAGTGAACATGTTAATATTCATATATATCACGTTAAGTTTACAAATGTGATATCACTAATTAAATATAGATAACTATTGTTTTTATCTCCTTTAAGTTAAACATGTAATAGATGATAACACCAATACTTTCCCCTCTAATCATATTTGTAATCAAGTGATGACATCAGTACTCTCTCTCTCTAGAGATGACTTGACCTGTAATTTTTACATCCAAATTTAGCAAAAAAATAAAATAATATAAACATAATTCAAAGCATCTAGATGATGAAAACAATAAAAATGGAGAGATTCATAGAAATTGTGTAATAAAAGGTGAAAATAGCCATTTGATTCATTCTGAATGAATCATTCATAAGATAGAAGAAACCTTGGAGATAATAACTAAGAAGACAAAACAAAATTTTCAATTTTATTGCATATAAGGAATTGAATGATCAATAAAACAATTATAAAATTGAGATCGAGTTAAAAAGTTAGGACATTGTGACAGGGAAAACATCAAGATGATACTTTAATATACATGATTAAATTGAATGAGGGTTAAGCCACACGAGCTTATCTTTTGTATATTGTATTTGAAAATAAAGATAGGTTCAAACATAGTTAATTGGAATCTAATGCCATAAGAAGCAGTGATAATGAAGTGAATATAGATAATTATGCATATTAATTATAAATTATAACTTAATTGCTATGAATTCACATGAGTGTTTAAAATTAATTAAAGACCATCATCTAATGTATAATAAACCACGTTGTTAAATTTGAAACAAAAGCCGTGAAAGTTCCTAAAAGCGAGTTGATATTTGTTGCTTTGAGAGTGTCACATAAAACATCATATTATCTCATCATAAGCTACAATTAATTATAAATGAAAATAAATTTCAATTTAAGCTTTCCTACAGAAAAAGAAACATCAATGAATTCTTCAATATTTATTTGAAAGAATTAATCTAGATCTTCAAATTCTAGTTCTTCGATGACTATTCTACTCAATGTTGTTTTGCAGACAAACATAAAACAAAATCAATTCAAATTATTTTGACATCTAATTATTTAAAGCATGTGTTGTAAGTTGTAACACAAATTGGCGCAATCATAGATATAGTTATACACAAACAATAAAGCTTATAAAGAACATTGTTCATAAATGAAATTGAATATTTGTGTGTTTGGATTTCATTGTGCTGCACTTCCTTATTTTTCCTATCATGCATCATAAAAGTTAGAAAAATTAATATTTTAATGGATCACAAAGAAGAAATGGGTAAAATAAACAAAATATAAACAATATAAGGAGTAATGACTTTGGTTAATAAAGAAGCAACAACATGAAATAGAGAAAAAAAGATTGATTTTGAAAAACATTAAAAAAATAATCTCTTGTGCGCCTTTATGGGAGGTTTCGTATGAGAAATAGAAAGAGATTGAAAAATATGCTTGATAAATTTGTAGATAATACGATTAAAAAATAAATGAGCAAAAACTATCTAATAATAGAGGTGTTAAAAAAAGTAGGTTAAATAATCTGTTTTAGAAAATAAGGAAATGATCATATTTGAACTTATTTTCATTCGTTAAGATCATATCTAAAAATTAATCTAAAACTTAATAAGAATAAAATAAATCACGACTCAAAATGTCATGATAAAAATAAAATCCAATAACCCACGTAACGTAACCACTTGGATAAAATATTTGATTTCCATCGAATCTTATAGATATTGCCTTTTATTTATTTATTTATAGATATAGATATGTATAATGGATGAACCAACAAATTTTTTTTGCATATCAAACAATTTCTTCACCAAATTATTTTAAATACAGTAAGTTGTAGTTTTTCAAAAAAAAAATATAATGAAATATCCAATAAATTAGTGTAATAATATATTAATGTTTTAATTTAAGGTGTGATCATAATTTATCTTCAAATAAAACCAATTCTTAAGCATATTAGGATATTTTCAAATACACAATTTACAACAAACATAAAGTAGGAGTTTGGAATTTTATTGTGGATAATTGAAATTTTGATTAGTATGATGTGAATGAAAACCCAAGCCCTTATATATAGAAAGAGAGATTAAAGAAAAAGAGTCTTCCCTTGCAAGATTGGTAGAGATTAGATAAATAAATTGGTTTTATTTTACTCCATCAAAAATTTTAATATTTTGAAAATTGGTTAAAAACTTCATAAGATGAATAATAAAAAAATTGCAATATTACCTAAAAATCCAAACAATCAGATTTTCTATTTGATTTTTTTATTATTATACATAATTGTTGTTTAAAAATAATAATTAATTAATTGAAACTTTCATTGGTAGATTATATTTTTTTTTCATGGAATTGGTTATGTAATTAAAAAGAGATTAAATTGGAAAAGTTTAAATTTCTTATTTGACTGGCGACCCCTAGATCAGATCGGAAGAGAAAGAGTTTAATTTTCTAGACATTTTAATTTTAAATTTCTGTAATTGTAATCTTAAATATAATTTTTCTTTTTTGACTGGCGACCCTCTGCGTAGGGTCATCCAAGCGATCTCTTGATGGTTTCAAGGTCGCTTTTTCGATCTACTTCTTGCCCACTGTAAAAAAAAAAGTCATTAAATTCAGATAAAGTTTAAACAATTCCTTATTTAATTAAAAACAACTTAAGGTAATTTTTAAGGAAAATTAATAGATTTTTATAAAGAAATTCTAAACAATTGAGTCAATATTTTTCCAATTATGTGTGTGTCAGTGCATGGTAGTTAGCTTGGAAATTTAATTATTCTAAAAATATTATAAATAAATTAATTAGATTTATTAATTTAAAAAATAAATTAAGTAGATTGTTTTACACATATTATTAGGTATTTAGCTTATAAATAAATCATTCTAAACAATATTATAAATAAATTAATTAGATTTTTTAATTTAAAAATACATAAGATACAATTATTTAATTCAATAAATAATTAAGGTGAAATAATTATTTAAAGTAGAGAATCTATACAAAAAATCAAAGCTTCTTAATTTTAGTAGTAATTAATTGTAACTAAATCAACTATTTTTAATAAAAGATTAAATAGAAATTAATAAAAAGCTACCATAATGAGAGAAATATGTAATTTATTTTAACAATATATAAATAGATACTTTATTTATTTATTTAAACTAATTTTCAAAACACTCCCTAACAATAAATTATTGTTTGGTAGTGTTTTGAAAATTATTATTTTTAAAAAAATAAATATTTAACCGCCATTTATATTGAAAATAAAAATCGTGTATCAAATAACCATTAAATAAGAAGATTCTATTTTTCATAAATATATATATATATATAATTATGTCATAAACATTAAATTTTAGGGGAAACAAAGTTATATATATTGGAAATGAAGTCATATACATTGAATTTTGTTAGAGCGATGACTCAATTTGAAGTTTTATGGAAAATTCACCATGTGGATCTCAAACATGTAAGGGCAAATAAAATTCAATTAAAAAAGTAAAAATTTGTTTGTTAGAAAAATACGTTAACAATGCCAAAACAAACATGTAAAACAAAATACATTAATTGAAAAATAATTAATTAAGCATTAATTAATTTAAATTTAAATTGAATGTGGGTCCAGGTTTAATATGAAATCGCCACGTAAGCCTACAGTGAAGGAGAGTGTGCCACGTGGCTTGAGAAGCATTTGTTTTAGTATTATATTAGATATATATAATATATATATATAATATATAATATATAATATAGATTAATGATTTGTAGTATACATCTAATGTTATAAATTGTCATTATACGATTCAAAGCAACGATTTTATTCCATTAGACTTATTTACTCGAGGTTAATAGATTTTCATATTAGTGGTATAAAAAGAATGAGAGCTAGGTTGCTAGTGAAAAATAAAGTTTGAAAAGTATTATTTATAATGTCTTCTTTTTTCGATAGTAATTAAAGTTAAACTTAACACGTAGCAATATCAAATTTGGCCATGTAAATAAAATCTTATTCCCATTCAAATAAAGATCTTAAAATCGAATATATATATATATATATTTTTTTTTTACGGGGTCCTTACTGGATTGGAGGCTCGAGGCGACGACCTGTTTTGGTCTATGCTCAAGGTCGGCCCGACTCATAATAAATTCTTTAATTATATAAACCTTTATATATATATATAATTCCATTTATACTCTTTAATGTTTTTTATTTAAAAAAAGGCTAATATCTTCCATAATAAAATTGAAAAATGGGTAAAAAATATTCAAAGGTAATATATACTATAAGGAAAAAATATTCAATCCCTAATAAAATTTCTAATTATGTACATTACAATTAACATTATTATTGTAACACAATAACTTGTGTATTGTGATACAATATTTCACCTTTATCGCAATACAATATTACTACCATATGGATTATAAATTTATAATACAATGAATAATTTAATACATTAATAGTTTTGTAGTCTTGAAAATTAAATGTAAGTGGTGGGTTACAACATAAAAAGATTGACTAAATTCTTTGTGTTATAGCTCGATAAGAAATAATTAATGTATGACCGATTGTATTCTTGAAACTACAATGGCCTTATGTCTTCCCATTTATTTTTTAGTTAATTTCTCAACCTGGTCACCTATTCCATTTCCACCTTTATGGGTTCCAACTTCCAAGTGATTTGTACTAGGAGATACGATAACTTTCTTCATCCCACTTCTTTTTTTTTTTTTTGCGTTTGTACGTAAATCTTCGGCCTCTCTTGGTGATATGATGAACAAAATCTATATGCAACTAAGTGTGCTACAAAGCTACAATCCAAGGTATAACATTAATATGTTGTTCATATATGAGGTTTTTTTCTCACTTGATCTAGTTAGAAATTCATTTGTTTTCATCTATTAGGTATTTTTTTCCTTTTAAAATGATATATTGACTTACTTTATAATTTGTAGATATTAAATCGAGGTGATATATATGAGTTTAAACTTTAAAGTGATCGATGATCAATTATTTGATAATTATATAACCTTTTCATATCAATTTGTTTATATGTTTATTATATGTGTAGATCATATTATAATATAGTTGTAATATGAATAAGGAGGTAAAGAAGCCTTTGGATCGAGTTTGGACACCATATTTCAGCATATAGTATGAAGATTTCTAACTAGAAGCTAGGGGCTATATTATTATTTTCTCCAATCATTTTGAAAGAAATATAATAAATGTGCTTATGTGGGGCTATATTATTATTTTCTCCAATCATTTTGAAAGAAATATAATAAATGTGCTTATGTGTGCGCGCGCGCGTACGTGCGTGCGTGCGTGTGTGTTTTATACGTCCCAATTTTCATTATCAGGAACCCAGAGGATGTCCCGTGATGTTAGAGTGTTAGACTGGTCATGACTTCATTGTTGAGTCTACCGGAGTCTTCACCGATTGATTGATATAAGATCAAAGCTACCGCTCACTCGAAGAATTGTGTTTATTTCTCTATCCCTACTTTTTTTTTTCTTTGTAGTTTGTGTTTGTATATGGTTGATTAGCTCACATTGTAGTTAGTCATGAGGCATTAATCTAGAATTTACCTATTGTCATTTGCACAGGGTAATATTATTAATTCAATGCATTGCGATAAGTAATGTTGCCCATTGCTTTATAAAACAAGAAGAACGTGGCATATATTACACTTTTCGACTGATCTTCTACGAGGAACTTCAACCTAAAAACAAGAGATATTTAATTTGTGAGTCAATTATGGTCTCTCATTCAACCGAAACAAATCAATCTACTACTGTATATGTATTCATGTAATTGAAACAAACCTTCTTTTTTTTTTAATTCACATATGTTATTGTTTGTGTTACAAACGTTGGGATACCAACTAGTCAGCTACCCCAAATGGTTCACATGCGCTCGACTTCGACCTCATCAATGAAAGGTAATGATAAATTATGCTATACTTCCTATTAAGAAATTTATGTCCTCCGCGTTTTTTTTATAAGTCTAATATATTTCTCACTCAATTTTATTTTTCCTCTAATCTAAACTTTATAATACACGGGTCATAGAACCCGAGGAATCCTATGGGGATAGCTTGGTAAGGAACTTCTTAACTGTAAATCTCATCATACTAAGGTGTATGCAACCATTTACCTTTTTTTTTTACTTTTAAAAAATACCTCACTCAAAATAATAAATAGCTTAAAATAACATATTATATGTCATTAAGTAACAATTACATTTAAAAATATTCGTAGATACATGATACATATAAATGTTTTTAATTAAATAACATAAACGAACATATAAAATGAAAATTTTTAAGCATGTATGCATATGGTTTAGTTTAATCAACAATGTGACAAGTATTAAAAAACAATATGATATTTAATAAAACCTCTTAAAAAACGTGGACTTCCACATGCTCATAAGTCTCAACAACTTTACGGAGTATTAAACAAAACAATTTCAAATTGATTATTTAATTAATAAAAATATTTTATATAATATAATCCAACTCCTTTAAAAAAAACTACAAAGCCAAGTTGTTAAGAAAAAATTTATTATATACAATTCCTTTTAAAAAAAATGTTAGTTAAATAAGGGCATTTCGATTATAGATTAAAAAATATCACTGAAAACTTGAAATTTTAGTTGTAAAATAAAAGTTGGTGCTTCAATTGATCGAATACCTTATAGTATTATGCAAGGTGTTTTTGTTTTAAAAAAATTAAAAGGTGTTTTTTTTATTAAAAAAATTATTTTATAAGGTGTCTTGTTGAAGAAAAAACCCATAAAAATATAAAGATTTAATAAATAATTTAAACCAAATTATCAAATATATAAAATCAAGATTTACTATTTATACACATATATGGAGTAATTTAGATTATTCAATGAGATGATATAAAATATGCTCTTATGCTTTTAAAACAGCAAAACTTATATCCGTCACTTTCCATGCTTGGAATCCAAACACACCCTTATGCATTTGGGCCACAAATTGGCAGCCCACAAATTATCCGTCACACACCGGGTGGCTGTACAGTGCATACAGTTGGTCGGTCTCTTTCTCCCACCGACGGATCTTCTCCCTCCTCCGAACACCAAATCCTCACTTCTTCTTCATCTTCAAGCAAACCACAGCTAATCCAACCACCATTAACCACACCAGTAGATCGATCTCACACCACACTCTCTATCCCCTATTTCCCCACCTCTGTTTCTCGCAGCACTCCCCACTGCATACAGCCCCCAAATCCTCATTTGGGCGTCTCTGTAACACCAATTGTCTTCGAATTCGACATCTGGAAGCTTCCGATTCGAGCCAGAGATGATGAAGGAAGTGTCGAGAGAGACACCGCCTTCTTCAGACGATGAAGAGGAGGACAGGCGGAACCTAATCCCGGAAAACGACCACGCCGAGCAGCGAAGATCGCGCGCCTCGGATTCTCACTCGTTCGACATTGATGCGAAGCTCGGATCTACCGTACGGCGCCGTTTTAGCCTTCGGGATTTGTGTACGAGGAAGAGGTATCTTCTGATGGCTTTGGTTCCTTTGCTTCTTGTTTTTCTTTACTTCTCCGTTGATCTGAGGGGTTTGGTGAAAAATTCGAGTGCTTGGGATGGGAGATTCATCGGCTCTTCTGATGGCTCCGATCGGATGAGGGAATCGGAGCTGCGTGCGTTGCATCTGTTGAAGGAGCAGCAGTTAGGGTTAGTGAATTTGTTGGAATCGATTGGATCCAACTACACAGTACATACCGACAGTAACAATAGTAGTTCGGATTCGAGCAAATTTCAAGAAGTGAAGGCCAAGATTTACGATCAGCTTTCAGTGAATAATGAAATTCAGAAAGCTCTGCTATCATCCCATAAGTTGGGAGATGTGAATGTTTCAGGGAATTTTACATTTGGCCGGATTGATTTGTGTGGGCAGAAAAATTCTCGCCTTCCTGGGAGGAGAACCATAGAATGGATCCCGAGATCGGACAAGTATCTGTTTGCAATCTGCGTTTCAGGGCAAATGTCGAACCATTTGATCTGCTTGGAAAAGCATATGTTCTTCGCGGCATTGTTGAAGAGGGTACTAGTGATCCCCAGCTCGAAGGTTGATTATGAGTATAACCAGGTCCTGGATATAGAGCACATAAACAAGTGTCTTGGGAGGAAGGTTGTGGTTACCTTTGACGAGTTCAGCGAATTGAAGAAGAAAGATATGAGAATAAACAAATTCATATGTTATTTTCCGAATTGTTATGTTGATGAAGACCATGTCAAGAAATTGAAGTCTTTGGGGTTATCATTACCCAAGCTTGAGTCTCCATGGACGGATGATGTAAAGAACCCAAAGAAGAGGACAGCTCAGGATGTGGAGAGCAAGTTTTCATCTGATGATGACGTCATTGCAATCGGAGATGTATTCTTTGCTGATGTGGACAGGGAGTGGGTGATGCAGCCTGGTGGGCCTATTGCTCACAAGTGCAAGACTTTGATCGAGCCAAACCGCCTTATAATGCTCACTGCCCAGCGCTTCATTCAAACCTTTATGGGGAGGGATTATGTGGCCCTTCACTTTCGACGACATGGCTTTTTGAAATTCTGGTATGTACTCTCCCCTGTCCAATTTCATGCTTATTTGAATGTGCTAATTTGACAAAGTAGATTTATAATGTTTACTGTGTATTATTTTGTTGCGTGTAAATTGTTCCTCATTCAAGTAAGAATTTGATTACCATGTTGATGAAAGCAAAGCAAGCATCTTCGCATGCCTTTCAATGTGAGAAGGAGTTTGGATTGAGCAATTTTTTAAAAATTTATACTTCCGTTCTCATCTTAACAAGTTAGGAACCAGGAAGAGAAACAAAGAGAGTCTATCCCACATTTCTGGAAGCCATTACTTGTCAGCGTTATTTAGAACCCGGTAGCTATACAATGATTTGATCTTTCTGCTTGTATTATACGAGCCATTAATCAATAGTTAACGGATGTTTTTTGCAATGGAATGCAACTCTGTGGTTGTGGCTATCAAAGTTTATCTTGATGTCTGAAAGACTTCGGAGAAGTGTGATTGATGACAATCAGATATGTATATACCTTACTACATTGTTAATGTTTTCGCTTCCTTTTTACCTTATAGCAATGCAAAGAACCCGAGTTGCTTCCATCCCGTGCCACAAGCAGCAAATTGCATCAAACGCGTGGTTGAAAGGGCCAATGTCCCAGTTATATATCTTTCAACAGATGCAGCTGATAGTGAAACTGGTCTGCTGGAATCCTTGATCATTGTTGATGGGAAGCCTGTACCCCTTGTGAAACGCCCCCCTCGCAGTGCAGCCGAGAAATGGGATGCTTTACTCTACAGACACGGGCTCCAGGATGATTTACAGGTCTGTTGTTTCTTCTCCTGCAGCCTCTTCTTCTTGTTCTGTCTTTCCCTTGAAAGCTTCATGATACCGAGCTTTTGTATGAAACACCACAACTTTTCTTCATTTGCATCGTGTGAAGGTGGCAGCAATGCTGGATAAAGCAATCTGTGCTATGTCTAGCGTCTTCATTGGATCCTCGGGATCCACATTCACCGAAGACATCCTGCGGCTCAGGAAGGACTGGGGGTCGGCTTCCCTGTGCGACGAGTACATCTGCCAAGGTGATCTCCCAAACTTCATAGCAGATGACGAATGAATTAGACGAGGACGCCCCCATCTTCCGACAGTGTTATAGAAGACGAGGGGACTGTATTTTCTGTATGATAATGTTCTTCTTCTTTGTTTTTTTCTGTCATACCATTCTTTTGAATACCAATGTTGAGATAAATGAAATGGTAATAATATTCTTCCATGGCAACTTTCTGAATGGTAAAAGAAAGAAGAGTTACTGTTGTTTTAACCAACCAAAAGAAAATCCCAGAATGCAAGGACACTGTCACACTGGTGAGCCTTTTGTGACTCTTTAACACTAATCTGTAGCATGTTTAGATCTACAAACACACCTACTGGCTTAACCAATATCACAATTGCATCTCAATTTGCTCTTTGTACACCCAATCAATTAAAGTGTTTCCTAAACACAATTGCATCTCAATTTGCTCAATTCCTATTTCCTAAACATCAAATTGGCTTAACCAATATCACACACATATTTAGGCTCGAGAGATCGAAGCTTCACCACCGGCTTCTTTGCAGGCAATTTCCAGGAGTGCCTCCTCTACGATCTATGTATGTTTATATACAATATCTTCTAAAAATAGGTTTATATTGATAAAGTTATTGATGAAGTTATTTAATTAGTATGACTATATATAGATAAAGTTATTATCTTTTAAAGTATATTCATATATAGCGAAAATAGGTAAGATCTTATCTTATACGGAGTATAATAATATTTAAAATTGCTTAATATCTTCTAAAAATATATTTATATCTATATATAATCAAATTTGGTGAAATTTTATCTTATACATATAAAGATATATTGATTAAATAGAGTTAGAATAAAATTTTATCTTACGCATATTTTGATTATTTCAAAAAATTGTGATTGTTTTATACAACTACGATTAAGGATAAGTTTTATTAAAAAATTTCAAATAAATTATTTTAATCTTCACATAAAATTTAATAAAATATAACTTTAATATAATTAATATAATAAATAAAATATAATTTATTAACAAAAACATGCAAAAACAATAATACTGTAATAGGCTAATAGCCCAGTACTGAATTTAAGAGGTCAGACGTCGTTATAAAAGGTCGACCGATCAAGAGGAATCCTAAACCCCTCTTCACAGACCCCCTAAACCCCTCTTCACAGACCATGGCAGCCTTGAGCAAACTCTGTGGGATTGAAAGGGGTCGGGCCGTAAGCTATGAAATAGCGTCGAGGTATATAACTATAAGCAAAAGCCCCGATGTTTCCAACCAACAACCCAGGTTGCCAATTCTCCCACGGGAAATTTGGTTGGATATCGGAAAACGTCTTGAGAGCCGATTGGATCTGGTACGGTTCCGTTCAGTTTGCCGGACATTGCGATCGTCGCTGCCTCCTCCGTTCCGATTTCCGATCAGGGTACCGCGTCCTCCCGGTCCAAGTCCCATTAGAGAGAATTACCTCTACTTCATCACCGAAGTCACCTTCTACTCTGCAAACGATATGATCGTCGTGTTCGAGGAGGAGTATCGAGGCGGCGAATTCTCAGCCTCCGCCTTTGTCCACCTGAACCGGATGCCCACCAAGGAGTTTGAGCTCCCTCCGGTAACCCAAATTTCTAACCTTTCCTTCCTTTCGAAAGGCTACCATGTCCACAATGCTTTCCCGCGCTACTATGACAGACAGATAGTTGCTAATAAGTACAAATTTTCCGGCCATTTGGATGTGCTAAAGATTGAGATCATCTGTTCGGATGGCTCGCCAGCTATTAATCCGAATTACCCCAGATTTCGTGATCTGAAAGTGGTAGCCCATCTGTATGACAGGAAACTGGCTGTGTTGAGCCTTTGCGGAGGAGCGATGAGCAACGACTGGCTAACTGGTTTCTGCCCCATTCTTTTTGATGACATTGTTAACTACAGGGGTCAACTTTATTGTGTTGACAAGCTTGGAAGAGCTTTTGTTATGGATTACAACTCTTTACTGTTTACCCAAGTTGCAGCTGCTTTGCCTGGATCTGCAGGAATGGTACTGGCTTCATTGCAATCCTTCCGAGGTAACAGGAAGGTATTGCATTTGGCAGTTGTTTCGGAAGACTTGTATATGCTCCTCCATGATCCCAAGGAATACTGGTATACGTTCCTCTATGCCCAACATGGATATGTTCCCAGGCTGTATAAGCTGAGTTCCCGGCTTGGCCAGTGGCTGGAAGCTGAGGAGGATTTGCCTGGTCAAGTTTTTATTCAAAATCTCCATTGCAACTTTCCTGTTGCAGAATCACTCGTCCGTCGTTGTTGTTATAAGAGTAATGATAATGGTGTGGTGCCTCGCTTCTGCTCCTGGCCTGAGTTTGATTTTGTTCGGGTTGCTGTGGGTTTTAGGAATGAGTACCCATCTCCCGAACCCCACCGATATTGTGATATTGCAGCGCTTCCTTACTTTACCAGGGCCACAACACCGCAGGCTCACCCGAATTAAGTATTGCAGCGCTGTGGGTTTTAGCTTTTTTTTTTTTGTTGTTGTTGTTGTCGTCGTCGTCATTTTATGTGTTCTAGGAAGAATAAATGCCATTGGGTTTGTAATTTATTTCTTATTTCAGACTTTTCTTTGACTTGTGATTTTGATGCTGGTATTGACATTGGATGATGCTGGAAATCGTTTTATTTGTTAATTTGATTTGAATTTTGTCTTTTAATTCGGCTTACATTTGACTGTGGATGAGTAGTGAAAGGATTAATGATAATGGTTTTTTTTTTAATGAATGACTGCTTAATGAGTTTGTTCATGGATTGAGACTCTTGGAATGGAAGGAGTGCAAGTTCACTCACTTTTTGATCATTCGATAGGGAATCTGCTCTGATCATTTGTGCAGTAGTTCTTTAATGAACCTTTACTATAAATGTGGGGGTTATGGATGCTTCTCTCTTCTTGTTTGAGCAATCGCCTTGGCCAGACATTGTCTCGTCGATTTCTATCATTGTGGGATGAGAGATATTGAATAAAAGCCATTGGGTTTGTAATTTATTTCTTACTAGTATTACTACCCGCGCGTTTCGCGGTTTCTTAATTAATAAATTATATTTTATTTTATTTTATTTTATTTTATTTATCACTAATAAATATGAGATTGTAATTTTTTGATATTTTATATTGTTTTTAAAGCACACACTTTGAAATTTTAGTCATGATAACATTAATAATATAACAAATTTATCTCATGCATTATTTACATTTTAATTAGATATGATTTTGTACAAATATAATCAAACTTCATCATATTAATAAATGTGAAATTAATAAAAATAAAAATAATAAGTTTGAAATTAGATATGAAAATTTATCAATTTTTTGTACACGTATGTATATCCTTTCTATGAAATAAATCCTTAGTTGTTGGAGTATTATATACTCTATCCGTTAATTAAAACTTGTCGTTTACTATTCATGCATGTTTTCTTATAAGGGTAAAAACTATATAAAAATTTAATATTTTTTACATTTGTTTTTATAAATTCATACTTAATTGTAATGAGTATGAAATTAGTAAAAAAAAAATATTAAAAAAATATTTTATATAGTTTTTAACACCTAAAAAAGTGTGCGTGAATAGTAAAACGTCGAGTTTTAATTAACGGAGGGAGTAATATATAAGATACAGAGAACATATTTTTTTATTTTATATGAAATTTGTATGAAATATGATTTAGTTCAAACTTCATATACAAAGATAAGTAATAATATACGTAGTATATATATTTAATTATTTTTCCCATCAAAAAATATATTTAATTATTTTTTGAATCAATTTTTCGAAAAGCACTCCGGGTGTTTAAGATTAGTAATAGAAAAGATAGGATGTAATTCAATATACTCCGTATTAGATTATGATAAATAGTAATAGATTATATAAATTAATCTAATCTTTTAAGATTATGTAGATTTTTCTAGGTAAAATATTTATAAAATAATTTAAGGTAAAATGATAAGATTTGTAAGATATGAGGTTGAATATTTATAATAAAAATTAATTTAATCATTAAAATGAACATATAGGATGACACATGTATAAATAGATAGGGTTATCGTCTAACACGGCTTAAATTTATTGGTTCATCATTAATTGACGTGTCAAAAAAATCTGGTCAGAACGCACCAGAAAAAGACACGAAGCGAATTGCACCAGAACCCGCCATATAGGATTTCCACGCCTCTGTTTTAGTATTATACTAGCACAGTACCCGTGCGTGACGCACGGGATTTGTAAAATATATTATGTTGTTCTAAAAGATATTATCATAATTTATCTACATTATATATATAATAATATTATTATGATAATATGAAAACGATATAGAAAAATAATATTAAATCCAAACATCAAAACGATAAATATACTAAACTGGTCTTGCTCACTCGATTCACATCTTCGATCAACAATTAAAAGTGTGCTATATAGATCACGATAACTTCATTAATCCACAATGTTGGAGAATTCATAGCGTCGTTGCACAGTTTCAATTTTGGAGGTATTGTCGGGTTTAAGAAACCTGTAAAATAAATATAGTTCATATTAAGATGGTATATTAAGTAATAATAGATATAACAAATAAGTAAAATAACGCGTGCATTACCTTCTTTGATATGCATTAGTGTCGGAAAAAAATCGGATTTATATACAACTTTGTCACATCGGCTAAATTAAAGTTGACAATATATTCTCTCATCTACACACAACAAAAGTTAAACATAAAAGTAAAGAATGCATGTTCACGAGGTAAAATAAAAGAAATTATAATTATTGGTAATATTGAGAAATAAGGTCAATAAATATAGTTAAATAAGAAATATGATTTGAAACTTATATCCAACATCTTTTACAATAAGGAATTGAAATATATCAATGATGTATCTATTCAGCTCGATATTGATGGGTATATATAATTATATATAGTTGTTTAAATAATTTCGAACCAACAGGTCACTTCAATATACGATTCTTGTAAAAGAATTCAATATTAAAGGTGGTAAAACAAATAATTAAAAACAAAATATACAAATCAATGCATATAAAAATGAACTTGCCTATCATTCTTCACGATAAGATCAACTCTACCAAGTGTGAGTAGAGATATATGATGAACTTCTCTTTATATGTAAATGGATAAATATTGGATTTTAACAAATTATTGTATAAATAATTTAGCAAAAAAAATGCCACCAAAATTTTGAGATGGCAAAAATCCTACCAAATACGGGTAAAATGAGATTGTAATTTTTTTTGTTTGTAATTAGATAAACATTGTATTTTAACAAATCATTGTATAAATAATTCAGTAGTAAAAATCCCACCAAATTTTTTGAGATAGCATTAGAAATCCTACCATATACGGGTAAAATGAGATTGCAATATTTTTTATTTGTAAATAGAAAAAAATATTAGATTTAAAAAAATCATTTTATAAATAATTCAGTAGAAAAAATCCCACCAAATTTTCGAGATAAGTAGAAATCTTACCAAAAACGGGTAAAATGAGATTACAATAGTTTCTTGTTTGTAAATAGGAAAAAAAAAAGATTTTAACAACTGCTATGTTTGAATCAAATAGTAAAGCCCACATAATTCAACAATCATTGGTGTTTGGGAGATTAGCAGGGATGTGAAGAACACCAATTCAACGTTCCTACATATGCATCAAGATAGAGCTCCAATTCAACCTGGGCAATGATCGACTACAATGCTGGATCGGCATATACATCGAGAGAAGTCACTGCGACAATAGATGTGCATCAAGAAGCAAGATTTCATCAATGGATAACTTATTGTCATCAAACAGCAACAAATCTAACTTAGCGTCTGAAAAGTGGTCGATTACAATGCTGGATCCCCGTTTCTTGAGCACTTTGTTTTCGAAGCGTGCATTCGTCTCGAACATGTCAGACTTCCTCCAATTCAACTTGGGCAATGATCTTCTAAATAACAAAGATAGTAATAAGTTTTACCACAAAATAAATAAAATTTACAATAGAAAGTAATTAATTGGTTAATTTAATTAAAATTTTTTAAATATCTTTAATTCAAATGGGTAAAAAAAATTTGGGAGAAATTAATATTCTAGTAAATTTGTTAAATTATCATTAAATTTATTTTAATTAATAATTGATTAAATTCTGTTAGTTATATAGGTGGGGCCACACTTATTGAAAAACTGCCACGTAAGCCTTGGTTTAAGATGAGGCTGACACGTGTATCTTTCACATCTGTTTTAGTATTATATTAGATATTGATTGATTGATATTGATTTCAGACTTTTCTTTTCCTTGTGGTTTTGATGCTGGTATTGACATTGGATGATGTTGGAAATAGTTTTATTTGTTAATTTGACTTGAATTTTGTCTTTTAATTCGGCTTACATTTGATATACTTGTAGTGATTTCTTTTGACTATGGATAAGTAGCGAAAGGATTAACGATAATGGTTTTTTTTAATGCATGGCTGCTTAATGAGTTTGTTCATGGATTGAGACTCTTGGAATGGAAGGCGTGCAAGTTCACTCTCTTCTTGATCATTCAATATGGAATCTGCTCTTATCATTTGTGCAGTAGTTCATGGATGCTTCTCTCTTCTTGTTTGAGGAATCGCCTTTGCCAGACATTGTCTCGTCGACTTCTGTCATTGTGGGATGAGAGATATTGAATATTGTTATGATTTCTGATTTTCAAATTCTCTGAGCTATAAAGTGATTGTCTTCCCTTTGTTCTTCTCAATCTTAAATTAATATTGAATTTAAAGCTTGAATGTGTGACCTGCATGCCTATCTTGATTCTGGGCATGGATGATTAAGATGAGATACAAGCACTAGTTCAACCATTCAGTTGCAGATACTCTGTCGATACATAAGCTTACTGTTTTATTTCCCCATTTGAAGGGATGGAAATTAACCTTTCGTTTTCCTCTTGGGTGATTTCGGTCGATACTAGTTGCAGATACTCTTCTAAACCATGCTGGTTAATGTTCTGGCTACAGAATCGTTGTTGGTAATACCTACGAATTTCATTACTTATATTTGAATCCCCAACTATTATGGTACCATCAGCAGTAGTGATGCGTCTTATTGCCTTTCTGTTTCTTCTGCCAGATGCGATCCTATGAAAGTATGCAGTATTTGAATCCTTAAGCCTAATGTGTTTAGTCTTAGCTCTTTGATTCCAGTAGGATTTTTGAAATTGCAATAATTTTTCTTTCTTGATGATTAGATTCTTTTCCTTATTTTGATTTTTCCCTGATCGGCCTCGGGTAGGAGTTGTCTGGATACTAATAGGGCTGGAAATAACCCGCGGGTACCCGCTCCACCCACTTTACCCGCATTAATTTTGCGGGTGAAAACCCGCAAAAAAGTGGGTGACGGGTGGAGCGGGTGCGGGTGAAGCGGGTGATGGATGGATTATGGGTGAAGATTTTCCACCCATAACCCGCCCCATTAACCCACCCATTAACCCGCCCCGCACACCCGCACCGCAAACCCGCATAAAATCCTAAAAATATATAATGTGTGTGATTTTAATATTTTACCATTTTCAAGTTTAACTTCTACAAACCCTAATACTTGATTAGTGCTTTGCCCACCAAATTTCATTTAGAATGGATATGGTCTCGGCTTGCTTTTCATCCTCACTAGGCATGTAGAAGTGATTTCCAGCTTGTTCATGGGTACCTGCATTCTCAACAGAAGAGGTAAGTACATTTTTAAAGTGAAAATCATTCTCATTAAAGGTTACATTTCTACTGGTTATGACTTTATAACCTCCAGGTTGCACAACCAGTAGCTTATAACCTTTCACCCCTTCTGGATAACCAAGCATAACACACTTAAGTGCCCTTGGATTCAGTTTGCCATCACTCACGTGGGCAAATGCAGTGCATCCAAAAGGCCTCAAGTGTGCTAGTCCAGGTTTCCTACCACACCACAATTCCTGCGGAGTTTTAAAACCAATGGCAACAGAGGGTGATATGTTTATTAGGTATGAGGCAGTTGTGACTGTCTCACCCCAAAGGGAGTGTTTCATCCCAACACTAACGAGCATAGACCTTGCCTTTTCAAGCAAGGTTCTGTTCATCCTCTCAGCAATGCCATTCTGCTGAGGGGTGCCTGGCACAGTGAGGTGCCTTTTGATCCCATTCTGCTAGCAGAAGATATCAAATTCATGGTTACAAAACTCAAGGCCATTATCAGTTCTAAGACATTTAAGCTTAAAATCACACTCACCTTCAACTTTAGATTTCCAGAGCTTAAAGAATTCAAAAGTATCACTCTTGGCCCTCAAGAGGTACACCCAGACCTTCCTGGAATAGTGGTCTATAAGTGACAAGAAGTACTTCCTGCCACCTATAGTGTCCACCTGAGCAGGTCCCCATAGGTCTGCGTGTACATACTCTAGTTGCCTAAGAGCTACATACTTAGATTTCTTGAAGCCAGTTCTGGATTTCTTACCAAACACACAACTTTCACACAAAGGCAGATCAGAAGGTTTATGATTCAATGAGCCATGCTTAAACAGATAATGAAGACCCCTATTGCCTCTATGACCTAATCTAGCATGCCACAGTTTAGTATCACTCAGGTTCATGCAAGCATTGATCTCAGGAGACAAGTTATAAGCATGGAATACAGGTTCACCAAGCACATAGTAAAGGCCACATTTCTTAACACTCTTCAACACAATTTTACCATTTTTAGACACAGATTTAATGCCATTTCGCGTGTTAATGTCATAACCAAGATCATCAAACATGCCAACAGACAACAAATTTCTCCTAAGACCAGGTACCCACATGACCTTTTGGAGTACCCTAACCCTCCCATCATGCATCTTAAAAGAAACATTACCAATGCCCTTAATGGATAACATGGAAAGATCACCCAATTTAACAGTACCCTCATCAGACAAATGCAACTGATCAAAATGATGCTTATAAGGAGTAACATGCATTGTGCAACCGGAATCCAAAATCCAGGCATCAGAATCAGATATATCAGTAATAGCACACATGAGAATCTCATTAGGGTAAAAAGACTGAGACTCTAAGACAGCAGTAGTACCATTATTGTTTCTAGCATTTCCTTCATCCTTTTTCTTCTTAAAGCATTTCCTTCATCCTTATCAATCTTAGGTTTAGTCTCATTAGCCTTAGTTTCTCCAGAGTTTGAGTTGGAACCAGAATTAGAATTAGAAGAATCCTCTTTCTTCTTGTTCTTCTTCTTCTGATTCTTACTCTTACCCTTGGTGAACAAAATATCAGATTTGTTATCCTTATCACCATTTCCTTTAAACACTTTCATAACCTCATTTTTCTGTATGATAGCCTCAATAATCATCTTTTTAGTTAATTCCTCTGTACCAAATTGAATCACATCTTTAAAATTATCAAATTGGGATGACAAAGAGTTCAACAAAATAACAACTTGATGAGTGTCAACAATTTTATCATCACATCTTTCTAACTCTTGAGTCATACGAAGATACCTATCCATATTATCATTCAAAGACACAGAGACATCCATTTTGAAATTAAAGATGCGACACAACAAACTTATCCTAGATGGAAGAGACTTAACTTGAAACAGATCAGTAAGACCCTTCCATAGAGATTTAGCAGTGGTAAAATTTATCACTTTCCTAGCAACTTTATCAGATAAACGAATAATAATCTCATAATGAGCAATTTGATCCATTTCAGTTTTAGCCAAAGCATCAAGAGTAGCAGGATAAGATTCATCAACAGCAGGCCAACATTTTTCTTTAATAAGAACGACCTTCATTTTCAATTGCCACATAGCAAAATCAGAGGTCCCATCAAAAGGCTTAATTCTAACAGAGGATTCAGACATCACAAAAGATCACAACAGGCAGAATCACAAAGATAATAGCCGGCAAGACAACTGAAAGGTAATAAATAAAGAAAGGCAACAACAAGAGATGAAGGATATGCAAGGGATCTAGTGAATGCCAAAGCTTTCACAAATCTGAAACAACAACAACAATTTTTTTTTTTTGTGTACCTGCAAAACAAAACAACTTAAGTTAATAATACAGGATATGAACAAGAACAACAAAAATGACTTAGGGTTTTCTTTAGATAAGAGAACCCCGAGTCACTCAAAACCCTAAACTTCAGATCTGGCTTAGATCCAAGTTTAGGAGCCTTAATCCTTTAGATCTAAGACATAGAAGGTCTCAAATACGTAGAAATTAGGCAGTGTCAATGTAGGTTTCCTAGAAACCGAAGAGACAGGCCTTGAGACTTTAGATCTGAGATAGATCGTAGCTCTTGGATCCTTATCCTTTAGATCTAGGATGGATTATCCCAGATCTAAGGAAAGCAACCCGTCAAGACTTTAGATCTGAGTTTATCGACACAGAAAGTAGTCGGAAACTCAAATCGTAGCTTGAAAAACTCGACAAAGCTCTGATACCAGTTTGAAAACTCAAACGAAGCAACACTAGACAACTGAATCAACAATATATTCCAATATATATGTGCGAGAATGAATACAAAACTTAGGCCTCAACTGGAACGCTCAAGAAACGCAAGGAAAGAACGAGAAAGGTAAAGAGAAACTAAGTGTCTATGTGTTTAAGGAGACAACCAGCAGAGATTCAACGAGTGCATAAGCAAAACATCCAATGATGTTTTGCACCAACGATTTCCTATGAAAACGTCTTGAAATCTCAGTGTCTCAGGCTCTTTAGATTGATCGGGAGCTCTATCAAGAGGCTCTGTCAAGACATCTCACCAGGAGGCAAGGAAACCACAAATGGCTGCCAAGGAGACAAAGCAAGAGGGAGAGCAAGAACCTTAGAAATCAATCTGAAGAGAGAGCCATAACCCTAGCAAATGAGACAACACAAAATATATAAGGCATGAGACAAGGGCTAGTTGTTGCCTTTCGGGATTTGGGCTCACTTGGCCCAAATCCGGTTGCAACACAATAAAGCCCAAATCATCTAAGCCCAAACATTTAAAACAAACCCAAAAGCATAACTTGAGGATTATACAACGTGAGACAAAGTCTCTACAACAAGTAATAGACACTGATAGCATACTCCATTATCATTATCAGGTTAGTATTATAAAGCGTAGTGATTCGAAGTGTAATGATGTTTTCTCGTACCTTCGGCAAGCAGCCCTTGTATTTTTTCACATCAAAAGGTAGCCTCGGCTTGCCTTTTGTAGATTTAGAAGTAGAGTGATCACACTTTCCCGCAGGGCCTGGTCCCCCCTTGGAATGTTTTTCGGAAGCCAAAGGCTAGCTTGGGCGAGGGAGTGGCATAAGGACTCCTTGCAGAGCCCTCAACCACCGGGTGATCGATGACTTTAAGCTTGCCCTTCATCCGGGCCTTATCCTCCATAATACCTCGGTAAAACAGACAGTAAGAATTAGTGTTATATGAGAGTAAGGAAGAAAAGAGAAGAGAAAGGTGCATAGCACCCTTCCAAACTCGCCTTTTATAAAGAAATAGAGGGTATTGAAATCGAACAACACAGAGGGAACAACAGCACCACTGCAATCGCCACCCAAACACTGAACGACCCCCCTCCGTACCGTGCAGCCTTTGAAGCGGACTAACCCCAAAACTCTCGTTCAAGGAGACAAGGAACAATCCTCGTATTTAATTTTTCCATGTGGCGGAAGAAACCAATCTACAAGTCTCCACCACCAATAGCCTCCAAATTCACTAAGTCTCAGCAAAATCCTCGCAAAGATCACAAGGATGGATCTTGTACTACTGTTTGTCTCAAACTGAAACCACCCACTTTGTACCAATCTCTTCAGCTGGAGAAGGTAACAAACAATAATCCTGAGATTTACCACATTGCAGCTACTGCATTCAACAGGATAAGTAGAAGCCCCATAAATTTTGTGTTTGATTTAGAAGGGATTTGTGTTTTAGGGTTCGCCGCTTCGGGGATGAGGGGAATTGGGAGTTTCTCTCTCATCTGGTCAAATTTGGTGTTGTTTCTCACTTATAACTTTTACATTATTAAGTTGGCACTTGATTTTTTTTTCCGGTTTATTTACGTTTGACGAAAATAATACGTAAATGGAAACGCTAAATACGAAACGGTATTACACAAAATGACAAAACATCACAAACCCGTTCAACGCAAAGTCGCAATGTCACATCAAAATCACACCATGACATTAATGATGAATTGTTTTCAGATGCCTAAAACGGCCTTCAAATGCAGCATAAAAGGATTTCATGGGGTAAGACGGAACAACACCGAGTGATAAGTTGATAGGCATGTTACTAATTAACAATCATGGGAGGCATAATATGTGTTCAAGTGTACATCAATTGTGTCTAACAAGCTTTAAATAATCAAAAGATCATATAACGGCGATGCAAGAGAAGAATGTCAAGACTATTAAGAACCTATTTTAAGGGAGAGTAGACAATAACGCAGGTAGAGCATAAAGTCCCACAAAGTCGCACATTATGGATCCTACATGATACTAATGACTCAATACAAGGCGCCAGTACGTGTCATTTGATATACATACACATCTAACAACTAGCACGGAAATATACAAGAAGTCAAATCAATCATAACTCAACGATATAGGAGCATGGAAGAAATATAGCGAAAGATAACACGAGCTAAGGTAAATGTGGATATAAAGGATATAGGGACATAGGTACAAATCAATAAATATTTAAATAGGACATGTATTTAACACAATAATATATCAAGTCATGTAAACACAAATAGGGTTACCATTATAACCAAACAGAAATTTCTAATGGCAACATCGATTTATCCCTACTGACTCGATCAATGACCCATTTCTCGTGAGATACTTGTAGCACTCATTCTGGTAAGATAGGAAGAGCATTCAATTGTTTCCCAGAAGAGGACGTACAATATACTTTTGAATAGACTCTCATAACAAGAATTGAAGACACTAGTTGATTATTACAAGAATCGTGAATGATGACTCTATAAAACAACTCATTCTTTAGACTCAAAATCATGTCGAGAGTCTTATATCATTCAAGATTTGACATTCCAGTATATTAATTAACTTGCGGCACGACCTATGGTATCATTTACCATACTCCATCATACACTCAAGTAACCAACACACTCAAACATAAATCATGAATATAATTAGATTACCAACCCAATTTTCCATGGAAGATGCCGTTAATATAACGAAGAAAAGGATCGATAAGAACATCAATTGAAGACATGAAAAGAAGTTGGACGATCGTGAGCTAGGACAATCGATTCGGCCAACAACTTAGTAGGTTTCAAACTACAATATAGCAATTCCTTGAGAAAATTAATCACGGGTTTTGTTGAGATATTATATTAGTTTTGATCTTCTCCTTGTAAAGCAAGTAGCATATCTTTGTAAGTTAGGATAGAATTAACCTAGTTTACCCTAGTTTTGTGTATATATTCTGATCGATCAATCAATGGAAAGCAAGCTTTGCCTCCTACACTTTTCTACATGGTATCAGAGCAGTACCGTCGATTGGTGGGACGCCTGATCTACATCACCATAACGAGACCTGAGCTCAGCTACTCCGTGCATATCTTAGCCCAGTTCATGGCGTCTCCAACCGACAACCAGTGGCAGGCCGCTCTCCGTGTGGTTCGCTACTTGAAGAGCAGCCCCGGCCAAGGTATCTTTTTGTCTCGCTCGAGTGATCTCCGACTCAATGCTTATTGCGACTCAGATTATGCTACATGCCCTATCACTCGCCGTTCGTTAACTGGCTTTTTCATCATGCTTGGAGAGTCCCCGGTCTCCTGGAAGACGAAGAAGCAATCTATTGTGTCTCGGTCCTCTGCCGAGGCTGAATATCGCGCCATGGATGCTACCACCTGTGAACTTGTGTGGCTCAAGTCACTTCTTGCGTCACTCGGGTTTCATCATCGCCAACCCATGCGCCTCTGGTGTGACAATCAAGCCGCTTTGCATATTGCCTCCAATCCGGTCTTCCACGAACGCACCTAACACATTGAGGTTGATTGTCATCTGATTCGGGATCATGTTCAGGCCGGAACTATCATTACTGCTCACATTCGATCATCGCTTCAGCTGGCCGATATACTTACCAAGGCTCTCGGACATGCCCAGTTTCACACACTCCTTCGCAAGTTGGGCATTCGGAATCTTCACGCTCCAACTTGAGGGGGAATGTTGAGATATTATATTAGTTTTGATCTTCTCCTTGTAAAGCAAGTAGCATATCTTTGTAAGTTAGGATAGAATTAACCTAGTTTACCCTAGTTTTGTGTATATATTCTGATCGATCAATCAATGGAAAACAAGCTTTGCCTCCTACACTTTTCTACAGGTTTCAAATCTTACGGGGAAAAAATTAAATGATTCGTACCATCGCTTCCTGATTCGGAACCAGATTTGCGCTAGTTAGCGATTGAAATTGTGGATGAGTCGACATCAACACACACACACACACACACACACATATATATATATATATATATATATATATATATATATATATATATATATATATATATATATATATATATATTTTTGCAATTTGGCAAGCAAGAACTCCAGTGTACCGCTAGGCCCTCGGCGACGGAGACATGGTGTGTCCGATGAGCAGATCGAAACAAAGATGATCGACGAAGCGGTAATTACTATCTCAACCTAATTCTCAAATCTTTCAATATTTCTATTTGGATTTGGTGTAACGTTTCAAATCTTTCATTACTATCAAAACCTAATTCTCAAAATTTTCAACATGATTATAATAACCTTAGATAATTTTTCAGTGACTCGTCAAAATCTTCTTCATAAAAGTGTCTGAAGTAGAAGTGTGTTTGATGTTTAGAAATGTATTCGGGAAAAGAAAATCTTTTAACCTTATTTAAAAAAATAAAAAAGAGAATTCGCAAACGTTAGGTACATTTGTTCACGGGTGTTGATATATACACCGCAAATCCAAAGGTAAAAAATGTACGTCCTTAACGACGTGTAACCCTTCTGACTGATTAGCGTTTTAAAAAAATTAATTAATCCCTTTTAACTATGCACGTCCTTATTCCTTAAGGACGTGCATGATTTGGGGTGTATATAGCGAACACGTTTAGAAGGATTGGATACCTTCGACCGGATCTTACAATTCAATTACGGGTTATTTAACCCAGGTTACGTTTAGAAGGATTGGATACCTTCGACCGGATCTTACAATTCAATTATGGGTTATTTTTGAAAATAAAGAGTTAATTTTAAAAGAAAGAATTTTGCACCCTAAAATGGCTTAAAGTTCAAATGAGCTCATCCTCTAGAAGCTTTTGAACTCCATTGAATTTGAAAGCTATTTTTGATATAGGATCAACAACACGCAATAGATCAATGATATAGGAATAGTAGGATGAAAATAAATATTTTTGATAACATAAATATAGGCAATGGTAGAAAAGAAATCTTTGTTGGACATATTAATCAATTTGTATTTCTCGTAAAGCTAGCCTAACTTTACAGACTAATTTTGACGAAACAAACTATACTAATTTTCACGAAATACTCGGCAGTTGATGACGTTAGATACTGTACTGGGGGTCATGTTTTCATTAAGTTTGTTCTCCATCCAACGACACCCTTCTCCTGTGCCATCGATATCAACATTCCTCCACAATAACTGAAGTTAAATCAAGGCAAACGGACCTTAGCGATGCACCTTTAATGTCATCTCTTCTGTCTCCCTCTCCACCTCGGTTGTCGTCTATCTTCTCTCTCTGATTGATCTAAATAGAGGAAATGGAATTGAGGAAATTGGGTGGAATATACCATTTTTCAAGTTTTTTTTAACTAATTGTACTCTCTCAATTTTGTTTTAGGTAATTGTACTTTTTTAAAGGTGAATATTACATATTTACCTTTACAATTAATTTTTACCCTTTTCAATTTTTATCTTTTTTTAAAATATTGATGAGGAAGATATTTTTAACAAATCAAATTTTATTCTAAATTTTTTTTTATCTTTTTTTAAAAAGATTGGTGGATGGAGATATTTTAACAAACTTTGGCCGTGTTTGACAGGGGATGCAAGGGGGTGCCGGGGATGGGGGTGGGTTTTCGGGAAGCGCGCCTGCGTGTTTGGCAGGGGATGCAAGGGGGTGGAGGGGGATGCGTAACAAGGGATGCGGGGGGTGAGACGGGGTGAGACACCCACCTCATTCAAGGGAGATGGACGGGATGGGAAGGTGTTTCACCCCAAATTGTCCCCGATTCCCTCAGGCCACATTTTTATAAATAAAAAAAATGGTCAGTTCTTTTCCCCATTTGTGTGCAGCGCCACAACCACCTGCACCGCCAGGCCCCTCACCACTGTGGAGTGGTACCTCGTCTTCACCGGCGCCGCCATGATCCTCTCGCAGCTCCCCAACCTCAACTCCATCGTCGGCGTCTCCCTCCTTGGAGGTGTCACCGCCGTTGGCTACTGCACCCTCATTTGGGCAGTTTCATCGCCGTTAAATGTGGAAGCCATTATTGATCCGATTCGATTAGATTCGAGTCCTTGTCAGAGAAATCAATCGGATCGGAGCTTTTCGGACTGCCAAATAGTCGACTGTTAATACCTGAATCGGATCGATGGCCGACCAATATGAGTAGCAGTGAGTGTTAATTTGCATCTGTGGGTTTTGACTTACGAGTTACGAGCATCATATGGAGAATTATTTCTCTTTATTTTTATAATTTAAGGTAATTTCTTCTTCTTTTTCTTTTTGGTATATAATTATATGAAAATGTATCTTCATATATTATAATTTAGTTATAAGCTAAGCCACTGTGTGTTAATTTGCAGGAGTTCCAAAGATTGAAGAAGATGAATAGTTGATTTTCAAGGGGTATTTGGGAGGGGCATATTCGTCCTTTCATGTCAATTAGTGGGGTCAAATGTGTCTTTTTGGGTCTCTTCATCCCCAAATACTTTAATAAACAACCAAACACGAACGGGATTAAACCGGATTCAAAATTCCACACGGGCCACTCCGAAATTCCATCCCCATCCCTTCCACCCTCAAAATTCCATCCCCATCCACCTACTCCCATCCCGTTGCCAAAAACGACCTTTATCCTTTTAAAAACTACCCAGTTAGATTACTGCAGACGGATTAGTGGAGGAAGGGATTACTTTCGCCGGAGAATTTTCTAGGGTACAACTTCAAGAATTTTCTAGGTTACCGGTAACATATACAAAAAAAAATTAAATTGGCCACGCAAGCTAGCTTCGGCTGGTGTTTTCCGTGACAATTGATACTCTTTTGCCACGGCAATAGCCACGGCATGTATTCAATCCGGAAAAAACAAAGACGTTGTGAGCCGATGGTAGCTTCGGCGGCAGTTACCATGGCTAATGAGGTGTTATTTGCGGCGACGTGAGGTGATGCCGTGGCCTAAAAAATGAACTCACTCAAAACGCGTACTGTATTATTTTTTTTTAGAGAAACCCTTCCGTCGCCCACTTCATTTCAGATCTGGAATCCTCTCTCTCGTTCGCCCATGCCCCTCTCAACTCTCAGATCCATTCATGGCGGCCTTCTCGATCTCCTCTCTCCCTCCCTCAGATCTCTCTTTTGTTCATCCATCTCCTTCTTGACTCTCACGTTCACTCATGGCTGGCCTCCATTCTTCATTCACGGGCTAAAAAACCCGACCCCTCCTCCATCCTCACTCTCAATGGAAGTTGTAGATCTCTAATATCCGGCGGCAGAATCGCGACTCCGCCCTTCCTCTCCTCTCTTCGACGGCCGAATCCCGATCTTATCTTCCTCCTCTACCCTCGCCCCTCAATCTGCATCTCAATCATTATTCGTCGTCTTCGTGACTGGACAATCATCGCTTCCATTGTCTCCAACCCTTCTCCCCGCAGCTTCTATCGCCTCTCTTAACACCACTTCCCCCACTGCCTTCCTCAGCACCGCCTCCATCACCGGTACTGCTTTTCTCCGTTGAATTTTGAATATTTATGATTTAGGGTTTCTTTTTTGGTTAATGAATCTGTTTTTATTCATTCTATAACTATCTGCAATTGATTTTCAATTGTGATTTAGGGTTTCTTTGATTTTCAATTGTGATTTAGGGTTTCTTTAGGGGTTTCAAATTACTCTCTGATTCGGGTGGCATTATGCAAATCTAGAGCTACTTGTCAATTCAACAACTCAATGCTGTGTTAGTAACGTTAAAATGTTCTTAATCGGGTTTTAGGTGACATTATGCACATCTTCCAATCATTAATATTGTGTTTCTCAAGATGCTTGTCCATATTTTTCCAGATAAGGATGTTTAGTCATCTAGAGCTACCTGACAGGTCTACTAATTCTCCAAATGTCTCGGTTTTCCAAGTATGTGCTCATGGATACTGAACTTTGAAACTTCAATTTTTTTCATCTGACTGCGAGATTGGTTGAGTTATTTTTGTTGCCTCACCATTGACTCCGGCTTTATCCAGATTATAGGGAAGATTCCTCTAAAGGTAGATATGGCTTTTTTTTTTCAGGAACCAATTTGAAGAGCTCACGAGTTAAAGAGCACATTAGCAGCCTCACAGGTTTTCCTCTTCTTATATGCCTGAGTTCTGATAGTTTTGTTTGCATCATATATGTACTTATGTTCTATTGGTTTGCATGAATAATAGATCTTTTAAATCGAATCTACAGTCTTGGAATTAAGATTGTATTTTTCTTATGTTCTATTGATTCAGGGGACATTATGCACATCTAGATCTTGTAGGCATGCCTGAAAGAAGCTTATTCTTGAGGGATTTATGGTTGTGTTAGTTGAATCCTCTCTTGGTCCGAAAAAACTATTTATAATACATAATTTGTTCAAGAAATTCTTAAAGAAACTAAAAGAGAACTCTAATTCATTTTACCCTAAGTAGCTTGTGAAATTTATTGATTTGAATAGGGAAAAAAATGATCTTGTAAGCTGCCAGATTTTGGAGAACCACCATTTTAATGTGTTTGATGCTTTATTTTTCACTTTTACATCATATGTGCCATCATTCTCAAACTGTTTCTAATTGCTTAATTCCTTTATGTGTTATTTGTAGAAACCCCATAATATGTAAGGATCTGGAATCCAAGAACAAGGGATATAATTTTAAAGGTTGATGTTTTCCTTGTGCAAAGCTATCCTTTCTGATAAGTAGCTAAAATTGATTGAACTCCAACAACATCTTTTGACAAGAGATGTAGAAAGCACGGTTACTAGTTATCTTTCTTTACGTTTCATGCTTGGTGTTAAGCAGAAGCATGTTATTGTATCTTCTGAACTGATTTAGCTCTTCTTTAGTTCTCACAATTTGTCCTAATAGCTTATTTGATGCAGCTGCAGAAACAGGAGATCCCGATCAGAAATTAGAGAAAGCTGTGGTGTTTATTTTTCTTCTCAGAAATTAGGGAAACAGGTGATTATTTTTCTTCCCTTTTTTAGTGTTATCTTCTGTTACTTTTAATTGAGAGATTAGTGTTCAATAGCTCTAGTGTTTTACCATTTCTAATCTAATGTTTAAACTTGCATTGGATTGTCAAAGAGAAAAGAAAATATCAATTTTGTGTGTATCAATCAGACCCAAATACAGGAAAAAAAGAGTGAGAAACAGTGTTCAGTCAAGTGTGCCAGTTCAAAGTTAGTCAAACCCCTCTCTCGATCGATTTAAGCCATGAAAAATGGATGAAATCTAGAAGAATATATAAGGAAAAGAGAGAATTAGTGGATTTTGGGAAGAGGAATATATAGAAAAGGAGGGGGGGAAATAAACGGGAGGATGCAATTTGCTTAATATTTTTGTTATATGCAAGGGTTGAGCCACAAGTTATCTGGTTAAGGTTTTGTTGTCATTCTCCTGGAATTTGAGCTCTCATTGCTGAAACCTCGCCTCTGAATTTGCATTATTTATTATACTTTGTTTGATGCAGTTGCAACTGTGCCAATTAAAAAAGTTTACGACATATTTGCTTCGTTTCTTTCTATCCTTTGCTTCTTTAAATATTGGCAAGTCTTAATGAGTAACATTATTATTCCATCATTTTTAGTAGACTTTATAGAAAATGATAATGATAATAGAAATTTAAAAATGTGAGTCTAGCCTTTGGTTTTGATAAAGAAGCTATCACAACTGCTATGGCTTCGGATTTAGTTCAGAAATGTTGACTCTCTGCCTCTTTGGCACTGTGCAATTCATTATAAGAAGCTACTAGTTGTAATTTCCCCATCCAAAAATTGTTTCAGTAGCTATTAAATTACTGATTTCGCAATTTTTTTAGCACGTCTAGGGCCATATCAGTAGCTATTAAATTACTGGTTCAGTAATCTTTTTATAGCCCCTGCATTTGCTTCTTGCGTGAATTGCAGGGTCTTGACTCTTGGTTTTAGTGTCAACCAACTTAGTTAAGTGAAATTCTTGTGCTGACAAGCATCCTTGAGGCTTGATCAAATAACTTAGTTTCCCAAATGCATCATATATGATCTTCTCTTTTTTCTTCCTTAAGTGATGAATCTCACAGTTTTATCTCTGATGGACAGGCTCTGCAAATGATATATGACCTTCTCACACTTTCAGTTGGTATTCTGAACCGCCTAAGTGGATCTACACCGAAAAGTTTATTCAATTTCTGGAGAAAACTAAAGCCTCACTCAATGGTTAAAGAGGTGGGTTGAGGGCTGGAATAAAAGAAGTTGGTAGCTGAAAATACATCAATTAAGATTATATCGTCTTGCCTCCTTAACTTTGTATATTTGCCAAATACAAGTTATTTTGGAATGTTTCTTTTGTTGTTACTAGAATGAAAACTTATGGATGTTGAGCTGCATAATCTTATTTTTTTTTAAAAAAAAATTGCTTTGTTATAGATATGTTTTGAACTTGCACAATTTATGCATCTCTACCACGTTAATATTTGGTGCAGCATGTCTCTTCTCAAGTGAAGTCTCATGATCTCTTCTCAACTAAATTTGAGTGCTTTACCTTTGAGGATTTTAGTTGGTTGGTTTGATTCACTTGTTACCTACTTGGAACCTTGTATTGGTAAAAGTAGTGTCTTGTAAGTTGTAAGACATGGTAGTTTTTGAACCACAATTATAGTTTCTATGTCTATTGCATTGTTGTTCTGATTTCAACTTATATATGTATGATACTTGTACACCATTTTGTCCTGGCCTCCTGGGTGAGGATGGGAGTATTGATGCTATGCAGAATGATGGTGGTTTAGCTTCTCTTTCTAAAATGGAAGTTTATTAGTTGTAGCTAATAACCTTTGGCTTTGCACTTACAGTTTGTAAAATTGCAGGCAACAAAAGCATAGAGAAGCATAAGAGAAAAGATCAAGTGAAAGGAAGGTGGTGCGAAGATCTTGATCTGTGCAATAAGTGAGGGCAGTGACGCTTTCTCAAACATGATTTAGTGTGGGAATGGTACATGCTCTCTTTTCATATAATCTTTATATGTTTTTAATTGAGTGTGTTGTTCATGTTGACACAGAACGTTGCTATTTTTATTTTTTGAACGTTTTGCTTGATATGTTCTATTGACAATGAGTTTCAGACAACAACAATGAATTTGTCCAAGCCTTTCATTCAATGAGTTTCAGACAACAACAAAAATTCATTGCTTGATATGTTCTATTTTTATTTTTTGAACGTTTTGCTTGATGTCTGAAACTCACTGTTTCGGTTCGGTTTGGTCCGGTTCGGATCGGTTTTGAGCTGATGAACAACCCTACCTTATTTTCGATTAGTTATTTCAGATGTAAAGAAGGTGTCGCTTCCTTTTATATTCACTAAAGGTGTGTTCTGTTTTTTTATTCCAGGCCTACAAATGCTCCATTCATTGATGAAGAAGTGTAGGGGGAACTTCACCAAGATTCCAATCTTGAGGAAGCTTCTGAAATCTGAAGGTTACTTGTATAGCTAGGTAGCTTTTTTTTATAACAAAAGTCATTAAATTTTGTATAATTAATGAAAGTATGTATATTTATTGTAAATAAATTATGTAGTTTTTTTTGACATTTTAATATATATGGAAATTTTGTATAATTAATGAAATCATAGTATATATGTAAATTGTGTGTATATTTATTGTAAATAAATTTTATTTTTTTAAAAAAAATATTGGACTTTTTAGCCTGGGTCTAAAGATTCCGGGCTAAAAAGCAGGTTTTTTTTTTATTTCCACTCACACTTAAGCTACGACAGCTTGCCGTGGCAAATGTGTCATGACAACCAAAGGAAAAAGGATCCAAAATTTTGGCGCCTTGAATTTCACTAGCGACGGCAACTTACCGTCGCATTAGCCGTGGCTAATATCTTTGCCACGGCTAGTAGCCGAAGCTACCAAATTTTGCCACGGCCGAATTCGCCACGCCCCCATTAGCCGTCGCAGAGCCGAAGCTAGATGTCTTTTGCCACCCTAGAAGGGGCTTTTGCCACGGCTTTTTGCCGAAGCTAATTTAATTTATTTTTGTAGTATACGTTACTCTTCAAATGATTTGATTACAATCGTTTATCGATCAATTCTAACCTAAATTATTGTGTGCGAATTTCTTTTCATGACTTGTATCCAACTTTAAAATAATTGCTCGCTTTAGATTCCTGTACTCCATTGAATTGCCAAGCACCATCTTCCAACTCCCAATGTCCATTGTAGTATACCGTAAGAACAATTGCATCCATCCTTTCCAAGATATAAAAAAGCCAATTACGTTCCACATACAATCCAACGATATATTACAATAAAAGTTAACATTACATTAATCATTCATGTAATACAATAATATTCATGTAATACAATGCCATGAGTTAATTACTTACAAGAAATCACACTCTTGTAATACAATAATATTCATGTAATCAATTCCTGTAATGAATGAAATCTTCTACCCATTACTATACTCACATTTGTCTTGTAGAATTGTAATACAAGAAATCACTATAATCAACTATAACCAACTAAAGTAGCATACAATTCATGTAATGAATGATTTACTGTAATGAACAAATTCTTGTACCCATTACTATAACCAACTATAATAGCATACAATTATTGTAATGAACGAATTCTTGTACCCATTACTATAACCAACTACAATAGCATACAATTATTGTAATAAATGATTTCCTGTAATGAGCGAATTCTGGTAAAGACGGGTATCAATATTTAAAGTAACATACAATTATTGTAAAAATAGATAACGATCATTGTAACCTAAATTATTGTCCCTCTTAACGAGAAGCGAATACATTATCCGTCGGTACGTTATCGATTCCCTAAAGCTTTCATCTACCCTACATCGGTTCTTTTTTTAAAATCACAAACATTGATGACGAGTTTTTGTGTATGTATCGGGGAGCCTAACTCCCGTGGTTGAATTAGGATTCTCAAATTAGAATTTACTATACCATGGAAGTTACAGTGACAATCACATAAACAAATAAAACAAATTTACCAACCTTCAATGTCTTCGCAATCAATGTGCTTCAAGGAAGATATAATAGGATGAGCGTCACTTAATTGAAGAGAGGAAAGAAAAAGAACGAGCGTTGATGGAATGGGATGAGCGTTAATGGAATTAGAATTAAGAATTAATTAGAGATTCTACGTTTAGTTGCTACAATCAAATCAGGGGCAAATCTGTCATAATAAAAATAAAATCTTCAAGGGTACATTTATCCAAAAAAAACTTGAAAAGGGTATAACTACCCAATTTCGCCAATGGAATTTGGATGTCGTGTTTGGACTTTGGAATGATGTATTGACAAAATTTTAAGTGGTTTTAATTATAAGATTTAATCTTGACCTTTTCTTTCCTCGAATGGATGAGATCAATTTAGTAGGTTAAATAGTTTTTACCTATACATTTAGGAATTAGGACCATTACAATATGTCAAACTTGATCTAAAACATTTGATTTTTACACTATTTTACATGTTTTTTTTAAAAATAAATTTAAAGATTATATAATTTTTTTTAACAATTTCATATTGATTTATTATCAATGAATATGCAATTAAGAAATGATAGATATAAAATTAATACTGTGTTATGTATATATTTTTAACTTTTTAAAAAGTATACTAAAAAAAAAATCAAAGAACAAACATTACTAATTTTGACGAAATACCCGAGCATGAGGTACAGGCCTTGCACTAGTATATATATATATATCAAACAACAAACATTACTAATTTTGACGCCATACCGTCTTTCCGGACCGCTCCATCGGTGTTTATTCCAGCTCAGTTTATACTTGACATGTTTATTCCAGCTCATCCTTCGCGAGGCTTCTCCCACACAACTCTCACCACCTTCTTTTGCCTCGTCTCGTGCTTCTTGACATGTTTATTCCAGCTCAGTTTATACTCCGTGATGAGCTTAATGATATGATTCTCTTTATTCCTGGGATTCTCTTTCCCTTCAAAGACCCTTTCATTCCGCCACTTCTAGATCCACCACAACGCTCCTGCAAAAATATCTCTCCACAAGCAATTATTATCAAAATTGGATGAGTTAGAAAGATTACTTCCGTGAAGGGCGCACTGAAGAAGTCCGTCTCAAACCGATGAGCGGCAAGTTTCTCCCAGACTCCATGAGCCTCGTAGCAATCCCTAAACAAGTGGATGAGGTCCTCTTCATTGCCAGCGAATAGATATGATGTTTATTAAAGTACCAACAACGAATAGGGCTTTGTTATTACATGCTTTTTGATATTTGGAAAAAGTTTGCGATTTGAGTTGATAGATGACTACTCAAGCATGTCTTTACGCTTTTTTTCCGCTTTTTTTTAACAAATGATCTAGCAACCTTTAACAAGCACTTTGGGAAGTATGGGGAGATCATAGACTCTATTATCACGAAAGACCGACTTAGTGGACAACCTAGGGGTTTCAGATTCATCACCTATGCTGATCCTTTGGTGGTCGACAAGGTTATGGAAGAGGATCATATTATCAATGGGAAATAGGTAAATGACCTTAATTTTGCTTATTTTCTTATGATGCTCCTAGTTTATGGGTTTATATCCCTTTACCGGATTTTATTTGCAATTGTGGTGTTATTAAGGTTTTCCATCGTGATTAGGTTGAAATCAAGAGAACTATTCCGAAAGGTGCTGCCCAACAAAAGGACTTAACGACAAAGAAAGTCTTTGTTGCCGGAATTCCTACTACTGTTACTGAAGGTATGCTATTTTCATATCAACATCCTCACTCCTTTCATATATCTTGATATTTGTCTCTGTTACAAATGGAGCATGATTTTCCAGTGATTGTCCTTCATTGATGATCTTTTCCTCCAATCTGGACTGTACAAATGAATTCAAAGGCTTCTTCTCCAAATATGGAGAGATAGCAGAACATCAGATCATATGTGACCATGAAACAAATCGCTCTCGAGGGTTTGGATTTATTGTTTTTGAAAATGAAGAAACGGTTAATGAATTGCTATATCAAGGAAATATGATTGATTTTGCTGGTGGCCAGGTGAGCTAAGTTATGTTGGCTGAAGAGAATATATTTGTGAAGACAAACCCATCCAGAAGCAGTTTTCTATTGTGCATTCCCTTTTAATCTCACTGTTTTTTAGCCAGACATTGTCTCATCGACTTTTGTCATTATGGGATAAGAGATATTGAATATTGTTCTGATTTCTGATTTTCAAATTCTCTGAGCCATAATGTGATTCTCTTCCCTTTGTGCTTTTCAATCTTAAATTACTATTGAATTTAAAGCTTGAATGTGTGACCTGCATGCCTATCTTGATTCTGGGCATGGATGAATTTAAAGCTTGAATGTGTTTGCAACGTTTCGCCAGCCGTTGGTTCATTTTGTGAGTCCGAATGCTCAAGTTCCTGATGCCACCGAGCATCCTCCAATTAGGTAGGTATTGTTTTTTGCCTCAACATCTTCCAAAGGTACCATTTGAGGTCTTGTATGTTGCCTCTTATATCCTGTAGTGCCTTGTGCCATCTTCCACTTCTAATCAAAACTACAAGTAGTTATGATATTACCATGGAACCATAGTCTTTGTTTTCTCTTCCCCATTTCCCACTATATCACTTGCACTAAGAGTCCAAATCTATTGTATCAAATGAAACATTAGCTACTTCCTTACTGTTTCATCTGCTGATATCACATGAAACATTTGTTTTTTGTTCTTTTTGAGAAGGAGATTTAAAACCAACAAATAAGCCACCACTTGAGATTTGTCTGTCATCGTCGTTAGGAGATGTAGGTGTAGTAGGACATCGAAAGCTGCAGTGTATAGTGTCTCATCTATGTTGAGCTTTGATGCGTAAACCACCTCTTGGATGTCGAAAATCAAAATCGACACCGGACAGAAAGAGGGTGATAAAGAACTATTGATATTTACCTCAACATTTTCTCTTTGCAATACTTGATTTGCTCAATGTTATTACTCTCGAAATTGGTTATGAATCACCTATAAATAGATCTCAACATCTCTTGTATTATCGATATGGGATATGAGTGGTTATGATCTCTTCGCTCAATTCACTGATAACCCTTTTGGCCAAAAGGACTAACCTCCAAGTGGGATTGGATGTGTGGCAGTGATTGTGGGTACGTAAGGAGGCGGTGATATATGCCTCAGGTTGTTTTTTGACAGTTTTCCTTTACATATATTTCTATTACCCGCCTCATCAAGTGAACTACCATCATATTTTTGTGTATTTGACTTTGGATTGAAATGAATAAAAGTTTGGACCATCATCATCTAAATGTGTTATAATGCACAAGATAGTTATTTCACATTTTTATAATATTGAAATGAGAAAATTTATTTATTTAATTAATGCAGATAAATAAAATTATCTCAAGTAATATTAAAATATTAGTATGGATAAATTAATGCTTAACTAGTTAAAGTAGTCACCTTTCTATCCATCTATCTATTTATTATTTATTAATACTATTAAAGCATAAGCAAACCCGTTCTATGTGACATTATGAGGGATCTCGGATCTATATAACGTCTTTTGGAGCTTATCACCCCATCTATTCAATTTTACACCTCTACATAGACCACTTTGTTAGTTGTACCACGTCATCCTATTACTCATCTCACTACCTACCCCACTATTCTACCAGGCTATGTAAGTATGTATTACAATAAACGGCGACACCTAGACTATAGTTTATCGACGGGTTCCATACCTCATGTACATTGATTGGGCGCGGTCTTAATTCAATTAATTCAAACCCACCCATTACCATAACTTGATCGAAGAAGTCGAAATGATTCCGCTCGATGTGCTAATTGCTTATTTACCGCCAATCAAATTGAATGGCTCAACCAACAAGCTTAATATATCGGCGCAAAAAAACTCATGGACTGGCCCAATATTTCGGGCTCAACTCATAAAGATCGTAAATTGATGCATCACAAACTAAATAACACAAACACAAACGTTACCTCAAATCTAATCCTCTTGTCCCTCGATTCAAATCTAATCTTCTTATATTGTTTTCGATATTGTCGTTCAACCCCTACGTATTCCAAGCTCCTAATTTGCAGCACGGATGACCCGTTACACTTTTTTTGTGCTACAACTCCTATTACACTTATTAAATTGATCTAAATTATGATACGACATCTTATGTTTAAATTTATATATAAATTCTAAGTGGTTAACCCATAAAAAAATATATTTTTTGTGTATATTTTAATGTTTTAACTTCTTAGGGTTTATATATGCACCCATCTAGTCCTAGGGTATCTTTTTATAAGAGGTTAAAATATTATAAAAATATACATTAAACATCAATTTTTTTAATGCATTAGCTTCTAGGGTTTATAAATTTAAATCTAGGATATTTTTTCTCAAATTTATTTATAATTCATATCAATTTAAGAGAGGTAAAGGGAAGATAACACGAAAAGTGTAACAGGGGATCTAAGTACAGCCTAATTTGATCTTGTCCATGAGGAATCAGCTCCATGAGTGCTACACTCATGATCCGATAAATCATGTCCAACTATCTCATTAAAGTTACTTATTAAGAGTAACGAAGATCCCAAACCAGTGGATCAACCACCATGATCATGAAGAATGTAGAGGTTGTTACCTGAATTAGGGCCCGAGAGAGAGAGTTTAGTTTGTGAGCTTCTCCCTGAAGTAATTATATTGAGTTGTTTATTCTGATATGTACAGCTGCCTATTTATAGAGGAGTTTGTTACACAAGCAACATCACTTCCTCATTATTGCTTCTAACTAACACCTAAGCATAACAACATCTAATAGCCTAACAATATACTCTACACCCCCCCCCCCTCAAGGTGGGCGTGAGGGATGAAATACCAAGCCCATCTTGCAAGCAAGCAAGAGATGTTGTAGAGCACCCAGGGGTTTCATCAAGAGATCAACGATCTGCAGATGAGTAGAAACATGGAATGTGGACAAGAATCCTTCCTGAATCAAGCCTTGCACATAATGACAATCAATCCGGAGGGTTTCCAAACGTGGGGAGGTCAATTAGAGAGCAGTCATTATTGAATGATATTAGACGCATGAACCTAGATGTTCGGGTAGCGGCTCCGCCGAGCTTATCAGTGCTACATAGAATCTCATTCAGATCCCCTAGGACCATACACGGGATAGGGGAATCATTTACAATTGTTGTTAATGTTTTCCAAAAACTATCTTTCTCATTTGGAGTTGGTGGTGCGTAGACGAAGAGAACGAGGATGGGAAACCCATCCTGCGTGCTGTCCAATCTAAGGCCAATGATACGAGGAGTGTGAATTGCCACTGAAATAGTAAATTGTAGTAGTTGATGAGACTTCCATAGGACACCAAGCATTTTTCTCTTGTTTTTAACTATGTCTTTTTCAATTACTCAATTATTGACATAATATTGGTATTAGTAGCATAATGTTTTTTTTAAGAAAATATGTGCAAAATATGTGTTTATGGCGAGATAAAATTAATTCACATATGAATATAACTTTTAATTATAGAAAATGCCAAAAAAAACCCATTAAAATGTTGTATTTACAAGCGCTGCCATATGGTGTTATGTGATTGGCTCTTGTGGCAGTGCGTGAGTTTTTTTTTTTTGGCCGAATGAGCAGTAAAACATTGCGTTTCAGCCCCTCTTGTCCCTAGAATTACATCGTTTGACTTGTCTTTGGCCAGCTTGCGTAAAAGAAAGCAAAACGAAACAGAAAACGAAAACCAACAAAAAGTACTCGATCACGACAAAATTACCTCGACATCGACAAGATATTCTCGATGTCGACTAAAAACTCATCGAAATCGACTAAAAAGCAGAAACTTAAATTGCAACCTTTCGCAACACAGAACACGAATTTCGACGAAATAAATCAATAAACTAAATACTTCCAAGATCAGGGTTTCAACACCACAACAATAACCATGCAGAATAACACATAAAGGCATAAAAGATCATGCTTTTCATCAAATAACTTTCGTTATTAACAAATAGGAATATAGAGGCTTTCGCATAAACCCTAATTGTTACCAACCCTTTTCACATAATTAATCCAAGTTGTATTAAGATCACTTTCGCTTCAATAACACAAACAGGGATCACCTCCAACTTTCGCAAAAGAATCATGCTCATAGGGATAGAAGACGAATTGCATAAAAAGATCAAACCTTTACCGCATCACCTCACATGGCTATCGTCGGGCTCACCCCGACCCTAGAAGTGGGCGGACTACTCGCTCTTCATCATCAATAAACTCATCAAAGATTTCAGGAAATAACTAAATTGCATTAAAATAAAACTAAAAAGAAAGCTTACAACCGAACAAGCCAAATCCGCTCTCGCCTTTCCACCTTGCTCTCGCCACAAGCTCTCTCTCTCTCTACTTACTACCTCTTCTCCTTCTGAAATTGAATGAATGGAAATCAGCCCCTAAGGCTTTATTTATATCCTTCATTCCAAGCTAATCTAGGAAAGAATATCTATATCTAATTCTATCTATCTTTTATCTAAAGATTAAATAATGGAAATAAATAATTAAATCAACTAGGACTATATCTAATGTGGATAAAATATCTTCTCTCTTGACTTGATAGCACTTGATAGATCTTGATAGAATTTCATCTAGAAAATATCACCATCGGATTCGGTATAGAAACTAAACAAGATTCGGATAGCTCGGCGTCGGCTTCTGGAATTTCCTCGATATCGAGTAGAATTCCTCGATATCGAGTAGCACTTTCTCGTCTTCTGCTCAGCAACTCAATATCGGCCAACAAGAGCAAAGTCGACTTGGGTTTTTACTCGATATCTAGTAGATTTCCTCGATATCGAGTAACTTTCCTTCGTCTTCAGTCTTCTTCGTCGATCTCGGCTCCTGGACGGCACATCGACTAAGTGTTTACTCGATATCGAGTAAAGTTCTTCGATATCGACTTGAATGTTCAGCTCCCAGCTTGCTCGTCGATTCCTAGTGCTCCAGCTCGATTTGGCCTTGGTCGACTTCGACCAATTTGGTCGATGTCGAGCAAATATGACAACTCTCAGCTTTCTGCTCTATTCTTGAAATGCACTTTCCCGAGTCCTCGTTCGTCGAATTGACGCATATGACCATGTGTTGGAAAGCTCTTTTCAAGGGATACAACTCTCATGAAGACATCAGAACTTGACTCAGAATGATGAATGGTGAAAAATGACCTTTTCTCCAGCTGCATCATCCTTAGCTTCTTCATGAGTTTCCTTTAAGCTCCAAAGTGCGTCCGATTTCTGCGAAATATAATAAAAACTTGTGTAGACCTCTATATATTGCAAATAAACATAAACTATACAAATTCTGTATTATTCTAACCCAAATGTATGAAATGCATGCAGAAATCGATATAAAAGTAACTATAAAACATGGCGAATTAGGCTTACAACAATTAGTAATTCATTTATTGCTCTACTTCAGCCATACACATTCTATATCGAGAACTTCTACGTGCTAAAATCACAAGTAAAAGTATTTATTTAAGAATTTAGGTGAGTAATATTTATATTCATTAACAAATTAACTTGCTGATGAAATTAACTTGACCTAATTCATTTAAGAAACAACTATACACATTCTGATGCATACCTTCTTTGATTCAACATGAAATTAACTTGACCTAATTCATTGAAATGTTCATTGGTTAGGTTGTAAACGCTCCCCGAAGTTGAATCCTTATGAGTTAGAACTACAGTTTTCAATGTGATAGATTGCAGGCATGATTTTCTACTCCCCTCCCTACTCCCTTCCCTACACCACCAAATTAATTTAACATTTATTTAATTTTAAAAAAAAAATCCCTCCCTTAATTAAAACTTGACGTTTTACTATTATTATTAAGTACGAATTTATAAAAACAAATGTGAAAAAAGGTTAATATTTTATATAGTTTTTATCATTCTAAAAATACGTGCATGAATAGATGTTAGGAATATAAATATATTGTATTATGAAAAAGTAGAGGATCCTTGTTGGATAGATTGTATTTGCCTTTTTCTTAATTAGTTATCTATTGATTACTTGATTTATGGTTGACATATTTCTTTTTGCCAAGGAAGAGTTCATAACTTGATGTATGGTTAGTCATGTTTCAACTTTTCACACATGATTCACAGTTCTAGGACTTCTAATTTCTGTAGATAAACCGTGTTATTCATCAAGAGGCTTAGTTTACAAACCAATGACATTGTAGGCCGTTTGTTTCCCAAAGTAAAGCAAGAATAGATATATCATAGATGTCCATATGGGTGAAAATTGTCCCCAATACTTGTGAATATTATGAGCTCCATTTACCAGCAGTTGATCTTTCTGATATAAAATTGGATGTTAAAAAAGTGAATAATATATAATTTCATTCTTGGTTACTTACTCTCTTTAAAATGCACTTCTTAATACATTCAGGGAGTTTACGGAAACTATACGGAATGTGGGTTGCGTTGTCCATGAAACAACATGTCTTGGTGTTCTTGGTGACTATGTACAACCTTGCAAGTAGACTGAAACTCAAGAAGATGGAGAAAGAAGCCGAGACGATACGTGCCCAAAAGAGTGAGCTGGAGGAGCAGCTGAACAACAAGAGCGGTGAAGTGTTTGCTCAGTTAAAGGAGCTTTTTGATTACTTAAACAGTTTCAAGAAGGAACTATCGACATTGGCAACACTAAAAGCACGTACAGATGGAGTCTGCGTTGGAGAGGAAGTCTGAGAAGGTGCAGGGCCTTGAATGTTGTTATGCCTAAATGTAATCTAGATGCATATGTACTAGGGGCTTTGGATGCTTGGATGACTAGGCAAAAACTAGGACTCGGATCTAAGGTGGCTCAGGCTAAGGCTCAAGTGGAAGAAGCTCGGCTAAGACCTATGGGTTCCATGGTGACAAGCTAAGTTGGAGTGGTTCCATGTCCTAGAGCTGAAGTTGAAGACGTTGGCCCATTCCTGTAGCTCTGGCCCAACTCTCTACTACTCTCGGCCCAACTGTTTTCTGAAGGCTCCAACGACTCTATTAGCCCATGCTCTTGCTTAACTGAAACGCAACGTTTCCTTTAGTTGGAGGTCGGGTATAAAGCCTCGCCTTCTGGAAACCCTAAAGGGTTAAGAGCTCATTCCATCGCTTCCGCTTCCGAAAAAAGAGAGAGAGAGAGAGAGAGAGAGAGAGAGAGAGAGAGAGAGAGAGAGAGAAACCCTAGCGGCGATCTTGGCGATCCGCGGCGACGCTTGCTGTTCCACACTCCGACGAGCTTGATTCCCAAGCTCCTGACGTGATCCAAGGATTCCGAGCTCATCATAGGAAGAAGAAGCTGCTTGGTGTTCAACCTCGGCTCTTCACCAACTTCAGTTCGTCTTCGTCTTCTCAGATGGAGTGAAAGGGAGTATCTGTTCCTATACTTCGAGTTTTTCCTTGATTACCTGCATGCCTGAGCCGCTAGATCTAGGGTTACTTTCTAGCTTGTCCATCATCTGCATCCATGTCTTGTACTCGATCATACTTAGTGGATTCATGGGTTTGAGTCTCTCCCTCTTGAGGCTCCGCAGAGTAGGGTAACCGAACTGCGTCATCAATCCTTGTGTCCTCTCTTGCTTTCATTTATCTGTGCTTAGCTCTTCACTATCTCTATTCTAGGGTTTAGATCCGAAATCTGAGTTTTAACAAAGTGGTATCAGAGCTTGATTGTCCCTTTTCTTCCTTTGTCTCGTCTCTGTAGACGAGGGAAATAGATCCGGGGGCGTGGACATTGGGCAAGCCGCATATTGTGTCCACTGGCCGGGCGTTGTTCCTCTCCCGTCCGACGTACCACACTGTTTTCAAAACATATCTGTTTTTCAAAACGTTTTCTCTGTGTTTATGTGTTAGTTTCACTATCTGTTGGCTTATTTACTGCTGATTAAGCTTCAGTTGAACAAACTAACCCTAGTTTTTCCTTCTTGTCTCAGGTACCATGGCAGATTCTTACATCAAAATCAAGCCATTTGATGGCAAGATAGATTTTGCTATGTGACAGGTCAAAATTAAAGCCATTTTGATCAAGGAAAAATGCTGGAGAGCTGTATCACCAGCTTCCCCACCACCAACTCCAACGGGAGACCCTTTAGTACAACAAACACCACCCACCACTATTGTGATACCACCAGTCACTCCAGAAATGTCTGAGCAAGCCCACGCTGAAATCATGCTAAGGTTAACTGATGATGTGGCCAGACAGGTAGTAAAGGTAGATGACCCCAGGGCCCTTTGGTTAGCCCTGGAGGATTTATTTCTTGCTAAATCCCTGCCAAGTCGCATCTCTCTGCTGTGTAGGCTCTTTACCTTTAAAATGGATATCTTTGTTTCACTCACTGATAATTTGGATAAATTTTTAAAAATGACACAAGAGCTAGAGAGATGTGATGACATCATTAAGGATTCTCATCAAGCCATTTTGTTATTAAACTCATTGCCCTCACAATTTGACCATTTTAAGGATGTCATTCAGTTCTCAAGAGAGCCTCTCACTAAGGAACGTATAGTGGAGACTATCTCTGAGAAGAATGAGATGCTCAAAGTGTTCAAATCCAAACATGGTCTCAAGTCCGACACCTCTGAGAAATCTGAGGTTTTGTTTGATAAAACAAACAAACCAAAGGGCAATAAGTCTAAAAACAAAAAGAAAAAGGAAGATGAAAATTCAAATGCTCCTAACCCTGAATTCCAGTTCCAAGGTACCCAAGGATTCCAAGTGCAATTATTGTGGACACCTTGGACACTGGATAAAGGACTGCAGGAAGAAAAAGAGGGCTGATGAAAATAAACTCAAGAATTCCATGTCTGTTTCTTTGCTTGAGTCTGATGTTGGTAACTATCCTAATGAACTTTTCATGTGTATTTCAGATGATAGTGATCCATCCTCCTGGATTCTTGACTCTGGCTGCACCATACATGCCACCCCAACCAAAGCTTGCTTTGATAACCTTGATCAGAGTAGGAGAGGGGTGGTCAAACTTGGTGACCACCACTCTCTTGCCATCAAGGGGGTGGGGGATGTATCACTGAAAATGTTTGATGGGAATGTTATCACCCTTAAAGATGTTAAGTGGGTGCCTGAATTGAGGAGGAGTCTTATGTCTGAATCTGTCTTTGATTGCATGAATTATGACATCAACACTAGTAATGGCATTAAAAGAGTCTTTTGGAATGGAAAATGCATTGTCAAGACCATTAGAAAGAAAGGCTTATATCATGTTATTACTCCTGAAAATGAATGCAATCTCCTTGCTAACTATGCACACATGACTTCTCATTTGACTAAGTTGTGGCATCTTAGGCTAGGTCATATTGGAAACAAAGGTCTTTATTATTTGCATAAGCATGGTTTGTTATCTGAAAAACCTACTGATTTGTCTTTCTGTGAGAATTGTGTCTTTGGGAAGGCTACTAAACAGGTATTCCCCAAGTCCTTGTACACAGCCAACAAGCCTCTTGAGTATGTTCATTCAGACTTATGGGGGCCTGCACAGGTGGACACAATTGGGGGAAAGAGATACTTTATATCATTCATTGATCACTTCTCCAGGAAAGTTTGGCTCACTCTGCTGAAAACAAAAGATGAAGCTTTTTAGGCTTTCAAAACCTGGAAAACTAAAGTGGAGCTTCAAACTGGTAACAAACTTCTATGCTTCAAAACTGATAGTGGACTTGAGTTTTGCAATACTGCCTTTGATGATTTTTGCAGGGAGAATGGCATCAGAAGGCAACTCACAGTGCCTGGCACCCCTCAGCAGAATGGTACTGCTGAGAGGATGAACAAGACATTGTTAGAGAAGGCCAGATGGCCTTCTCTTCACAGCAGGCATGAAGCACACTCTTTGGGGAGAAGCTATTGTCACTGCAGCTTATCTAATCAACAGATCCCCCTCCTCTGTAATAGGCTTCAAAACTCCACAAGAGCCGTGGATTGGTAAGAAACCCAGCTTGACATACCTGAAACCTTTTGGTTGCACAGCTTATGCTCAAGTCTCCCAAGTGAAGCTGCAACCTAGGGCCCTCAAAGGTGTCATGCTTGGGTATCCAGAAGGAGTCAAAGGCTATAAGATCCTCCTAATTCAACCTGGAGGATACAAAGTCATTGTCTCTAGAAATGTTACCTTCAATGAATCTGAATTTCATTTTAAAAGTGTTCTAACACCTAGAAATGAGAATACTGGTAACTCTGAACAGACTTCAAAGTTCTTTGCACCAGATGACCAGCTGCTGTCATCCACCACCTCTGAAGAAGGAGATGATGAGTTTGACATAGGCTATGTCCCAACTCATTACACATCTCCTCCTGCAAATCAAGCAATCGTGACTGATGCTCCAGTTCGGCAAACACAACAATTAGGAGGAGAAAACCAAGAAGAGCAACAACCTGAAGGAAATGAAGAGAACACAACTCAGGGAGTACCTCTAAACCCTCAGTCTGATTCTGAATCTCCCAATTCTTCTTCTTTTGGGCCTTCTATGTCTGAGCATGCTTCCTCTTCTTCCTCTTCTGCTCAATCTGTGCCTCCTGTTCTTGTTGATAATTCTGTGCTCCATGACTATCAACTTGCTAGAGATAGGAGTCCTAGAACTAGAATTCCTAATAGAAGGTATACAGATGATATTAATATTGTTGAGTTTGCTTACATTGCTTCTGAGATTGTCAAAAATGTTATTCCTGAGACTTTTGAATCTGCTATGAGATCCCCTGATTCTGTGAAATGGTTTAAAGCTATGCTTGAAGAACTTGAGTCTATGAAAGTTAACAACACTTGGATTTTAGTTCCCAAACCTGAGCATGCTAAAACTATTGACTGTAAGTGGGTTTTTAAAGTCAAAGAAGGGATAAAATCTGATGAACCACCTAAGTATAAAGCTAGACTTGTAGCAAAAGGGTTTAATCAAAGAGAAGGGTTAGATTATAATGACATATTTGCTCCAGTTGTTAAATACAAAACCCTTAGATTACTCCTTGCTATTGCTACTGTCTTTGATTGGGAACTTGAACAAATGGATGTTAAGACTGCCTTTCTTCATGGTGATCTGGATGAAACTATTTTCATGAGACAACCTAAGGGATTCACTGATAAAAACAAACCAAATCATGTATGTCTGTTAAAAAGGTCTATTTATGGTCTTAAACAATCTCCAAGACAATGGAACATAAAATTTGACTCATGCATGAGATCTCTTGGTTTTATTAGAAGTGAATATGATTCCTGCTTGTATATCAAAGGTGTTACTACCAAGTTTCCATTATTTATCCTGCTTTATGTGGATGACATTCTCCTTGTCTGTGCATCTATGAGAATCATTTCTGACACAAAAAGAAACCTACTGAAACACTTTGATATGAAGGACCTTGGCCATGCCAAGAGAATTCTAGGGGTCATGATCCTTAGGGATAGACCCAAGAGGAAACTCATGCTTTCCCAGGTTGATTATATTGAAAAAGTTCTCAAAAGATTTAGTATGTTTGATTCTAAATCCTCACCTATACCCTTAGGAGGGCATCTTGAGCTAAGCAAGGCTCAATGCCCTAAAACTGAACATGAAAAAAAGGCTATGTCTGATGTTCCCTATGATGTTGCTGTTGGTTCAATCATGTATGCCATACTATGTACTAGGCCTGATTTAGCCTTTGCCATTAGTGTTCTTAGTAGATACATGTCCAATCCTGGAATGCCTCACTGGAATGCTATGAAATATTTGCTTAAATATTTAAGTGGCTCTAATCATCTTGGCCTTGTGTACTCAGACTATGCACCTGCTGGTGATCTCCAAAGGTATGTGGACTCTGACTATGCCAGTAACAAGGATACAAGGAAGTCCACCACTGCCTATTACTTCACCTGGGCAGGCAACTGCATATCCTGGAAGTCTCAACAACAATCTGTGGTTGCCTTATCATCAACTGAAGCTGAATACATGGCAGCAACTGAAGCTGCAAAAGGAGCTATCTGGTTGAAAGGCATTCTTGGAGAGATTTTCAGAAAGAAGTTTGTACCTGTTATAAACATGGATAGCCAAAGTGCTTTGTATTTGTGTTAGGACCCTATGTATCATGAAAAAACCAAGCACATAGATGTTAGGTTTCACTTCATCAGGCACAGGGTCGAAGACAAAGATTTGGACGTCAAGAAGATCAAGGGAGAGCTCAACCCAGCTGACTTTGGCACGAAGATAGTTCCCTCCAGCAAGTTCTACTACTGCAGGAACTTTCTTCACATACTTGATGTTCACTAACCATGCAGGTACACGAGCCGAGGACGGACGGATCGAAGACTTAAATCCATTTCCACTACTTAAATGATCGAGTACCACATATGGTGGCTAGATTAGGAGGGCAAATTGTTATGCCTAAATGTAATCTAGATGCATATGTACTAGGGGCTTTGGATGCTTGGATGACTAGGCAAAAACTAGGACTCGGATCTAAGGTGGCTCAGGCTAAGGCTCAAGTGGAAGAAGCTCGGCTAAGACCTATGGGTTCCATGGTGACAAGCTAAGTTGGAGTGGTTCCATGTCCTAGAGCTGAAGTTGAAGACGTTGGCCCATTCCTGTAGCTCTGGCCCAACTCTCTACTACTCTCGGCCCAACTGTTTTCTGAAGGCTCTAACGGCTCTATTAGCCCATGCTCTTGCTTAACTGAAACGCAGCGTTTCCTTTAGTTGGAGCTCGGGTATAAAGCCTCGCCTTCTGGAAACCCTAAAGGGTTAAGAGCTCATTCCATCGCTTCCGATTCCGAAAAAAGAGAGAGAGAGAGAGAGAGAGAGAGAGAGAGAGAGAGAGAAACCCTAGCGGCGATCTTGGCGATCCGCGGCGACGCTTGCTGTTCCACACTCCGACGAGCTTGATTCCCAAGCTCCTGATGTGATCCAAGGATTCCGAGCTCATCATAGGAAGAAGAAGCTGCTTGGTGTTCAACCTCGGCTCTTCACCAACTTCAGTTCGTCTTCGTCTTCTCAGATGGAGTGAAAGGGAGTATCTGTTCCTATACTTCGAGTTTCTCCTTGATTACCTGCATGCCTGAGCCGCTAGATCTAGGGTTACTTTCTAGCTTGTCCATCATCTGCATCCATGTCTTGTACTCGATCATACTTAGTGGATTCATGGGTTTGAATGTCTCCCTCTTGAGGCTCCGCAGAGTAGGGTAACCGAACTGCGTCATCAATCCTTGTGTCCTCTCTCGCTTTCATTTATCTGTGCTTAGCTCTTCACTATCTCTATTCTAGGGTTTAGATTCGAAATCTGAGTTTTAACAAATGTGAATTGAAGTAGAATCCTTGAATAACCGGAAGAGGAAGCTGTAAGATGAAATCAGGTCGATAACAAACGAAGTCATGGATTTAAGGGCGGAGATTGTAGGACTCAAACAGATAATCATGGACCTAGAAGGATCAGTATTAGAGAAGGAGAACGTGTGTTCCACAGAGCAAGATTCAAGATGGAGAGTATGAAGCTTCTTCCAAAACAACAGCCTTAACATATGAGATTGACCGGTTGAAGGAATGCAGGTTGGGAAGACTGATTTTGAGTCAAAAAGAGAGATCACGAGCCAGTTGGAGAACAAAAACGCCGATTTAAGAAGAAGGTTGGAGTTGAATCTTCGCTCTGCAGAGAGGAAAACTGAAAAACTAAGCAGAGGAAACGAATCCAACGACCAACTACATGAAAGCCCATTATTATTGTCATCTAGATATTATAGTCAGTTAGACTTGGTGGGAATTTGTATTAATTTAGGGCAAAAATAATTAAAATACCCCCACCTTTGAGGGTATGGTAAAAATATATCCTCAACTTTAAAATATAATTAAAATATCCCGACCTTTGAGGGTAGTGGTAACATATTACCACGAGTTTTTCTCATGAGTCAAAAATGCTGACAAGGCAGCCTGCGTGGAAGCCATTTTACAAATTAGTACTAAAATCAAGTTTTCTTAAACGACCTCCTTAGGGAAAAAAAATGCACCGACAACAAAATTAAACCCGAAAAAATGAAATTGATTCCACCAAATAACTAATCCGGTCAAAATTGCCTCAAATTAACACAACACGACTATTCTAACACCAAACCGACAACTACAAAACTAAACCGAAAACAACAGCAACAACAAAGAGGGAAAAAAAACTTATTCAGCTAAGTCCGTGAACGAATCAAAGAGGAAGAAGATGTGAGAGAGACAATTCAAGATAGCCGATCACGAGGGAGGGAGACTGTCATTGAAGAGAAACTATGAGCTACCCGGAAGACCGAAAAACAACTCAAGAGGCGATCACAAAAGAATATAGGAGAGAGGAAAATGCGTGGTGTATGAACCCGGTTCAACTCTTTATCTTTTTCCTAAGAAAACTATTCAAAAAAACCCTTGTAAAAAATCAACATAGAATGTCTTGTCAGCATTTTTTATCAGTGAGAAAAATTGTGGTAATATATTACCACTACTATCAAAGATCGGAATATTTTTATTACTTTTGAAAGTTGAGGATATATTTTTACCATACCCCTTTGGGGGTATTTTAATTAGTTTTTCCTTAATTTAGAGTGTTACTTTGTATTTTTTTATAATTATTATTTAAGTAATTAAATCAATAATTTCACCTTGCGGAGCACGGTTTATATCTAGTATTATAAAATGTCAAACGATCAAGAGGAATCCTAAACCCCTCTTCAGCTCTTCACAGACCATGGCGGCCTTGAGCAAACTCTGTGGGATTCAAAGGGGTCGGGCCTTAAGCTCTGAAATAGCGCTGATGTATATAAGCAAAAGCCCCTATTCCAAAGCTGTTTCCAACCAACAACCCGAACAAGAGTTCAAAAGCTCCAATTCCGAATTGATGTTGCCAGATCTCCCACGGGAAATGTGGTCGGATATCGGAAAACGCCTTGAGAGCCGATTGGATCTGGTACGGTTCCGTTCAGTTTGCCGGACATTGCGATCGTCGCTGCCTCCTCCGTTCCGATTTCCGATCAGGGTACCGCGTCCTCCCGGTCCAAGTCCCGTTAAAGAGCTATTCTCCTACTTGATCACCGAAGTCACCTTCTACTCTGCAAACGATATGATCGTCGTGTTCGAGGAGGAGTATCGAGGCGGCGAATTCTCAGCCTCTGCCTTTGTCCACCGGGAACGGATGCCCACCAAGGAGTTTGAGCTCCCTCCGGTAACCCAAATTTCTAACCTTTCCTTCCTTTCGAAAGGCTACCATGTCCACATTGCTGTCCCACGCTACTATGACTTACAGAGAGTGGCTAATAAGTACAACTTTTACGGCAATTTTGATGTGCTAAAGATTGCGATCATCAGTTCCGATGGCTCACCAGCGATTAATCCGAATTACCCCAGATTTCGTGATCTGAAAGTGGTAGCCCATCTGTATGACAGGAAACTGGCTGTGTTGAGTCTTTGTGGAGGAGCGATGAGCAACAATTGGTTAACTGATTTCTGCCCCATTCTTTTTGATGACATTGTTAACTACAGGGGTCAACTTTATTGTGTTGACAAGCTTGGAAGAGCTTTTGTTATGGATTACAACTCGTTACTGTTTACCCAAGTTGCAGCTGCTTTGCCTGGATCTGCAGGACTTGTACTTGCTAATTTGCAAGCCTTCCCAGGTAACAGGAAGCCATTGCATTTGGCAGTTGTTTCGGAAGACTTGTATATGTTCTACCATGAACACACGGAAGACGTGGATACGTTCCTCAATCCCCACCAAGGATATGTTCCCAGTCTGTATAAGCTGAGTTCCCGGCTTGGCCAGTGGCTGGAAGCTGAGGAGGATTTGCCTGATCATGTTTTTATTCAAAATCTCCATTGCAACTTTCCTGTTGCAGAATCACTCGTCCGTCATTGTTGTTATAAGAGTAATGATAATGGTGTGGAATACGAGGTGCCTCGCTTTTGCTCCTGGCCTGAGTTTAATTTTGTTCGGGTTGCTGTGGGTTTTAGGAATGAGTACCAATCTCCCAAATCCAACCTATATTGTGATATTGCATCGGTTCCTTACTTAACTTGGCCTGACCCGAATTAAGTATTTCTTTGCCTTGTGGTTTTGATGCTGGTATTGTCGGATGATGTTGGAAATAGTTTTATTTGTTAATTTGACTTGAATTTTGTCTTTTAATTCATTCTGCTTACATTTGATGATAATGGTTTTTTTTTTTAATGCATGACTGCTTACATCTGTATGACAGGAAACTGGCTGTGTTGAGATCCTGGAAGGAGTGCAGGTTCACTCACTGCTTGATTATTCCATATATATGGAATCTGCTCTGATCATTTGTGTAGTGGTTAATGTGGGGTTTTGGATGCTTCTCTCTTCTTGTTTGAGGAATCTTCTTAGCCAGAAATTGTGTCATCGACTTCTGTCATCGTGAGGATGAGAGATATCGCACACTGTTCTAATTTTCAAATTCGTTGGGCTATAAAGGCACACTGTTCTAATTTTCAAATTCGTTGGGCTATAAAGTGATTCCATGCAGGAGTGTTCATAACCGGGTATTCGACATTAATCGGTTAACTGTGTTGGATACCCGAAACCGTTTAGGCTCGAAATCTCGATCCGGATACGACACGGATAAAGTCCGGTATCCAACACGGATAGGTTAATCGGATTCGTGTCGGATATAGGTTTATCCGACACAAACCAGTTTTTTTTTTTGGAACTATTTGCTGTATAGCAATGAAATAAAATTCATGCATTTAGCTGCAGAAAAAAAAAACGCAGCAACAAACAAATAACGCAGCTGCAAAAAACAAAAAAAGGATTTGAAAATTGAAATGCTTGACGCTTCGGATTCAAACAACAAAAACATGGGATTTGGCTTCGGATTCAAACAAGGTTCAAACAACATTCCTTCTTTCTTTGTTTTTTTCATAGGTTATTCTTGAGGTGTTGAATATATATTCTAGTTATTCCTACTTTAGGATTTAACTTTCACTCCTCTCTAACAAGCAATCCGTGTGATTGTTGTAGCTTTCCCCCACCTTGATCACAGTTGATTAAATTATTAGGGTGTAACTGACAACTGTAGCTACCTTACTTTGTCTTACTAGGAGATGGCTCGGTTGGAAGCTGAAACCATGGAACTGTCAAATCAATCTTGAAGCAAGTAATGGAGGAGAAGGTGAGGGCTTACGTCGAATCTTTGGAAATCATGTGACACCATGGCATTAATGATGAATTGTTTTCAGATGCCTAAAACGGCCTTCAAATGCAGTATCGAATTCGAAACGACCCCAACTGATTAACAAAATGTCGCAAACTTCCTCTTTTTTCACATTTCAATTAGACAATTGTACCAACGAAAAGAAGAGCTAGCGATACAGAGTGAAAGAAAATCGGATACCAAGACCTTGCGTCTCACCGGGCTATGAGAGGAGGACGATCGTAGTAATCGGAGGAAGGCGAATTCGAGGACGCCGTCCGAGCGGAGGATGCCGGAGAGGCGTTCGACGGCGGAGGAAGAGTCAACGCGGCGATGATCTTTGTAGTCGTCGGCGGGAGATCGAGGGAGAGGGACGAAGAGAGAGTTCAAGATCTGATATGCGTTGGAGGATCCGCGATTGCCGCTTCTCCAGATCTTCTACCACCGCCGCCGCCGCCATTAGAGCTTCCCCTCCGTCACGGTGTCACCAATCAAGCGGTGAGTGAGGTGCTGCTTGCTTAAGCCGTCGTCGCAGAGTGCATAACCGAACGGTCCGAACCGGGTCCGGATTTTAAGGATTTATTGCGGTTTACTATTTGGTTCGCATTTGAGAAAGGTTTGAACCCGGGTTGGACGTTTCCGCTAAATTCCCTATTTCCCTCGTTCTTCATTTCAATCAACTTCTCCCTCTAAAAGTTCTTAGGATATGAATCAGGGCCGGTCTTGGGCATGTGTGAGGTGGGCGCTCGCACCGGACCTCCGATTTTATGGAGCCTCATTTTATAATTTTAGTATATATAGTAAAATATTTTGTAAAATATCAGATGTTCCATCTTGCCACACTGGTTGGGCAGGGAATACCGAAGCGCGTTTTTGATGATTCAGCACGTATTCATTCATTACGAGGTGGCTCTTTCTGGCTTTCTCTTTTGATATTTTTTTATAGTTCCTTCCTTTTAACATTATACATATTCATTCATTACGAGTAAATATTAGTCATTAATGTTGAATTTTTAATAAATTCCCACGCCAAACAAAAAAAAAATAGTGTTGACAAAAAAAAAACTAGTCAATATTTTTTTCTTGAGGTAGTAAATTACTTAAATTTTACTAAAATTAATGTAAATTTTCTAACATGAGAGACGATTAAATTAAAATTTTATATATGAAATTTAGGGTTATTTCTCAAAAATCCCATTTTAAACGAGACTTTTTTTTTTTAACAAACCGTCTTTTATAAATTTTCTTTCGTAAAACCATCTTATATAAGAATTTGAGATAAATTGAACCACCTAGAATAATTTTATATTTGATTTTTTTTAAAAGGGAAAACTAATTAAAATACCCCCACCTTTGGGGGTATGGTAAAAATATATCCTCAACTTTTAAAAGTAATAAAAATATCCCGACCTTTGATAGTAGTGGTAATATATTACCACAATTTTTCTCACTGGTCAAAAATGCTGACAAGACATCTTACATTGATTTTTTACAAGGGTTTTTTTGAACGGTTTCCCTAGAAAAAAAATAAAGAGTTGGATCGGGTTCATACACCACGCATTTTGCTCTCTCCTATCTTCTTTCGTGATCGCCTCTTGAGTTGTCTTCTGGTCTTCCAGACAGCTCATAGTTCCTCTTCAATGACACTCTCTCGCGGCCTCCCTCGTGGTCGGCTATCTTGAGTTGTCTCTCTCACATCTTCTTCCTCTTTGATTCGTTCACAGAATTAGCCGAATAAGTTTTTTTTTCCTCTTTGTTGTTGCTGTTGTTTTCGGTTTAGTTTTATAGTTGTCGGTTTGGTGTTAGGAATAGTCGTGTTGTGTTAATTTGAGACAATTTTGATCGGATTAGTTGCTTGGTTGAATCAATTTCATTTTTTCGGGTTTATTTTGTTGTCGGTGCATTTTTTCCCTAAGGAGACCGTTCAAGAAAACCCGATCTTATTACTAATTTGTAAAAAAGCTTCCACGCATGATGCCTTGTTAAAAACAAAATCAACGTAGGCTGTCTTGTCGGCATTTTTGACCCATGAGAAAACTCGTGGTAATATGTTACCACTACCCTCAAAGGTCGGGATATTTTAATTACATTTGAAAGTTGAGGATACATTTTTACCATACCCCCAAAGGTGGGGGTATTTTAATTAGTTTTCCCTTTTTAAAATTATGTAATTTTGATCAAAGTACATCCATATATCCAATTTCACAATAATTACTCAAAATGCCTCTAATTTATATTTTTCAAAACTAAAACTCTTCTTTTCCAAATAAAAAAAAAGATAAAAAATAATTTATCCAAAATAAGCATCCACAAAGTTAAAACAAATTCTTTAATAATTTAAAGTTTACTTAAAAGACAAAAAATACAATACAAATAATTTAATATAATGATATACGATGATAGCATTAATTTTTTTTTTAAAATTGTCTTTAGTAAACTTATGAACCGGGCCTCCAAAATTCATTGGACGGCCCTGATATGAATGTATGACAAATGACAATCAATGTGATTTTCAACACACTTACTGATCACTTACACACAAAAAAAAAAAAAAGTAAACTTAAAATTTATGAATCGTTAAAATTTCCTTACAACATAACACTTGTGTTTAAGGGTTTAAAAACTCTAGTTATCCTTTATTGTTTAAAGAAGGGTGATTTTTTTTAGTAACAACGTTATAAAGCAAGTCATTAAAATAATATCTTCATGGTATTTTTAATGGTTTCCAGGAGATTTTTAATATATCCAAAGTCTCAAGTGTTTTCAAATTAATATCCATGTATTGTCAACCGCAATGTACCTTTAAGATGCTTTAGTATTCAAGAAAGTGTTCAAATAGATGTTTCAAAAATGAATATTTCTATTTGGATGTGGCGTAATCAAATCTTTCATTACTATCTCAACTTAATTCTCAAATTTTTCAACATGATTATAATAACCTTAGATAATTTTTCAGTGACTCGTCAAAATCTTCTTCATAAAAGTGTCTGAAGTAGAAGTGTGTTTGATGTTTAGAAATGTATTCGGGAAAAAAAATCTTTTAACCTTATTTAAAAAAATAAAAAAGAGAATTCGTAAACGTTATGTACATTTGTTCACAAAAAGAGCGCCACCCATTTCTTAAGACGTACCCCTGTGAGTTTTGGTTTCTTGGTTTAGGGTGCTCCTTTCGTTTTCTTTAGGTTCCCAAATGATGGTGATGTGTTGCCCTTGTGGTTGACAACAACAAAAACAAACGTCTACACAACAATGTTGGTCAAAATTATTTTTCAAACTTTGTTTTGTTTCAATTTGTATGTGTAACGGCCAGAGTTATATAACCCGGGTTACGTTTAGAAGGATTGGATACCTTAGATCAGATCTTACAATTCAAATACGGGTTATGTTTTGAAATAAAGAGTTAATTTTGAAAGAAAGGGATTTCGCATCCTAAAACCGCTTAAAGTCCAAATCAGCTCATCCTCTATAAGCTTTTGATCACCGTCTGTTTTCTCTCTCTGGTTTATCTAAATAGAGGAAGTGGAATTTGGATGTCGTGTTTGGACTTTGGAATGATGTATTGACAGAATTTTAAGTGGTTTTAATTATAAGATTTAATCTTGACATTTTCTTTCCTTGGATGGAAGATATCAGTTTAGTAGGTTAAATCGTTTTTTACCTATACATTTAGGAATTAGGACCATTACAATTACAATACGTCAAACTTGATCTAAAACATTCGATTTTTATACTATTTTACATGTTTTTTTTAATAAAATTTAAAGATTATATAAAATATTTTTTTAACAATTTCATATCTATTATTAATGAGTATGCAATTAATAAATGATATAGTTAATACTCATCGTATAAGATCATAAAAGTTAATAAGTTGATTTATGATGAAGATAAATTAATTAATTATATTAAAAATATCATAATCGAGTTGTTATTTTCACATGGCCCACCTCTCATAGTAATGCTATTTGCGCAATTTGATTGTTAAAACTAAAATATGACACCTTATTTAATTATTTTTACACAATATTATTTGAATTTTCAACCTATTTTACTTGAAATAGAATTTGATTTGTTGTTTTTTAAACAAATAAAAATCATATTTGTTAAACTAAAAAAATTAAACTCAAATGGAGTATTTTTTTTATTGAGCAAAATTTAACATAATCGATTAAAATATTTAATTTGCAGTTGGGTTATTACTTACTCCGTATTTAATTTGGAGAGGGGCCGTAAAAAACAAAAAAGAAAAAAGAAAAAAGAAAAAAGAAAAAAAAGGGCGGAAATTAGAGGGGCGGACGCAGCTTCCTCCATAGAGTGAAACAAACACTGCAGGAGAGTGCAAGGGATAGAGAGAGAACTTGGAGGCATGGAGGAAGTTGCGACTGGTTTATCTCGCAGAGTTGCATGGGAACACCAAAGTCTGTGTCCATTGCTGTAGAAGTTGAGCGATGCAAGAGCCGAAGAAGAAATAATATTGTCAGTGTGCCTTCACTCGAACGATGCAAGAGCCGAAGAAGAAATAGTATTGTCAGTGTCCCTTCGCTGTGTCCGCCCCTCTAATTTTCACCCTCTATAGATTAAAATTCGCTCACCTTCGGAGTCGATTCTACTTCAACCTTTGATGTGTTTAATTTGTGGCTATGTGATTAGACCATTATTGAAAGTAAATTGCAGATAATGACTCCGATAATTTTTTTAAAATTAAATTACAAGATCTCCAACAACACACGACACCGAGTAAAAAGTCATCGGAAAGGTAAATTATCCAACCCTAAAACATTTCAAATAAAATATGTTGCAAATATGACATTTAATTCTTTTTCATGCCACTTCAAAACTCCAACCCTAAAACATATAATTATCCAACCCTAAGAGATAAATTATCCAACCATAAAAGATTTCAAATAATATATCACATTTGGTTGCACTTCCAGCCTCGCATTTGAATTCAGAAAGTACCTAATCACTACCAACTCTTTTTCTCATTCCCCCTCCTCGGGTTCTCCTTCTTCTCCTTCTTTTGCTCCTTCTTTGGCTTTTCATACTTCTCATTTGGAGGCTTCGGTGCCTCTTCAATCCCCAACACCTTCATTTGAGATATAATCATTTCTCTTCTTTCCTTGGCTTCAATCTCACCTTTGAGAGCTACTTTTTTCTTAGAACAATGGATCACCACCTTCACTTTTGAAAATGAGTGTTATTTATAGATTAAAATTCGCTCACATTGGGATTCGATTCTACTTCAACCTTTGATATGTGTTTAATTTGTGGCTCGGTGATTAGGCCATTATTGAAAGTAAATTCCAGATAATCACTCCGATAACTTTTTTTAAATTAAATTAGAAGATCTCCAGCAACACATGACACCGAGTAAAAAGTCATTGGAAAGGTAAATTATCCAACCCTAAAACATTTCAGATAAAATATGCTGTAAATATGACATTTAATTCTTTGTCATGCCTCTTTAAGACTCCAATCCTAAAACATTTAATTATCCAACCCTAAGAGATAAATTATCCAACCCTAAAAGATTTCAAATAAAATATCGCATTTGGTTGCACTTCCAGCCTCACATTTGAATGCAGAAAGTACTTAATCACCACCAACTCTTTTTCTCATTCCCCCTCCTTGGGTTCTCCTTATTCTCCTTCGTTTGCTCCTTCTGCTTTGGCTTTTCATACTTCTCCTTTGGAGGCTTAGGTGCCCCTTTAATCCCTAACACGTTCATTTGAGATATAATCATTTCTCTTCTTTCCTTGGCTTCAATCTCACCTTTGAGAGCTACTTTTTTCTTGGCGGCTCGCTCTTTTTCCATTGCCTTCTTCTCATTTCTTTTCTGGGTCCGAGTGCCCTAAAAGCCCCAAAATATCTTGTCATATATCAGACCCAATATTTCACATTGGATTGTTTAATCTATAAACTTCGCTCTCCTTGGAAGTCGGTTCTGCTTCACCCCTTTCTTCAACATTTAATACTCGTTTAGTTTGTGGTAGTGAATTAAACTCATTCAAACCAACATCAATAATATGATAGCATATATGTCCAAGGACCTAAGGAAAGAAGGTCAAAGAGAGCACGTAAAAGATGAGCATTGGAGACAACAATGCCTAAAAAATTCCCAAACTATGGTCACATACATATGCATAGTTATCGGAGTAATTATCTTGTAAGTTATCGGAGTGATTATATATCTTGACACTTGTTTATTCTGTGAATATATTGCTATTCTTTATCTACAAGCCATCTACAACCTTGCATTTGGTTTCACTTCCAGCCTCGCATTTGAATTGATGTCTAGCGTACAAAGAATCAAGTAAGAACATATAATATTGTACTGATTTTCAAATTCTCTGAGCTATAAAGTGATTGTCGAGTAAGAACTTTTCTTCCTTTTGATTTTTCATTCTTAAATTACTATTGAACAAGCTTGAAGGTGTGACCACGCTTGCATATACTTTGGTTCTTTTTAGTCTCTTTAGTGTCCAACGTTGGATTTCAAATCTTGATTTCGGGCATGGATGATTAAGATGAATGGTTTGAATTGGTGATTGTTGAGTGAGTATTGGTAGAGGACTTTTGGGTTTTTTGAGTTGTTTCAGGTCGACCATGCCATTGAAGCAATCGAGATTCGAGGTAATCCGGTTTTGCTAGAGGAGCCTATACATTCACTCTTGAAGTGGTTGAGGCCCCTTGTGTCGAGGGTTGTGTATTTGTGTCGAGTGACTCTAGCTCGTGAGAGAAATAAGCAGAGGTATAGTCGGCAAGTGTTTGAATTGAGCAAGATTTCGAAGCATCAATTCCAACAGATCTTCTTGCTGCGGATTTGAAGGAGTATGATTCAAAGTCCCGAAAGTTGTCAAAGGTTGAAAAACCAGAACAGACTCCCAAGGTGAGCAAATTTTATAGATTAAAATAATCCAATATTGGGTCTAGTATTTGACAAGATATTTTGTGTCTTTTAGGGCACTAGGACCGAGAAAAGACAGGAGAAGAAAGCAATTGAAAAGTAGCGAGTTGCTAAGAACAAAGTAGCGCTCAAATGTCAGATTGAAGGCAGGGCAAAAAGAGAAACGATTCTCTCTCTAATGAAGCTTTTAGAGATTGAAGAGGCACCAAAGCCTCCTAACTTCCTTGACTTCTTATTCTTTTCCTTTGGAGGTGTAGGTGCCTCTTAACTTCAATCTCCAAAACTTGCATTTAGAACCAACAAATAAGCCACCACTTGAGATTTGTTTGTCATCGTCGTTAGGATATAAAGGTGTAGTAGGGCATCGAAAGCCACAGTGTATAGTGTCGACATGGAACATGAAGAAGGTGAGAAATCACTATTGATATTTACCTCAACATTTTCTCTTTGCAATACTTGATTTGTTCAATGTTACTAATCTTTAAATTTCAACAGGTTATGAATCACCTATAAATAGATCTCAACATCTCTTGTATTATCGATATGGGATATGAGTGGTTATGATCTCTCCACTCAATTCACTTATAACCCTTAACCTCCAAGTGGGATTGGATGGGTGGCGGCGATGGTGGGTACGTAGGGAGGCGGTGATATATGCCTCAGGTTGTTTTTTGACAACGATTGTAGTAGTTCCCTTTACATTTCTATTACTCGCTCAATCAAGTGAAATACCATCATATTTTTGTGTATTTGACTTTGGATTGAAATGAATAAAATTTTGGACCATCATCATCTAAATGTGTTATAATGCGAGTTATTTTAGATTTTTATAATATTGAAATGAGAAAATTTATTTATTTAATTAATGTAGATAAATAAAATTATCTCAAGTAATATTAAAATATTAGTATGGATAAATTAATGCTTAACTAGTTAAACTAGTCACTTATCTATCCATCTATCTATTTATTAATACTATTAAAGCATAAGCAAACCCGTTCCATGTGACATTATGAGAGAGCTCGGATCCATATAACGTCTTTTGGAGCTTACCACCTCATATATTCAATTTTACACCTCTACATAGACCAATTAAATTCGTCCACTTTGTTAGTTTTGCCACGTCATCCTATTACTCATCTCACTACCTACCCCACTATTCTACCAGGCTATGTAAGTATTACAATAAACGGCGACACCCAGACTATAGTTTATCGACATACTATGGTTTCCATACCTCATGTACATTGATTGGTTGTGGTCTTAATTCAATGAATTCAAACCCGCTCATTACCATAAGTTGATCGAAGAAGTCAAATGATTTGCTCGATGTGCTAATTGCTTATTTACCGCAAGTCAAATTGGATGGCTCAGCCAACAAGCTCAATATATCGGCCCAAAAACCTCACGAATTGGCCCAATATTTCGGGCCCAGTTCATAAAGACCGTAAATTGATGTATTGGCAAACTAAATAACACAAACACAAACGTTACCTCATATCTAATCTTCTTATTCCTTACATCTAAGAGCGATATCGATCATTATCCCAATTCCCAACAGTAGCTAGGCTGTGACAATATTGTTTTCGATATTGTCATTCAGCCCACACATATTCCAAGCCCCTAATTTACCACACGGATTACCCGTTACACTTTTTATGTTGCACTTTTTATTACACTTGTTAAATTGATCTAAATTATGAATTAAATTATGATATGCCGTCTTAGGTTTAAATTTATATATAAATTCTAAGTGGTTAACCCATAAAATATATTTTTTTTGTATATTTTAATTTTTACCTTCTTAGGGTTTATGCATATAGTTCTAGGGTATCTTTTTATAAGAGGTTAAAATATTATAAAAATATACATTAAACATCATTTTTTTTAATGCTTTAGCTTCTAGGTTTATAAATTGAAATCTAGAGTATCTTTTCTCAATTTTATTTATAATTCATATCAATTTAAGAGATGTAACACGGTAGGATGAAAAGTGTATCAGGAGGAGAATAGAAAGAGAGAGAGGCTTAGGCCTCTCTCTAAAAAATCCCACCCGGTCACCCCTAAATCTCACCACCACCACGAGCCCGGTTCCAGGCCACCCCCCGCCACCCGCTAGCCATCCCACCACCACCACGATCCCGGTTCCTGGCCACCCTCCGCCACTCGCTACCCACCAACTCGCTTCTCCTACCACCCTTGCCCGTGTTTGAGTCCCCCTCAACTGTTCTCGCTGGTTTTGGCCACCGTCTTGGTTTTCCGGAGTGTTGGATTCCGTTTTGGCTGCTCGTGCCCTCAAGATCTACCACCCTATGCCTGCGCTGCTCGTCGGGGTTTGCCCTCAGTCTGGTCGGTTGGCGCTTGTCTTCTCCGGCCTATCGGTGGGCGCTTCCGCCGCTCTACGATGGCCGTCGTCGCCACCGTTCGGGTGGGCTTCCATGGCTGAACCCTCTCGCTTCTCCTTGGTCCTTGGGGCCCAAGCTTCGGGCCCAAGGTTTGGAGAGAGAGAGAGAAAAAAAAAGGGTTGAAACCATTCGAGTATTCGAGTATACCCCGAAAGGGCCTAAATCCCGAAAGGGCTTGAAAATCCCGGTAGGGTTTGAATAAACTCTCTTTCGTATGAAAGAGATTAAAGGTGCGGGTCTTCAAGTGTGGTTCTTGGTGTGATCCCGGTTGCTTGGCGTTCCTCTTCCGTGTTGGAGCTCTGGCAACCGGTGTCGGGATTGGCTGGGGTCGTGGCGGTATCGAGGCGACTCCGAGTTAGGCTATTCCTTGGAGGATCATCTTCACTGCCCACATGACTGCACCTGATATACCGATGGCCAACGATATCGCCGCCTGGGGATGCTTGGCACCAGATCTTAGTCTACGTTGTCTCCAGCGTGTACGGGTTTGGCTCGCTTGCTCGTCCGGGATTACGCCTCCCACTTTGTAGTTGTTGCACCTTTTTACATATGTAGAGACGGTTTCACTGTCTGCAGACTTCGTCGGCCTCTCGAGTTGTCAGGCATGTCTGGCTCTCGAACTATTTCCTAATTAAAAAAATAAAAATAAAATGAAAAGTGTATCAGGGATCCAAACCGCTTAATTTGATCTTGTCCATGAGGAATCGATCAGCTCCTGATTGAATTGTTACTCCTGATTGAATTGTCCAGCTATCTCATTAAGTTACTCCTGATTGAATTGTCCAACTATCTCATTAAGTTACTCCTGATTGAATTGTCCTCAATCTGAAGTAGCGCAAACATACTCCCCTGATCAAGTATTTAATTTGCTCTTTCTTTTCAGTTTATCATTCATACCCACCCACCTGTGGATTAATTATTCTTGTCCTTTTACATATTTTCAATAGTACGTACTAGTTATGAAATCATTAGTATACCATATCTTAAACAATGTTTCACCGAGTGTCAAGAAGACCAACCCTAATCAAACTTGGATTGAAAATCAAGTTGTAGAGCTATAATTTTATCAAAGATTAATTAGTAGGTTCAAGTGTTGCAATATTTGAGCTGGTCTTTGTATATATTCATTGCATATATAATAAGTGTACCTTGTCCATCGAAATTCTACTTTCTTTGGATGCCAGAATGGGACAAAACGTACATTATGTACTGTTGGATATCATTTTCAGCTTTCAAGCTACGCATACAATGTCATTTAATTTGAAGTCAAATTAAGATATATTCTAGTTGGCGTCAACTGCATACACTTTGCAGTTGAGTTCTAGTTTTAGGTTACTGGAATCCGATCTTGCCTGGAATTGGAGTTGATCAAGAATCATACCTTTGATTATCAAGATGAATCTGTTTGTTTCCAAGTTTTGTTCTTTTAATGTTCATTATATGATGATCGGACAGGCGGCAAGGGGTGGGTTTCTTGATCCAGATCCAAAACTTGTCGAATATGGAGAGAGAAACAAGCATTTGTGTGAATAGACATGTGGATTTGGCAAGAACTGCCTTTTACATCGCAACTGAAGATGACTCCCTCTTGTCGCACACCTTGTTTCCACTTCCTGTCAAATCATTCATAGAGAGAATGGATAGTCTCTCAACCAGCTACTTCCCTCACTATAAGTATACTATGAAGTCATCAGCGGAGGATTTTTTGGCTAGTATGGAGAAGTATTTGTATGTTAGAAAGGTACAAGCTTTTCTTTTCAAAATTCCACTTTGTTTTTGTTTTGGAATCTACGAGCTTTGAAGTGGAACTGTACATTTTAAGAAAGCTACTCGATCTTTCCTCAAACCAATATCAGCTTCCATTTCACATGACGACTATGAATGGGAATTTATACATTGCATAAAAATGTTGATGGCATTTTGCTTTTTTTCTGTACATTTTAGTGCTTCTTAGTTCTTATTATGAATGTCTTTACGAATTAACACGAGCTTCTTTGATCTCATAAGAATGCTTTAGGAAATGCATAACCAGACAAAAGATATAGGTTGAAGCCTTTGTGGAGAGTAGATTGGTAGTTGTGAAATAAGTCAAGCTGATAAAATACAAGTAATATCTTTGTTCTTTTATTCATTTGGGTAAGTTATCTTGCTAATAGATAAAGAACAAGTTGTCCATAGACATTATGATCCACGATTTATGAGTATGGTTCATTTTCTTAGCTCATTCTGTTTTATTGTAATTCCCACGCAAAGCCAAACAAGCCCTAATATATGAACTCTGCGAGACTCTGCGATCACCCATGTATTCAACCAAACGACGGCGTTTTATGCAACTACCCTATTAACCTCTTCCGTGTTTCACTCTAACCTTCTCTGTCAGTGTCACTTCCTCTTCCTCTCTCTGCAGGGCTCTAGATTTCGGAGAATTTCGATACGGAACAGGGGATTTGGGAGTGAAATACTGAAATCAAACTTCATTTGAAGTGTTGACGATTGCGAATTTTGGAGTTGATTGACCTTTTCTTCGCTAGGGTTTTTCTTTCGTTTCTAATTGAAGCTTTCATGGCTTCCGAATAGAGATCCTCTCTCCTCTGATCGTTTCAGCCATTCGTAATAGCCACTTCTTTTTCTGCGGCGTCCCGGTCTTTGGAATCTGCCGGCGGTAGTGGCTGCGGCCTGCTGCATTTTATGCTGTTCTTGTAACGGCAGTACTGTCTTGAGTGGAGAGAGCTCGAAATCGATGAGTGAGCGGTTAGCGAAAGGGAGCGCCGGAGAGATGTATGAGGATGCGCAAAGCCACGAACGTTGATAATGCTTGGAATGCGGTGTTTATAACAAGGTGTCGATTGGTTTCAGTTATCATTTAGTTGAATTTGCTTGCAATTTAAGGTCCTATTGTTATTGTTATTCTGTAGTGCTGAATTGTGTTTTGTTTGTTTCTTTTGTTGTCTGAGCTTGAATAGATACTTAAGCCTTTCATGTCTGCTGATGATTTTGTAGTTGCAGTGTGAAAATTCTTGTAATATAGCCCATAGTATCCCTTTCTGATTAAGCTGATGCATTCATGTCAGGAATGTAATTTAGTATATTGCCAACGGGATAATGTTTAATTCTATGAGGATGTGTTTAGTATGTTAGCGGTAAATTGAATACGCCTTTCTCCTATTCACTACTAGCGTTATTACAGCTTGATAAGTGTCCGAGGTTCATTGAGTTTGTTTGGTGGTGGATTGGTTTGGTTTACTTATTTTTATTTGATGTTCTATGACTTTACCATAGAGCAGGAAACCAGATAATGGATGGAAGCCTTACTATGCAGCTGTTAGAGCTCTTGTTAGTATTAATGCGGAATTTTTCAACATCGTCAGGGAAAGATCACTTTCAGCAATGAATCACATCTGGCACAACACCGACTAGGTGAAATGTGTTCACGTTTCTGGAGAGCTCTTCATAGGGTAAGATATATTCTTGGTATAGTAATTGCCATTACTCATGATTGATGCAACTGATGAGCTTCCTTGATTGCTTTCTATGATATTTTTTTATTTAATGTTATCTCATCTGATGAGCTTTTTCTATTCACCTTTTCATAATTTATACAAGAAATATGTGATCTGGATTAAGAAACATTGTATGCTGCCATATGTTTGTGACACTGGTGTTTCCCTATTTTGGAGACGAGTGGAGGTGTGGAGACTTTTGCAATATGTGATTTGGATTAAGAAACATTCTATTCGCCTTTTGCTAAAATTCTGTGTTACCTTCATCTCATCGGTTTCTTGTGTCTTATTTCTTGTGGAGTGTATGCTAAATCAATTATTAAAGCCCTCGCCTTTGTTTGCAGTGTATTGCCTTTGCTCTCTTTATTTGACACCTTGTGGTAGCCTCCTCTCATTATCTAATCCTCTTCGTTTGTTCTCCTATTGCAATAGAGAATGTCTTCTAGAGCCGACATCAGAAAACTCTCTTCATTTATCTCTCGTAATGGCAAAAGGACTGCACTTGTCAAGTTCCTGGACATTGATTGCAAATCAGGCAAACTGGATATGAATGATGCCCATTACTTCTTCCACCACATGCTCTCTATGAGACCTTCACCTCCAAATTCATGTTTTTCTCTGTTGCCATCTCTTTCTACAAGACATTAGATATATCAGGTGTTCTTGGGTCGAGATCAGATCCAATCATCATTAGTATTTTGATCAACTGCTATTCTAGAATGAGATTAGGGAGTGCTGCATTCTCTGCTTTGGGCCTTGTGTTGAAGAATGGGTATCGCCCGAACGTCATTACTTTTAATTCTATGGTCAAAGGATTGTGTTTGGAGGGGAAATTGTTTGAAGCTCTTGGTTTGCTTTCAAAGATGATTCGGTTGGGCTGCACTCTTAATGTAGTTACTTACACCACTATAATCGATGGTTTGTGCAAGACTGGGAACGCTGCCACATCCCTTCAATTACATCAAGACATGGTGTATGGTAAGGTGGGAATTGCCAAACAGAATTGTATACTGAACACAACTTCATATGTTCTGATTGATGGTCGATGCATGGAGTGGCCTACATTTGGTACTAAAGGACACAAGGCGAGAATTGCTCGGGATGTTGTCTCTTTCAATTGTTTGATTGATGGGTTGTGTCGTTCAGGTTTGGAAGAAGATGTCAAGTCTCTCCTTGTTGAAATGATAGATAATGATGTTCATCCTAATGTGGTGACTTTTAGCATTATGATAAATTCACTTTGCAAGAAAGGGAAAATAGAACAAGCAATGGAGGTTTTGGAAATAATGATATCGAGAGACGAGCACCCAAACATAGTTACATATATGACTTTAGTCGATGGTTTCTGCAGAATTGGGAAGATGGAAGAAGCTATGTGTGTGTACAATGATATGAAGCGTAGAGGAATATTAGCAAACTCATGTGTGACTATAAATTCCCTGCTCAAAGGTCTTTTTCACTTGAAGAAAGTGGAAGATGCTTTGAATTTATTTTGCAACATGAAAAGGATGAACGCCAATGGTGCTTGTAGACCCAATCAAGTTACTTATGCCACTATGAATCACGGACTATTCAAAGAAGGGGATATAGACAAGGCTGAGGAGCTTCTCTCGGAAATGCAGTGTAGCAGTTTTTCTCCGGATGTCATTATTTATGCCTCTATGATCGATGGGTTGTGTAAACAGAGGCAAATCAGCAAGGGTGAAGAGCTCTTCTAAAAAATGCTCTCTAGTGGTGTCTCCCCCGACGTTATTGTATATAGTTCTTTGATTGATGGATTATGTAAAGAAGGGTACTTGGATAGGGCTAAAGAGCTTTTTTTACAAATGCAAAGAAGTGGCATTGTGCCCAAATGTCATTTCCTATAATTCTTTGATTGACGGGCTTTACAAATATGGGAATGACGCGGAGGCAAACATTGTCTTGGAGAATATGATTGGAGATGGTATTTTGCCAGACAAGGTGACTTTCACCATTATAATTAACAATCTTTGCAAGAAGGGGAGTATAGATCAAGTAGCGAAAGTGTTAGGACTTAGGATTGATGACCCAAAGGGGTGAACTTCCTAACGTGGTCACTTATAGTTGTTTGATCAGAGGGCTTTGTTTAGAAGGAAGGGTTGGTGATACAAGGATGGTGTTTTCTTTGATGGAATGTTGGGGCTTCGAGTGTAATGCCGTGACTTACAACACATTCATAGATGGGTATTGCAAAGTCGGGATGTTGGAGGATGCACATGGTTTGTTTCTTGAAATGAACACCAAGGGTTGTTCCCCCGATGTCATTACTTTTCACACATTGATAAATGGGTATTGCAAAGCAGGTTTGCTTGAGAATGCACATGATTTGCTTCTTGAAATGGAAGCCAAGGATTGCTCCCCAAACATCAAAATTTATAATGCATTGATCGGTGGATTTGCACGAGAGAAGAATGGTACAAGAATTGATGAGCTAGTTCAGAAAATGCACGCCAACAAGATTCTACCGGATTTGGACACAATGGCCATTTTATCAAAACATAGCGAAATTGTTGAAAATTGCCAAACTTGGATAAACTCTCTCCCTGATTTCTCTTCATATCGAAACCCAAAAGAGGAACGCATTGAATCTCAATGTGAGTTTGTACTTTGATCTTCATTCTAGTTATGTGCTTTCCGTATTCCTCAATTGCTTATCTTTTACTTCTCCCAATGCCTTGGGAGATCATTATGTGGCAATGGAGGAGTTACGTACTTGTAACGACTTGTTTTCAGGTTTGAACTCTTGCAAGAAGCAGCCTGAGAGGTAGATTCATCAATGTGGCATTGGATGAGTTACTTGTAATGACTTTCTTTCGGGTTCAAACTCTTACAAGAAGCAGCAAGAGAGGTAGATGCATCAATGGGACTATGGAGTATGGGAGAGATCTAACTCTGTTTATGGAGATGGTGTTTTGTTCTTTATGAAGTGCTTGTTTGGTGCTTGGCTGTCTAGGTGTTATAACAAATCACTTGACTAAACTATTGCGTAATCAGATTTCTGTTTGTTAGTCTCTTATTTAAGCAAGGGTTTAACTTCAACAATGTATTGATATAGCTTTTGCTAGAGTTCTGCTTCTTGTGTCTTACTTCATGTGAGACTCTAATTTGTGTTGGTTAGTCACTTGTTTACTGCAATTTTGCCTTTATTTCTTAACTTCTTTTATGTCAACTAGTGTTTATCTTTCATCTACAAGTGTTTTTTTTTTTGCTTTTTATCTCTTCTCTAAGCTTATCAAATGATTGTTTACTGTACTGTACATAGTTGGTGTTTTTCATGCTTTGGACCTTCCTCTACTCTTTTTGTTATATATTTTTTTTGCTCCAATTTGGCTCCTCACCTTCAATCTCCATAAACTCGATTGCGCATCTGTAAACATTAATGTACCAAATGCAAGAAAGTATGAACCGGAGCTCGATAAGCAGGCTTGCAAAGGGAATGAATGCAGCTCCGAGAACAAGAATCCATGAACAACATCTGTGCACAGGGACCTCTCTCGGAACTTGATTCTTCGCTACTGGGTATTGTGTAGGATCCGCCTTGGTCCCTAGGAGGCTAAGAAGCCGCCAATGAGCAGGAGAGGGGCGGAATTGCACAAGTCAGGTTCCCTGAAGACATCACTGACGACAATCTTAAAGGCCAAGAGCTCCTTGGACTGTGGTTGAAGCTCTTTGTCGAGTTACCTGTTTGGTATGCAAAAATGAGGATAGTTCACCTTGTAAGTAAAGGCTCCCTCCTTGTTCATCTGTTTCAGAAGCTCATACGAATTCATGTCTCATAAGAGTATTAATTTATGTCTTTATGCTGTGCTGTCTCCCATAAAATCTCCTCTGGAGATGACACAGCAAATATAAATAGCCATGGAGGAGTTTTTTCTCAATTTTGGGAGCGTTTCACTTTATTCACAGCAGGTGATGATGCACAGATGGAATTCATGCTGAAGATGAACACTTTATTTCTCTAGTGATAAGTTATGTCATACAAGTATTGTAATAAATACAAGCATTTCTATGATTATTGGTGACATATGTGTTCTATTGATGTAGTGATAAGTTATGTCATACAATTTATTATAGGAAGAGTGGGTGTTAAAGGATTTTCATTAGCAGTTCGTAACAATTCCTCAAGTAACTTCATGACATTTTCTTGAATCTGTTGTTCTTCGAAAATTAGCAGAATACTACCCAAATCCACATGTCTATTCACACAAATGCTTGTTTCTCCGACAAGTTTTGGATCTGATCAAGAAACCAACCCCTTACCGCCTGTCCATCATCATATCACGACCATTAAAAGAACAAAACTTGGAAACAAACAGATTCATCTTGATAATCAAAGGTATGATTCTTGATCAGCTCCAATTCCAGGCAAGATTGGATTCTGGTAACCTAAAACTAGAACTCAACTGCAAAGTGTTTGCAATTGATGCCAAGATCGACGAAAATCTGCCAAAACCTCCCAAGTTAAAATACTAGGCACCTATGGTACAGATTCATATTTTTGATAATTAAGATATAATCCTTGATCAGTTCCAATTCCAGGCAACATCACATTTCCATTCACGCTCAAGGGAAACAAGCTATATTAGCTCCTGCTACCTGCTCCTTTACCTGCTATAAAGTAAAGAGGAAGTGCCCAGCCCTGCGTTGATCATAATTCAATATCAGTGATCAGCATAGTGAAGATTTTAAATCAAGCAATTCACATCCTGAATAACCTCACTACATGTTCAATGTAGTAAATTGGCAATTAGCAATGAGTAACTGAATTACAGCCAATAATGATGGAATATAATACACACTTTTTAAAACATCTTCAAATGAATAAAAGAACAAATATATTACTTCTATTTTACCTGCTTCACTTATTTCACAACTACCAATCTACTGTCCATAAAGGCTTCAACCTATATCTTTGGTCTGGTTATGCAATTCCTACAGCATTCTTATGAGATCAAAGAAGCTCATGTTAATTCGTAAATACATCCCATGCTACAAGCATTGCTCTTATGGAAATACTGACAAGCATTTTTCTCATGGACGTGTTGCCTAAACTGTAAAGGAGAATCGCAACGAAAAAAGACAGCTTACAAGCAGTGATCTTCACCAATTAGACAGCAGAACTATTGATGAAACTAAACTGACCTACTGTTATTACATACTATTGAAGATTGTTTAAATTGCACTATAAATTAGTAAACAGCAACAAATAAAGTAATACTTAAACTTGAAGATCTTCATATAGAAAAAATACCCTCCTATAGATTTTAACATGAATTTGACTTTTGAGTCAGGATCACGCAAATTCAATCAATAAGGAATCAAGTCTCAAAAAGTATTTTAGAATGCCTTCCTTCAGTATTAGTTAATTTAAAGTAAAATAGTCTCACCGTAGATTCTTCATCCCCTTCACCAAACCTTGGCGCTAGATCACACAATGCCTGGGTTGTTGACTCCGCAGTCATGGATTCACCATATGAGAATCTATGATTCTGTCAAGATGTAAAATTTTAATCATTCTATTTATGGTGGATGAAGATGAACAAGTATCATCCTTAAGCTGACTATAGTCACAAAATTACCTGGGTCTCGACGCGCATATGCTCAACAAGTGTGCAAGCATCAGCAATTAATCCACTCATAGCACATCCTATATGCTCATCAATTTCCATTATTTTTTCAACGCTAAAATGGCCTCCTGAAAGCGTAAAAAAGAATGTAGCTTAATACAAACATCTTAGCTGCAGTTCAATGATGCTAAGTACATGCATAAAGTTCTCCATATAGAACTTTAAAAGAAAACAAAACTGATTGTTCCGAGGAAATAGAGAAAACTACACAAATCTTTTAATTTATTAGCTCTCACAGGGTAACATGCTATTATCAATTTATCACAACAGCAGGCAATGATAACTTGTTGTTAGTGCTTAAGTTAATTGCAATACAGGTCCTTTTCCATCCAAAAAACAAACAAAACTACTCTTAACAGTTAATAATCAGATATGTAAACATTAGTCTTATAAAAAAAAAAGAAAGATATGTAAACATTAGTCATAACAAACACTACCATGCTATGTAATAAGATGAGGACTTTTCTATTTAAGCTTGAAAATTTAGCATACCAGCAGAGAAGAAGTGATACGATTTTCAACAGCGAGCACAACACCTTCCTTGGTCTTAATTCCATTTGCAGCTGAACCCAACTGCATCACACATCCAATTAAATCATTAAAAACCTCAAAATTCCCCATACCATCATAAATTAGCATCTCAGTTTCAATTTCAAAAATTACACAGGCAAAATCGGATTACCATGATCGCTTCAATGGCATGGTCGACCTGAAACAACCTCCCTTCAGGAGAGAAGGTATTGACTCCTCTGTCATACTCAGTCCTTCAACCCTGGCAACAAACAGTGCAAAATGCTAACCTTCAGTTCATATCATGTAAATTATGCACGAGCTTTTGTACCGAATGCCTTCAAGTAACATAACTAAAGAAAATAAATGTCTTGAAACATTTAAATCCGATGTGAACAGGCACTATAGAGCCGTGAAAGACTAAACATGAATGATCAATGATTCAATATGCCAATTTTCGGTTCAAATAGAAGTTAGTTTCATTCAATATCTCTCATCCCACAATGACAAGTCGATGAGACAATGTCTGGCCAAGGCGATTCCTCTAACAAGAAGAGAGAAGCATCCATAACCCCCACATTTATAGTAAAGGTTCATTAAAGAAGTACTGCACAAATGATCAGAGCAGATTCCATATTGAATGATCAAGAAGTGAGTGAACTTGCACACCTTCCATTCCAAGAGTCTCAATCCATGAACAAACTCATTAAGCAGCCATGCATTAAAAAAAAACCATTATCATTAATCCTTTCACTACTTATCCACAGACAAAAGAAATCATAACTACAAGTATATTAAATGTAAGCCGAATTAAAAGACAAAATTCAAGTCAAATTAACAAATAAAACTATTTCCAACATCATCCAATGGCAATACCAGCATCAACATCAACAAAAGCTAAAGCATATCGCAATACTTAATTCGGGTGAGCCTGCGGTGTTGTGGCCGGGGTAAAGTAAGGATGCGATGCAATATCACAATATCTGTAGAGGTTGGGAGATTGGTACTCATTCCTAAAACCCACAGCAACCCGAACAAAATTAAACTCAGGCCAGGAGCAGAAGCGAGGCACCACGTATTCCACACCATTATTATTATAACAACAACGACGGACGAGTGATTCTGCAACAGGAAAGTTGCAGTGAGGATTTTGAATAAAAACTTGATCAGGCAAATCCTCCTCAGCTTCCAGCCACTGGCCAAGCCGGGAACTCAGCTTATACAGCTTGGGAACATATCCTCGGTGGGCAGGGAGGAACGTATCCAAGTCTTCCGTGGGATCATGGAGGAACATATACAAGTCTTTCGAAACAACTGCCAAATGCAATGCCTTCCTGTTACCTCGGAAGGATTGCAATGAAGCAAGTACAAGTCCTGCAGATCCAGGCAAACCAGCTGCAACTTGGGTAAAGAGTAACGAGTTGTACTCCATAACATAAGCTCTTCCAAACTTGTCCACACAATAAAGTTGACCCTTGTAGTTAACAATGTCATCAAAAAGAATGGGGCAGAAACCAGTTACCCAGTCGTTGCTCATCGCTCCTCCGCAAAGGCTCAACACAGCCAATTTCCTGTCAACCAGATGGGCTACCACTTTCAGATCACGAAATCTGGGGTAATTCGGATTAATCGCTGGCGAGCCATCCGAACAGATGATCGCAATCTTTAGCACATCAAAATTGCCGCAAAAGTTGAACTTATTAGCAACTCTCTGTCTGTCATAGTAGCGTGGGGCAGCATTGTGGACATGGTAGCCTTTCGAAAGGAAGGAAAGGTTAGAAATTAGGGTTACCGGAGGGAGCTCAAACTCCTTGGTGGGCATCCGTTCCCGGTGGACAAAGGCAGAGGCTGAGAATTCGCCGCCTCGATACTCCTCTTCGAACACGACGATCATATCGTTTGCAGAGTAGAAGGTGACTTCGGTGATGAAGTAGGAGAATTTCTCTACAACGGGACCTGGACCGGGAGGACGCGGTACCCTGAGCGGAAATCGGAACGGAGGAGGCAGCGACGATCGCCATGTCCGGCAAACTGAACGGAACCGTACCAGATCCAATCGACTCTCCAGGCGTTTTCCGATATCCAACCAAATTTCCCGTATCAATTCGGAATTGGGACTTTTCAACTCCTGCTCCGGTTGTTGGTTGGAAACATCGGGGCTTTTGCTTATATCCATCAAGGTTATTTCAGAGCTTAAGGCCGACATGGGAAGTGTGTAGTTGATTGGGGACTTCTATTGGATATGTCTAGGTTATTTCAGGATGGTCTTCCAGTGCATCCGACGCTGCTATCACCATGCCGAGAAATGGTTGGCTTATTACAAAATTATACTTATATTTTCCTCGTAGCTTGTTGTTTTGACCCTAGATACAAATTGAGTGGGCTTCAAAAAATTTTAGAAAACTATTTTCCTACACTCGATGTCCAAGATGATCCCGATTGCAATGTTTCGATTATAGTTGCTAGAGTTATGGGAATACTTGAAGCATCATATACTCATTTTTCTATATATGCGCTCTAATAACCCTCCTCATGTGCCTTCCAGCTCGAGCGGCTCCCGCACTAGTATAACCGCTCGAACTAAGGCCCTTGCCAGAGATATCTTTGGTACAAAGAGGTTGAGGTCCTCGACGAGCCCACACTCGGAGCTCGACGAATATTTTGTCTACTAACTTTGAATTTCGCAGTGATGAAGATGAAGATTTCGATATTTTAGAATGATGGGCCGAGTAGAAAGACAACGATTTTCAACCTTGCAGGTGAGGTAATAAGTACAGGTGAAATTTCATGATCGCTTCAAACACGTTCTATATCCAAACAATAGATTTTTACGAATCCAAGACCAATTGCCCCTTGGCTAGCAATTCAATATGAAATAATTTAGAATTAAGTTAAAGAACAAATGTAATTTCATCAAGTTCTGCAAACAACAAGAAGTTGGCTAGGACAATCGATCCGGCCAAAAACTTAGTAGGTTTCGAACTGCAACATAGCAATTCCTTGAGATAATTAATCACGTGTTTCAAATCTTACGGGAAAAAAATTAAATGATTCATACCGTCGCTAGCTTCCTGATTCGGAACTGGATTTGCGCTAGTTAGCGATTGAAATTGTGAATGAGTCGACATCAACAAAAAAATTTTGGCAATTTGGCAAGCAAGAACTCCATTGTGTTGCTAGGCCCTCGGCGACAGAGACGAGTGTGTCCGATGAGCGGATCGAAACAAAGATGACGAAGTGGTAATTACTATCTCAACCTAATTCTCAAATCTTTCAATATTTCTATTTGGATGTGGTGTAACGTTTCAAATCTTTCATTACTATCAAAACCTAATTCTCAAAATTTTCAACATGATTATATGGCCTCTACCGTTTAGAACAGGGTAAAAATCTCGTTTAGAACATGCCCAAAATACCCTTATAGTTGTAACAAATTACCCCCAATACCCCACAACCCTACCCACCTCTCTCTCTCTCACGCCAAAGCTCTGTAGTGTAGGCGAAATTGCACCTCGTCGGCCCTATCTCCAATTAGTGTGGGTTTTGTTCTTTTTGTTCAATTAAACGCCTTCATCTCGAAGATCTAGCAAAGTTAAGGTATGTTTTCAACCTTTTCCTTGTCATTTTGAGTGATTAAACTAGTTTTTAGGGATTTTGGGGGATTGATGTTTGGCTATAAAATAGGATCTGAAAATTGGTTTAGTTTTGTGTATTTGTGGCCAAATCAGTAGTATATAGGCATCTACTACACAGATCTATGATGCTAAAGGTCGAAGATCGTGTTTTGGGTTCGGATCTGTGTGGTTGTTTTGCGCAGGCAGAGAGGTAGGAGATGACTTGTGGTCGTTGCGACCAATGCCCAAACGGTCTTTGCGACCCATGCCCAAACGGTCGTTGCGACCATGGGTCTTTTGGTCGGTGCGACCACGGGCCTTGTGGTCGTTGCGACCCATGCCCAAAAGGTCGGTGCGACCATGGGTCTCTTGGTCGGTGCGACCATGGGTCTAAGTTAGGAGGGCTCTCTAGTGCTGTGATTCCTGATTTCGGTTTTTAGTGCTGTGATTCCTAAGTTAGGAGGGCTCTCTAGTGTTGTGATGATATATGTTCCATGATGGTATCTAAATCTTAGCTATCAAAATTTGGCCTATTTAGGACATAAGTTAAAAAAAAAATTCGACCTATAAATATATACTTAACAGGAAAAGAGTATCAATATTTATCAAAGCTTTGCATTTGCTAGTATAACTTCATAAATATGGGCTCTTGATGTTCATAGCTCATGTGCAGCTGTAGGATTTTCAGTTTCGTATGGAAGTTTATAGTATGGAATATGGATACCGTGGGTCGACAATTAACACATAGCAGAGATTCGGGCTAACGATAAAGGAGCTTGTTTCATGCTTGTTAGCTTCTTGTTTGCCAGTTTTATTCTTATTGCTTTATAAATTAGGTATTTGTTGGTGATTTTATTCCTTCTTATTTATATCCTTACTTTGATATCAATACATTTGTCTGTATATATGGGAATAAAGAAGATGAGATCACCCAATAGTTGACTTGGTTTAATTATGTAATCTACTTTACTGGATTCCACTTTATCAAATCAATCAAATTACTTTTGAAACTAGAAAAATTGAACTAAGTATGAATTTATCTGGATAACAATGGATTTCAGTTCAAGTGGTTTGTTCATCACCAACAATCTTTTCATCACTGCCTTATTTGTAGCTCTTGTATAACCTTGTACAAAGGAGATAATACACGAAATTTCAGTACAAAGGAATTTATAGATCTGTTATCCTCTTAACAACTTTACATCTGCAAATAAAAGAAATTATCACCCAAACTGCTGTACTAGTAATTATGATGAATCATATATAAATTAGGAGGAATAACTGACAGCAGCTGACATGTAAATAGCACATCAAATTAGATAATGCTTATGTTTCATGTTTGGCAAGCAATGCACAGGTTTTTTTTTAGGGGGGGTTATCACAATTAGTTTCAAAATAAAACTCGCTTTTCAACTTTAGCTACTTTTTCAACCACCCACCAAACATATCCAATATTTGGTAAGGTAGCAAACCATATGGTCATTTTCAACCTTCCTTGGTTTATGTCGTCGGGTAACCATTTCGTTACCCTCTGAACTGTACCTATTGTGAATGTGCTCAAGTAGTATGACATCCCTATGATCACCGCCTGCATTGCGGTGGATGTGCTTCGAAGTGAATAATAATATGTATGCTAATTGTTGGAGTCGAATAATAATAACATGTATGGTAATTTCTCGTTTTCGTTACAGATGGATAGGAGATCGGCACTACACGCATCCGCACGGCGTCAGCGCGCCGCTTCTAGGTCCGTATGCGAGACGGATCAGGCGGAAGGCGATTCGGCTGACGCTATGATACCGGAGCAGATGGCGCCGGTGGACCAGGATGTGCCCGAAGGTTCTCGGCGACGTCCTAGGGCCTCAAGCAGTAGGAATCAACAACGTGGAGGTCCGACGATAGAACCACTGCTGACGGGTCCAGCTCCAGGAGGCCCTCATATTCCGGACCTACTTTTGGGATTTGAGGGCCACGTAGCTCATCACATTTGGGTTGGTGATGTAAGTCAAATCTTATACACGTCAATTACTGTATATGCTCATGTTAAATTTAATAATATAGAGATTATTATCATTTTTCTGATTGTTGTATGTTTCCATAGGAACGGGAAACTTTGAAGTTACATATTCGTACGATACAACTTTCAAGGTGGATTTTGGACGAGGATCACATATGGTCAGAGCTTGTGTCAAGTAGTGGATTGGCACATCTCCAGACGTCAATGTACTGTAGGCACAACGGAAAGCTAATATCCGCGTTTGTTGAGCGCTGGCACCCAGAAACAAACTCCTTTCATATGCCGTTTGGAGAAATGAGTATCACGTTGCATGAAGTCTACTACTTGTTGGGGATCTGCATTGCTGGAGACGTAGTCTCACATAACATGGACCCGAAGGCTGTGCTGAAAGAGCTAGTGGACGAGTTGCAGATCACTGAGAATGAGCTCATACAGAACCAGGTAGGGCGACGTGGCTTCCCATATGAATTTCTGGTTCACGTAGTCGAGTCAATCCGCTGACGTACTGCTCTTCAGTCTGGGACCAGAGTAAAGACATGCACTAGGGTTGCTCAGAATCAGGCCCGGTCCGAAAACCGATCCGAAACCGATCCGAAAAATGCGGTTTCGGGCGGTTTCGGGCCAGCCCGGATTTTAACGGGTCGGGCTTCGGTCCTTAAAAAATAAAATTTCGGTTTCGGGCCAAAAACCGTAACCGAACCGAATTTTTCGGTTTCGGCCCGAATAACCGAACTTTTTCCTAAAAAAACCCTAAGTGGTTGGCGGCTGCTGTTCTTTCATTTCGTTGAGTTCCAATGTCCCATTCCCATTCACGAGTTCAGCTCTCCCAGACCAGACACACCCCCTGCCTTCCATCCGTCGCTGGTCGCCCTCCCCCGTCGGCCGTCGCAGCCTTCCAGCCCTCTTCCTCCTGTCACAGACTCGCTGGCCGCTACCGCCATCTCCCATCGGTCGTCGCAGCCTGCCAGCTCTCTCCCTCCCGTCGCACTCGCAGCTCTTCCGTCCGTTGCAGACTCGCTGGTCGCTGCCACCGTCTACCGTCGGCCGTCGCAGCCTGTCAGCCCTCTCCCTCCCGTCGCACTCGCAGCTGTGTAGCACTGTAGCCCGTGGTTGGTAGTCGATACTTGGTGGTCAACAGTAATTCGTGCTTGAGTTGAAGTTGAAGGTGAGTGAAGTAGTGAACCCAGCCAAACCCCCAAAAAAATTTCAAATCTTTCATATATCACTTGATGAATTGGTTTTATTGTGTTGTAATTTCGAATTTGTAAAGCAATTTTTGTCAATTTGATTGTTGTGAGACTTGTGAGAAATTTAGGGTTTATGTTTTGTGTTGATAGAGATATTTGTGTGTAGGGCTGATTTTGTTAGGAGAGAAACAAGATTTATCATTTATGTGGTTGGGCAATTGGGTTGATTTTTAGAGAAATAAGATTAAGTTTACAGGCTGATTTTGTTATGAGAGAAACAACATTTATCATTTCGGTTTTTTCGGTTTTTTCAGGCCAAAAACCGAAAAAACCGTAACCGAATATTCGGTCTTCGGATCGGGCTTCGGGCTGCCCCTCCCAAAAAATCGGGCCGTCGGTTTTGGCCCGGCCCGTTTGTGTCGGTTCGGTTCGGTTCGGGCCCGGCCCGTTGAGCCACCCTAACATGCACTCTCTCGCAAACCTATCTGCAAGCTTCATATCTTTTGTAAGTTTCTTTGCTCTGTCCTCCAAGTTTTTTTGCACATGACGCCGACATAGGATTCGCTTTGTCTGGGAAAGACAACTGTAATGGAATTAATCAAAACGAGCTCTCTGTCGGTGGCTATGGCAGCAGGAGACTTTCCGACCAAGTTGAGAAGTTCAGATATGACGCCCATAACCCACAAGTAATTTTCAACAGTTTCCCCGCTCATAAACGCACATGCTATGTTGTAGTTCTTCCATGTAGAAGTGAAGCCAATCACTTCAAAGAAGGGCATATTGTACCTATTTAGATAGTAGTGTGTTAAATAGATATATGATGCTCTCTAATATGGACATGTGCAACGGACTTAGAAACTTAAACAAGAGTGACGAACTGTACCTATTCACTTTGTATGTCGCGTCCATCACAAGTACATAAGGGAATGCCTTCAACAGTGCAATAGAATCAGGATGTGCCCAGACAATGTCACTCAAAACCGCTGAGTTTGGTGCTGTTCTGTGCCGCACAAAATATTTCAACTCCTTAGCCTTGACAAAAAATTGTTGGGGAACGGTTCTCCCCTGGATACCCTGCTTTCGGAGGTTGGCTCTTAAGTTGTATACTTGCTTCAGTTTTGTAACATTCCCGGGGTTCTTTTGAAGGGCTAACAAAATGTTCTTCGGCTTCGCATGGCTTTCGGTCATGGTCTTAACCAACTCATGCTCTATTGTTGTAGGCCTTCCGGCGAACGCATGCCCATGCAAACTCCTGCGTATCTCGTGGTTGTGAACTCCAGCTATCATCTCCACCTTCCAACATCCCCTTTTACTCTCTAAAACTTTCAACATGAATGGACATCCATGTTTTTTCGTCTTCACGCGTTTATGGATGCCATCTTTCATGGGTGTGTATGCCCCTTCTCTCTCACAAAACATCCATGTCCGGCCAAGTGTCTTCGCATCACTCTTGACAACACGTCTGATCACAATGCACATTTGATTCTCTTTGCCTTTATTCTTTACCCATTCTACAGCTTTCTCCCTACTGTTGAATGTGTCCTTAGTAGTAAACAGTTCAGTGTAATCTGCTGACCATACCTGAACAGGCTCCGTGGGCACTGCATTCTGCTCTGATTCATCCCGATCCATCTGCATTCCCGCTGATGATGGGACATGCAAAGTCCTTCCATATGGGGTACCCAAATCAGATGACAGTTGAACGAGTTGCGCCCCATTATTTTCCTCTCTGACAGTTGACGAGCTTGGCAACAGGGTGTTGTTTGGCACCGCAGTGTCAAAACTGTAATTGATAGACAATTCAGTGTCCTCGTTGTCCCCCTTACAATAAACATTGAAACAAGTGTCAACTCGATATACAAATTAATAGAGTGGAAGTAAATTAGTATATAATTTATTCACTTCATAACATTAAATTAACATATAATTTATTCATTAACTCTAAGTCTTTACCTAATAAAGTTTGCAATGTTATATTATCAATCCAAAATTTCATGAACCCTAAAAGAAATTGCAAATTTCATGAAAGTTTCCAATTTTATATTCAATATTGCCAGGATATTTCAATTTATTATCGCTACTAATATTTCACTAACCCTATAAAAGATAGCTATTTCATGAAAGTTGGTAAGTTTATATTCGCAATGCCATAAAATTTCATTAACCCTAATTTTTTTTAACCTTGCAAAGCATAATTTTATATTATTAAACCTAATTCTCAATGCAAAATTTCATTAACCTAAAAAAGATTGTAATTTTATATTATGCATAATATGTTAACATCACGAATACTTATTAATCATGAAAAATAAACATATTTAAACAATATGCACAATATGTTAACATAACCAATAAGGATGAGATACATACCCGTTGGAGTCCGAATTCCAGCGATATGTCTTCGAGGCCTTTACTCCACTCATCGTTCCCTTTCGACATGTTTACAACTTAATTATTGCTTAGTAGAGAAAATCGCAGTCTTAGGGTTATCGAATATGCTCACGTATATTTATAGGCGGATTTACCTTTTTTATCACGTAAACAAGGTGGTCGCAACGACCACATTAGCAAATGGTCGCAATGACCAGGTGCACATCTGGTCGCAATGACCAGGTGAATATCTGGTCGCAATGACCATGTGCACATCTGGTCGCAATGACCATGTGCACATCTGGTCGCAATGACCATGTGCACATCTGGTCGCAATGACCATGTGCACATCTGGTCGTTGCGACCAGGTTAAAAAATGGTCGCAACGACCACTTGGCAAATGGTCGTTGCGACCATGTGGCCTTGCGCTAAACGGAAAAATTCCCCTGCGCTAAACAGAAATCGTGTTATAATAACCTTAGATAATTTTTCAGTCACTCGTCAAATTCTTCTTCATAAAAGTGTCTGAAGTAGAAGTGTGTTTGATATATGTTTTATGTTTAGAAATGTATTCGGGAAAAAAAATCTTTTAACTTTATAAAAAAAATAAAGATGAGAATTCGCAAATGTAATCTTTCTTTGCCTTTGAAATGTATTCGGGAACGCAGAACATTTCTGAACAAATTGAACTTTCACTACTTGCTAACTTTATATGTACATTTGTTCACAAAAAGAGCGCAACCCATTTCTTAAGACGTAACCCTGTGAGTTTTGGTTTCTTGTTTTATGGTGCTCCTTTCGTTTTCTTTAGGTTCCCAAATGATGGTGAATGGTGATGTGTTGCCCTTGTGGTTGACAACAAAAAAAAAACAAACGTCTACACAACAATGTTGGTCAAAATTATTTTCAAAACTTTGTTTTGTTTCAATTTGTATGTGTAACGGCCCGAGTTATATAACCCGGATTATGTTTAGAAGGATTGGATACCTTCGATCGGATCTTACAATTCAAGTGCGGGTTATTTTTGGAAATAAAGAGTTAATTTTGAAAGAATGGATTTCGCACCCTAAAACCGCTTAAAGTCCAAATCAGCTCATCCTCTATAAGCTTTTGATCACCGTCTGTTTTCTCTCTCTGGTTTATGTAAATAGAGGAAGTGGAATTTGGATGTCGTGTTTGGACTTTGGAATGATGTATTGACAGAATTTTAAGTGGTTTTAATTAGGATTTAATCTTGACATTTTCTTTCCTTGGATGGAAGAGATCAGTTTAGTAGGTTAAATCATTTTTTACCTATACATTTAGGAATTAGGACCATTACAATTACAATACGTCAAACTTGATCTAAAAGATTTGATTTTTATACTATTTTACATGTTTTTTTAATAAAATTTAAAGATTATATAAAATATTTTTTTTAACAATTTCATATCTATTACTGTATTAATGAGTATGCAATTAATAAATGATATAGTTAATACTCATCGTATAAGATCATAAAAGTTAATAAGTTGATTTCTGATGAAGATAAATTAATTAATTATATTAAAAATATCATAATTGAGTTGTTATTTTCACATGGCCCACCTCTCATAGTAATGCTATTTGCGCAATTTGATTGATTAAAACTAAAATATGACACCTTATTTAATTATTTTTACACAATATTATTTGAATTTTCAACCTATTTTACTTGAAATAGAATTTGATTTGTTGTTTTTTAAACAAATAAAAATCATATTTGTTAAACTAAAAAAATTAAACTCAAATGGAGTATTTTTTTATTGAGCAAAATTTAACATAATCGATTAAAATATTTAATTTACAGTTGGGTTATTACTTACTCCGTATTTAATTTGGAGAGGGGCAGTAAAAAAACAAAAAAGAAAAAAGAAATAAAAAGGGCGGAAATTAGAGGGGCGGACACAACTTCCTCCATAGAGTGAAACAAACACTGCAGCAGAGCGCAAGGGATAGAGAGAGAACCTGGAGGCATGCTGGAAGTTGCGACTGGTTTATCTCGCAGAGTTGCATGGGAACACCAAAATCTGTATCCATTGCTGTAGAAGTTGAGCGATGCAAGAGCCGAAGAAGAAATAGTATTGTCAGTGTGCCTTCGCTCGAACAATGCAAGAGCCAAAGAAGAAATAGTATTGTCAGTGTGCCTTCGCTGCGTCCGCCCCTCTAATTTTCGCCCTCTATAGATTAAAATGCGCTTACCTTCGGAGTCGATTCTACTTCAACCTTTGATATGTGTTTAATTTGTGGCTCAGTGATTAGGCCATTATTGAAAGTAAATTCCAGATAATCACTCCGATAATTTTTTTAAAATTAAATTACAAGATCTCCAACAACACACGACACCGAGTAAAAAGTCATCGAAAAGGTAAATTATCCAACCCTAAAACATTTCAAATAAAATATGTTGCAAATATGACATTTAATTCTTTGTCATGCCTCTTCAAAACTCCAACCCTAAAACATATAATTATCCAACCCTAAGAGATAAATTATCCAACCCTAAAAGATTACAAATAATATATCACATTTGGTTGCACTTTCAACCTCGCATTTCAATTCAGAAAGTACCTAATCACCACCAACTCTTTTTCTCATTCCCCCTCCTCGGCTTCTCCTTCTTCTCCTTCTTTTGCTCCTTTTTTGGCTTTTCATACTTCTCCTTTGGAGGCTTCGGTGCCTCTTCAATCCCCAACACCTTCATTTGAGATATAATCATTTCTCTTCTTTCTTTGGTTTCAATCTCACCTTTGAGAGCTACTTTTTTCTTAGAGCAATGGATCACCACCTTCACTTTTGAAAATGAGTGTTATTTATAGATTAAAATTCGCTCACATTGGGATTCGATTCTACTTCAACCTTTGATATGTGTTTAATTTGTGGCTCGGTGATTAGGCCATTATTGAAAGTAAATTCCAGATAATCACTCTGATAACTTTTTTAAAATTAAATTAGAAGATCTCCAACAACACATGACACCGAGTAAAAAGTCATCGAAAAGATAAATTATCCAACCCTAAAACATTTCAAATAAAATATGCTGTAAATATGACATTTAATTCTTTGCCATGCCTCTTTAAGACTCCAATCCTAAAACATTTAATTATCCAACCCTAAGAGATAAATTATCCAACCCTAAAAGATTTCAAATAAAATATCGCATTTGGTTGCACCTCCAGCCTCACATTTGAATGCAGAAAGTACCTAATCACCACCAACTCTTTTTCTCATTCCCCCTCCTTGGGTTCTTCTTCTTCTCCTTCTTTTGCTCCTTCTGCTTTGGGTTTTCATACTTCTCCTTTGGAGGCTTAGGTGCCCCTTTAATCCCTAACACGTTCATTTGAGATATAATCATTTCTCTTCTTTCCTTGGCTTCAATCTCACCTTTGAGAGCTACTTTTTTCTTGGCAACTCGCTCTTTTTCCATTGCCTTCTTCTCATTTCTTTTCTGGGTCTGAGTGCCCTAAAAGCCCCAAAATATCTTGTCATATACCAGACCCAATATTTCACATTGGATTATTTCAATCTATAAACTTCGCTCTCCTTGGAAGTCGGTTCTGCTTCACCCCTTTCTTTAACATTTAATACATACTCATTTAGTTTGTGGCAGTGAATTAAACTCATTCAAACCAACATCAAGAATATGGTAGCATATATGTCTAAGGACCTGAGGAAAGAAGGTCAAAGAGAGCACGTCAAATATGAGCATTGGAGATGATAGCATGCATTTAGGTAGGCATAATAGGTTGCATTTAGCTTAGTTAAGATGCATTTCATGCATGGATTAAGTACAATTTGCATATTTGCTCTCTATGTTGGTGGAGTCGGAATCTACACGTTTTTATTGATTATTTCAGGTAAATGTGGATCCGAGGATGAGACATGGGTCGATGACGCATTATATGAGGATGTATAGTTGATCGAAGAAGCTTACATGAAGATCTCAAGAGGTCCTGAGAAGAAGAAGCGAATCTAAACAAAGAACAAGTCTGCAGAAGTTGTCGCCAGACATGCTGAACTTGTTTTGCACTTTCTGGAGGCCTCGGTTGTCCGATTGACTATTATGACCATGCGTTGGAAAACTCTTTCAGAGAACTACAACTTTCTTGTTGACAAGAAGAGCAAATTCGAGACAGATTTTCCGTGAAAGACCAATGCAGCGGCCGCAGTATGTATGTTGTGGCCGCCGCCAGGGCCGCTGCAGCAGGATATGGGAGAGCTGTTGATCCTGCGGCCGCATCATTTGACCTCAACGCAGCGTTTTATTTAAGAAACCCTAGTTTCGTTGTTGTGTTGTTTTGGCCGACTTAGACTTAATATAAGATCGGATTTATGTTATTTTGGGGACGACTTCTATTATATTCCACGTTCTATCAGACAATTAGAGAGAGAGCGATGCTCGCCATGGGCGACTAAACTCTCTCCGTTCTACTTGCAATTTGAAGTTTTGTTTGGATTGAATTGTGAGTTTCTGAATCTTGTTCTTTATCTCCTATATTGAATGCTTCAACTTCTTTGTGCTTATTGATTGATTGTTTTGTTCTTTCTTGTCTGGCCAACTTGTTAGATCAATTCAATTGCTAGGGTTCTGTAGATTCCTGATTGCGAACCTTAACCCAAGTAGCAAAGTTATCCCTTTAGGGCTGATTGAACTAATTGGATGGGTAGGAAGTTGGATGTGTTGTTAAATCCCTCTTTAGGGACTGCAAATATCTTGGTTAATCTCTGAACTTAAAGCTATCAATTGGGTTAAATCCTTCTTTAGGGACTGTTCGATTGATAAGGGTTTCTAGGACTGATTGGAGTAGTAACTATATTAGGTCGGGACAAGGGCATTCATAGGAAGACTAAAAGGACAAGAGGAAGTTACAATATCAATTCAACCAAATAAAGTGGATAGTTGTAGGTAGAACAATTTTCTCTAAATTGCTTTGCATTAATTTATTTATAGTTTATTTTATTTTCTTTCTTATTTTCACCACCCAAAAACCCTCCGTTTCATATTAATTGGTAAATAAACTTAACTTAGGAATAACTTGGTTCTATGTGGGATCGACTCGTGCTTACCACACTACATTAGTTAGGTAAGTTCGAAATTATTTTGATACGGTTTACGCGACTAAAAACCGTCCATCAAATTGGCGCCGTTGCCGGGGAATCAAGTTTATTTCTTTGTTGTGTGTATTTATTAATTTTTGTTTATATATCTAAGTTTTTTGTGAACCTATCTTACGGTTCACAACACCCTTGCTACTAACTTTTTCAAGATGTTGAGATTAGCGCAGTTTGAAGGTGAGAACCTTCACCAATACTTCAGTAGATTGCATGAGTATGTTGACGACCTTGGTTCATGGGGTTATCAATTCAGCATCCGAGATATGATTTTGTGCATAATTGATGGGATGATTGTTGAGACACGAGCGTTTGTTGAGCACCTGAGTAACGGAGGCCTGAAGCGGTTAGGAGGATTGTCGGGATTGTGGGATTTTTTCTGTTATATGGATTACCATGTTGCACAAGAAGAATTGTTCACCACGTCTCCTCCGCCAATGGAGAACTCTGTCACATACATGGAGGATCCATTCCATAGCCTTACACAAGTGTTGCAAGAGCAAGCTGAGAGCAGTAAGAACTTGGAGAATCAGATTAACAAACTCATTCAAATTTTAAGTGCAAAAGGTGAGAAGGAAAGGGGCTTAGAAGAAGGAGTTGAAGTCGTAACGGAGGGTGAAAATTCTAAGGAGCGGCAACCGCCGCACTGCTACTAATGAGCCCCCATCGACGTCTTCTTCTCTTGATTTTGAGAAACCCACCCCACCACCCCTTGAGTCTTTAAAGGATGCAAGAATGGAAGATCTTATCGAAGTCATTACACTTAGTTCATTCCCTCCTATGTGGTTTCAACATGACAATGACATGTCGAATGAAGAGGAATTGGTTGCAGGCAACGATAGTTTCTTAGATGATGGAGGAGATGGTCTAGTGCTTCCTGACTTGGAATCTCATGAGTCGACGCATGAGGTTACATGTGATGTGTCTCCTACTCCATCTGCAATATCCATTCTGAGCTTACCCATTGATGAACCAGGTCTAGAGCCATCAGCTGAGGCTCAAGAGGTAAAAAAGGTAAACTTTTGCAATTTTGAAGGTAATGGTGATTATGTTTATCCTTTTGATTGCTATTTTGAGAAGCCACCAGCGGAACTGTGTTGGTGGTATCATATTCTTTCTTCAGAGAGTCATGCTAGACTCTTTGATAGATTGAAAGGGTTCTTGAATTTCACATTTTATGCTTTCAATTTATTGTGCTATGATGTCTTTTGTAAGATGTGTGCACAGGAATATGATAGGCTACAGAGAGCCTTGATGATGTCTGATAGATAAGATCTTGAGATTGAGAATAAGTCAAGCCAATGACATTAAAGAAAGGCGCTTCTCGGGAGGCAACCCGAGGTAAGTTTTCTAATTTAGTTATTTCAATTTCTAGTTAGCTAGTCTTATTTTCAATAAATTAAGTTTCTCATTAGGCATAAGATAGTTGTTTTTGGTTTGGGATAGACTAAGCTTTCAGGAAAGGCCACTGAAATCCTCAGATCCGACCTATAAAGACCCATCCACCACGTTGTGAGTATTTAATTCATCTCTTCCTCTATGTTTTTATTTTTTGTTGTCTTTTATATTTCATTGAGGACAATGAAAGGTTTAAGTGTGGGAGAGGGATTGCATATAGATAGAGTTTTCATATCATGTTTATTTATGTCTTCATATTTATTTTTACTCATATATCACATTTTAAAAAAATCACAAAAATAGCATGCATGGCATTTAGGTGTTATTAAAGATACCCATCTTGCTTTAGTTTGTCCTCTAATTTATTTTTATGATCTTATTGCATAAATCCCATGATTGGATTGAATTGCTTGAAAATGATTTTTGGAGTATGATTTGAGAATATAATTGAGCAAATATGGTTCATAGTTGAGGTTAAATTGAAATCTAAAAAAAAAATATAACCCTTGTGAGTTTGATTTTGGCCTTATAGGGACTTTACATATTATTCCCTTTTGCTTTTATTGTGTGATTATACTCTTCATATGCTTGTTTTTCATGACCGTATTGCACATGTTTGTTGCTTGTGAATTTCAAATGATTGAGGCATGTTTTCTTTAGCCATATTATACCTTATCTACCCTTTGCATTATCCTTTGCTTGAAGCCCATCTGATCCTTAAAGCCTTTTTTTTATAGCTCCACAAAAATATATCATAGCCAATGATTAGCCTGACCCTATCCGGGAATTAAGAGGAGAATTGGTGAAAAATCTTTATGTTGGAGTTGCTTTGAGTGGAGATGATGTATGTATGGTTGTGCATTGCGAGAGGCATAGCCGAAATAAGGTAACCCTTCTTGCATAATAGAGATGACTTATTACTAGGGGCCTAAGGAGGATAAAATTCACTTAGGAGTAAAAGTCTAGTAAGCTTGGACCTAGGGAGGATAAAATTCACCTAGGGGCAAAAGTAAGCATAAAAGAAAAGAAAAAAAGTCATCATCCAAATAGAGAAAATGCATGAGTTGTACGGTTATTGAAATCGAAGAGTGCTTATTGATGTGTATTGGAGTTTATGTTATTGGAATGGTTTGTGAAGTATGAAAGTTTTGGTATTGTTCTGGTTGGTTGTTGTTCCTTTTTCCCGGATTTTTAGCACCACAAGCTTAAATATTTCTCATGCCTTATGTTCCTACCAAAGCCCCATTACAACCCTATAAAAGTCCTCATGATGTTGTTTGCAAGTGATAACTTTCACGGTGTATAGAGCATTTTGGATTGAGTTGAGAGTTGGACTTTAAAGACTAAACACATGAGAGCTTGAGTGAAACACATTATCCCGGTGAGGTTGGATTAAATTTGCTTTTACTATTGGATCGCTCATATATTTGCTAGGATATTAATTTGTTCTCTTATTCATGGCTCCTATTGCTTGATGTTGCTTTTCTAAAACTATAGCATGAAGATCTTATTTGTGGGATGATTAATTCTATATTTGTTTTTCATTGCTTGAGGACAAGCAAAAGCTTAAGTGTGGGAGAGTTTGATAGCATGCATTTAGGTAGGCATAATAGGTTGCATTTAGCTTAGTTAAGATGCATTTCATGCATGGATTAAGTACAATTTGCATATTTGCTCTCTATGTTGGTGGAGTCGGAATCTACACGTTTTTATTGATTATTTCAGGTAACTGTGGATCTGAGGATGAGACATGGGTCGATGACGCATTATATGAGGATGTATAGTTGATCGAAGAAGCTTACATGAAGATCTCAAGAGGTCCTGAGAAGAAGAAGCGAACCTAAACAAAGAACAAGTCTGCAGAAGTTGTCGCCAGACATGCTGAACTTGTTTTGCACTTTCTGGAGGCCTCGGTTGTCCGATTGACTATTATGACCATGCGTTGGAAAGCTCTTTCAAAGAACTACAACTTTCCTGTTGACCAGAAGAGAAAATTCGAGACGGATTTTCCGTGAAAGACCAATGCAGCGGCCACAGCATGTATGTTGCGGCCGCCGCAAGGGCCGCTGCAGCGGGATATGGGAGAGTTGTTGATGCCGCGGCCGCATCATCCATGCCACGGCCACAGCATTTGACCTCAGCGCAGCGTTTTATTTAAGAAACCCTAATTTCGTTGTTGTGTTGTTTTGGCCGACTTAGACTTAATATAAGGTCGGATTTATGTTATTTTGGGGCGACTTCTATTATATTCCACGTTCTATCAGACAATTAGAGAGAGAGCGATGCTCGTCATGCATGGGCGACTAAACTCTCTCCGTTCTACTTGCAATTTGAAGTTTTGTTTGGATGGAATTGTGAGTTTCTGAATCTTGTTCTTTATCTCCTATATTGAATGCTACAACTTCTTTGTGCTTATTGATTGATTGTTTTGTTCTTTCTTGTCTGGCCAACTTGTTAGATCAATTCAATTGCTAGGGTTCTGTAGATTCCTGATTGCGAGCCTTAACCCAAGTAGCAAACTTATCCCTTTAGGGCTGATTGAACTAATTGGATGGGTAGGAAGTTGGATGTGTTGTTAAATCCCTCTTTAGGGACTGCAAATATCTTGGTTAATCTCTGAACTTAAAGCTATCAATTGGGTTAAATCCTTCTTTAGGGATTGTTCGATTGATAAGGGTTTCTAGGACTGATTGGACTAGTAACTATATTAGGTCGGGACAAGGGCATTCATAGGAAGACTAAAAGGACAAGAGGAAGTTACAATATCAATTCAACCAAATAAAGTGGATAGTTGTAGGTAGAACAATTTTCTCTAAATTGCTTTGCATTAATTTATTTATAGTTTATTTTATTTTCTTTCTTATTTTCACTACCTAAACCCCCCCCCGTTTCATATTAATTGGTAAATAAACTTAACTTAGGAATAACTTGGTTCTCTGTGTGATCGAAACATGCTTACCACACTACATTAGTTAGGTAGGTTCGAAATTATTTTGATACGGTTGACGCGACTAAAAAACGTTCATCAGGAGACCACAATGCCTAAAAAATTCCCAAACTATAGTCACATACATATGCATAGTTATCGGAGTGATTATCTTGTAAGTTATCGGAGTGATTATATATCTTGACACTTGTTTCTTCTGTGAATATATTGCTATTCTTTATTTACAAGCCATCTACAACCTCGCATTTGGTTTCACTTCCAGCCTCGCATTTGAAATGATGCCTAGCGTACAAAGAATCAAGTAAGAACATATAATATTGTTCTGATTTTCAAATTCTCTGAGCTATAAAGTGATTGTCGGGTAATAACTTTTCTTTCTTTTGATCTTTTCATTCTTAAATTACTATTGAACAAGCTTGAAGGTGTGACCCCGCTTGCATATACTTTGGTTCTTTTTAGTCTCTTTAGTGTTCAACGTTGGATTTCAAATCTTGATTTCGGGCATGGATGATTAAGATGAATGGTTGGAATTGGTGATAGTTGAGTGAGTATTGGTAGAGGACTTTTGGGTTTTTTGAGTTGTTTCAGGTCGACCATGCCATTGAAGCAATCGAGATTCGAGGTAATTCGGTTTTGCTAGAGGAGCCTATACATTCGCTCCTGAAGCGGTTGAGGCCCCTTGTGTCGAGGGTTGTGTATTTGTGTCGAGTGACTCTAGCTCGTGAGAGAAATAAGCAGAGGTATAGTCCTCAAGTGTTTGAATCGAGCAAGATTTCGAAGCATCATTTCCAACAGATCTTCTTGCTGTTGATTTGAAGAAGTATGACTCAGAGTCCCGAAAGTTGTCAAAGGTTGAAAAACCAGAACAGACTCCCAAGGTGAGCAAATTTTATAGATTAAAATAATCCAATATTGGGTCTAGTATTTGACAAGATATTTTGTGTCTTTTAGGGCACTAGGACCGAGAAAAGACAGGAGAAGAAAGCAATTGAAAAGTAGCGAGTTGCTAAGAACACAGTAGCGCTCAAAGGTCAGATTGAAGGTAGGGCAAAAAGAGAAACGATGCGCTCTCTAATGAAGCTTTTAGAGATTGAAGATGCACCAAAGCTTCCTAAGGAGAAGCATCCAAAACCAAAGAAGAAGAAGGAAAATAACCCAGTATATGTATGACAATATGAGAAAAAGAGTAGTAGGTAGGTACTTTCTCAGGGATGTATAACAGTATGAGTGCTGATTTTACCCATGGAAAAAAACAATGGTTGAATCATGGGGGTATATGTTTTGTTCACTATCTGTCCTCAAGTTGCAAATTCCAGTTTCCTTTCGGAGGTGCGCCGACAGTATGCTCGGATACGCTTCTCCCTGAGGTCAGTCCCTTGGGCCTGACGTGGTCGTCAATAAGTGGGGGAGATTGTAACACCCCCGTCCCATATCGAATATAATAAGGATGTACGAAGTGATTTATCCAAGTGATGACAACGGTTGAGGCCCCTTGCTAGAGGAGCCTATACATTTACTCCTGAAGCGGTTGAGGCCCCTTGTGTCGAGGGTTGTGTATTTGTATCGAGTGACTCTAGCTCGTGAGAGAAATAAGCAGAGGTATAGTCGTCAAGTGTTTGAATCGAGCAAGATTTCGAAGCATCATTTCCAACAGATCTTCTTGCTGCTGATTTGAAGGAGTATGACTCAGAGTCCCGAAAGTTGTCAAAGGTTGAAAAACCAGAACAGACTCCCAAGGTGAGCAAATTTTATAGATTAAAATAATCCAATATTGGGTCTAGTATTTGACAAGATATTTTGTGTCTTTTAGGGCACTAGGACCGAGAAAAGACAGGAGAAGAAAGCAATTGAAAAGTAGCGAGTTGCTAAGAACAAAGTAGCGCTCAAAGGTCAGATTGAAGGTAGGGCAAAAAGAGAAACGATTCGCTCTCTAATGAAGCTTTTAAAGATTGAAGATGCACCAAAGCCTCCTAAGGAGAAGCATCCAAAACCAAAGAAGAAGAAGGAAAATAACCCAGTATATGTATGACAGTATGAGAAAAAGAGTAGTAGGTAGGTACTTTCTCAGGGATGTATAACAGTATGAGTGCTGATTTTACCCATGGAAAAAAACAATGGTTGAATCATGGGGGTATAAGTTTTGTTCACTATCTGTCCTCAAGTTGCAAATTCCAGTTTCCTTTCGGAGGTGCGCCGACAGTATGCTCGAATACGCTTCTCCCTGAGGTCAGTCCCTTGGGCCTGACGTGGTCGTCAATAAGTGGGGGAGATTGTAACACCCCCGTCCCATATCGAATATAATAAGGATGTACGGAGTGATTTATCCAAGTGATGACAACGGTTGAGGCCCCTTGCTAGAGGAGCCTATACATTTACTCCTGAAGCGGTTGAGGCCCCTTGTGTCGAGGGTTGTGTATTTGTATCGAGTGACTCTAGCTCGTGAGAGAAATAAGCAGAGGTATAGTCGTCAAGTGTTTGAATCGAGCAAGATTTCGAAGCATCATTTCCAACAGATCTTCTTGCTGCTGATTTGAAGAAGTATGACTCAGAGTCCCGAAAGTTGTCAAAGGTTGAAAAACCAGAACAGACTCCCAAGGTGAGCAAATTTTATAGATTAAAATAATCCAATATTGGGTCTAGTATTTGACAAGATATTTTGTGTCTTTTAGGGCACTAGGACCGAGAAAAGACAGGAGAAGAAAGCAATTGAAAAGTAGCGAGTTGCTAAGAACAAAGTAGCGCTCAAAGGTCAGATTGAAGGTAGGGCAAAAAGAGAAACGATTCGCTCTCTAATGAAGCTTTTAGAGATTGAAGATGCACCAAAGCCTCCTAAGCAGAAGCATCCAAAACCAAAGAAGAAGAAGGAAAATAACCCAGTATATGTATGACATTATGAGAAAAAGAGTAGTAGGTAGGTACTTTCTCAGGGATGTATAACAGTATGAGTGCTGATTTTACCCATGGAAAAAAACAATGGTTGAATCATGGGGGTATATGTTTTGTTCACTATCTGTCCTCAAGTTGCAAATTCCAGTTTCCTTTCGGAGGTGCGCCGACAGTATGCTCGGATACGCTTCTCCCTGAGGTCAGTCCCTTGGGCCTGACGTGGTCGTCAATAAGTGGGGGAGATTGTAACACCCCCGTCCTATATCGAATATAATAAGGATGTACGGAGTGATTTATCCAAGTGATGACAACGGAACTGAAAAGGTTAGGTGGCATGAGTTGACGCCTCTTAAAATCTCGAGTCTTACACTCCTCATAATGTCATTTGGGCCTTCATGATGCTCTCAAGATTCACAACCAAAACAACCTGCTGCTTGGATTTATTGGTAATTTATTTGTCGATGTTTCTTTGTTCCTTGAGAATTAGCTTTGCTCTTGTTTCAAGCACTTAACTCAAGAAGATTGTAATTGTAATTAGAGTTTAGATGTCCCTAAACAATGTGTTAACCATTAAGGGAGGTTTGAAGTGACAGTAAAATGATCCCTAAATCATAGAAATTACTGGTTTGTTGAGTCTCCGTTTCACATGTACATGCATAAATAATTGACAAAACAATGCTTCAGATTCCACAAATTAATTGATGAAATTTAAGTGGGCCATAAATATATTTTATTCTATTAAAATAACATTAAAAAGGATGGATAAATATATTTTGTTAATTTATTTCAATTCATACATTTTTCTCTCATTAAAATAACATTAAAACGGAGTGGTAAAAATGATTTTTCACCGTTTTAAACGGAAACCTAACGGAGAAAAAGGTTGTGGGTGGCGATTTACCTACAAAATGGGTTTAAGGGGTGGTTTTCTGCAATTTCAATTTTAAAGGGTGGTTTTCTGCAAAGACCCATATTTAAGGGGTAGTTTTCTGCCATTTTCCCTTTCATTTTTATTCATGAAGTCTTCTAACTAGGGGTGGGCACGGGACGGGACGGGACGGGATTGAGCTGTGACAGGACTCGTCCCGCAAAATTTTTACGGGACAGGATTGACACTTTTTTTTCGGGACGGGATGGTGTCTGGACGGGACGGGATCGGGACGGGACGGGCCTTGTCCCGCATATAAAAATAATAAAATATTATATAAATTTGCAAAGTGAAAAATGCTTTCATAATTCATTATTTTGTATAATATGTTGAATACGGTATTCTTCTCATATTATTCAATAATAATAATAATAATAATAATAATAATAATAATATTATACTATTATTAATTCATACAATGATTGTATAATTAATTATAATGTTCAACATATTTGGCTACATTATCTTACTAGATCAGGACGGAAAGGAATTGAGACGAGATTCACCAGATATTGTCTCATTATCGATTGATAGTTGGGAAGAATACCGTATTTAATTAGCTATTTGCCTCTTGTAACTCTAAATAATAATAATAATAATAATAATAATAATAATAATAATAATAATAATCCCACGTTATAATTAAAAATAAAATAAAATAATATTACTTATTTTTATTGTTATTATTATAAAATAATTATACTTTACAAGAAAAAAATATAATATGATATAATAATAATAATAATAATAATAATTTTATTATAAATTAATATTATAATTAAATTAAATTATATTATAATATTATATAATAATATTATTATTATTATTATTATTAAAAATTGAAAATTATTATAGTTATAAATAATATTTGCTCAAATAATAATATTATTATTATTATAAATAAATATTATTATTATTATTATAAATAGAAGATTATGATTATGATTATAATTATAATATTTGCTCAAAATAATAATACTAATAATATATTATTATTATTCTATAATATTATAATATTATTGTTATTATAAAAATTATTATTATTATTATTATTATTATTATTATTATTATTATTATTATTATTATTATTATTATTATATGCGGGACGAGACGGGACTTGCGGGATCCCACCGGGATCGTCCCGCGTTTCGTCCCGCATAATTTTTGCGGAACGAGATCGGGACGTGATTCACTATTTTGTCCTAAATCCCACCGGGATCGGGACGGGACCGGGACGGGATCGGGATTTGCGGGACTTGTGCCCACCCCTACTTCTAACCATTCCAAGCAAGATGAACTTTTGATTTAGGATTTCTGCTGGAGAATGTATTTATGGTTTTTAAATATGTAGTAACACTGCTATCATCTACATCACTACATGCTATCTGCTACAAACAAACTTTGGGTTTCATTCCTCAACACTTCTTCCTTTCTCTTTCACCTATTGACATCGTTTATAATGTTGTATTGCCTTCTATATCTTCAACCCCTCCTTTCCTTGCCTTCCGATTCTTAAAAACTTCTTAACTCTTCACATCTCCACAGGTGCTCACTTCAAGAAATGGTGTATGATGCAATCTAAAATCAAAGCAGGTGTTGTGGATGAGGTAAGTTTATGGAGGTTATAACTTCGGATCAGTACTTTCATACTTTTATTTAAGGTCTTGTGCTTGTAAGCTCCAGACTTCAGGAATGATTGTGGTCTTTGGGATTTTAAAATTTTGGGATTTCTAAGTCGAAACGTTACCCTTGTGAAACACATAGATAAGAAGCGTTTCAATCTGCGAAAGCTCCCAGTCGTTGTCAATCGCTCCCAAACGTTGGTGCCAAACGCAACCTAAGTATTAAGGTGTCTGTGTGTTCAAGTTGAAATTTTGCATATTATCCATCCATCTCCATTACATTCTGCTAGATTCCAGGGATAAGAGATGTAGTGACAAGTTAATATCATTGTCAAGTGAGAGTCATTTATATCCATCGACATAATCCCCACTTACAATTTAGAGTTGTCAATAGGATTGTATAGCCTATGGGTTCAAGTGATTTATGGGTCAGGTTTGGACATTTAAGCTTCTGTGTTAAAATATACTCTAATAGGTTGAGTTGGTTTATTGGACAGGAAGGTTTTGACAATTCTAAATGAATACTCCATCTCTTAATCAAAACATGTCGTTTACTATTCATGCACGCTTTTTTAGAATGATAAAAACTATATAAAATATTACGAGTAGTATTTTTATACATTTGTTTTTATAAATTCATACTTAATTGTAATAAGTATGAAATTATTAAAAAAGTTAATATTTATATAGTTTTTAACACCTAAAAATGCGTGTGTGAATAGTAAAACGTCAAGTTTTAATTAACGGAGGGAGTATCATTTATGGTTCAGGTTATTTGATACCAAGATTTCAAGTTTTGATCTTTTTTATGGGCAAATCTTAACCTTAAAATTCACAGATTAGGTTGGGTTGTGTCATGTTTCAACATGTCTATTTAGTGCTTACTCATCATAAACGTTCAGCCCAAAGGCTTATTTTCCCGGAAACTTATTGCCTTTTGTAATATAAGTCATGCTTCTTGCAAGAAGTGTAAAGCATTGCCTTCTTTGATTGCAGGATTTTCATGTGGATGCTCTTGAGAAGTTCATTGAAGAATCCAGCTTGCCTACTTTCACAATTTTCAACAAGGGGCCAACAACCACCCAAGTTCTTCAATAGTCAGAGTCCTAAGGTAAGGACAACCATTACCCTCTTAAAATGTACACAGTTGCTCAAATGGATGAGGAATATGAATCATTTTCCTCTTTTGGAATTGTGTTATGTTGAACGGTATGAAATCTCACATGTTTGTCTTCTAGGAGCAATTCATCAATACTCGCTCGTTTGGATTGAATGAAAATGTGAACAAGGTAGGAATCACTAGGTTTTTCATGATAGAGTCCTTGAAAGAAATCCATTTTGGACTAAGATATTGTTACACAATTCACTAAGATACTTTTAGATAGTACGCTAAGATATTATATCTACAGTAAATTAGTAATGATGAGACCGAGCGAGAAATGCTCCCCTGCACAAGGTACCAACTTGATCCCTTTGCCCACCTTCTTATCAAATTCTCTCTATTCTCCTGGTTGTTTTTGTCTACTTGACTGGTTGGCTCTGAATGTAAAAAAAATGGAGAAGTTTTGGAGCCAAACAATCGATGAAAAAATGACACTCGAGCATGTTCTTGCTCGCATTGACCCACTCAAAGTTGACCAAATGGTCCAAATCTGTATGATCCAAAATAGAACATCTTCAAGAACAAAACTATTAACAAGAACACATCCATCCATGAAGATCAATAATGGGAAAATAAAATTAAAAACAAATAGAACAAAGGAAATGAACCAATTCTTAATCTTGTGTATCCATGAAGATTAGCACTTGGAAGTTGGAACATATGTGGGATTGCTAGAAACAACCTTTGGACATAAATTGACGTATTATGTAAGATTGAAAATATTCAATTAATTGCACTTATGGAAACCAAAACAGACCAAATACCTTCTGAGAAAATGTAGAGAAACCCGAACCCCGAAGCCGATTTGTGACATCGCCAACGTTGGCACGAGGAAACCGTACGACAATGGCATGGGTTCGCTTCTAAATCCCTTTGGGTTGTATGTAACATTACTCAAAGACCATATCAAAGCATTCACAGATTAATTAAATATCTTTCTCAATTGCGACCGATTGAAATTTAAACGGCACAAGATCGGTGGAGAAAGGTAGAATCAAAACAATCTGGATAAACAAAACTATTACTTGGTTTGAGATGTCACCAAAAACCGATTAAGAAACAAGTTTAAAGATGGAACAAGGAGAAAGTAAGAAGTTACTTACCGATATATTGTCAATAGATTGTTCTATTCTCAAGTATATTAAATGGTCCAATAAGATAAGGCATGATGACTTTGTGGTGAGTCGCATTTATTAACGTGGCTCACCACAAAATCAACATATCTTATCTATTGAACCAACCTTGTTCGCAAACAAAAGAACTCGATGAGAGTGATGATGGATACAACGAGGAGAAAGGACCCATATTTATAGATGTTTATTGATATAATTTTCTTAACTCAAAGTATATAAAGATATAATAAAAACACTCAATATTCTACATGGTAAAAATAATATAAAATATAAAAAAATACCCAATATAAATAGATTAAGATTTGTAAGATCTATAATAAATTTAAGGAAAGATTAATATAAAAAGGAAACATTTAGATATTTGTACATATTTCTATATAATAATATCTATAACCTTTTAATTTTAAGCTCAATGGCAACAATATATCTATCATCAAAAGGAAACAAATAATATAATTTTTTTTACACAAAAGATTACTATATACAAACACTTTAATAATTTACGTTCCTTATCAATCGACCATCATCAATACTTTTATTATTATTTTATATACAATTAAATGCGAACCAAACAAACCGCAATAAACCCTTAAAATTCGGACCGTTCAGTTGTGCACTCTGCGACCTCACCCACCGCTTCATTGGTGACGGACGGAGGGGAAGCTCTAATGGTGGGCGGCGGCCCTAGACGATCTGGAGAAGCGACAATCGCGGATCCTCCAACACCCTTGCTTTTATCTAAGAATTTGTAAATATTTTGGTTCCCCTTAATTATTTGCATAGGTAAATATTTTGGTTCCCCTTGATCGAGTCATCAATTGGTACATGTCAATGAGTATTGCATGTAACTTCGGTAACCTAATTGCGTTTCTAATGCATTTGATTACTATTGTAACCTATTGTAACTTACTTTTGTTGTAGCTTGAAAGTATGCAAATCGGTTACTACTGTAACCCATTGTAACTTATTGTAAGTAACTTATTGTAACCGTGCTTGTACTCAATATTGTAACTAATTGTAACCGATATTATTGTCTTGTGATTAGTTATTGTAACCGATATTATTGTCGCGTGATTAGTTATTGTAACTAATTAATTTACTGTAACCTTGCTTGTACTCAATATTGTAACTAAATTTGTTGTAGGGTAATTCGATTCTTGTAATTAATGAATTGTATCTAGTTTGTATAGTAACTAACCTCATTGTTAGGGTTTTTATAGGTTAAAATAAATACACAACATGCATAGATTTCAAGAACCACACAATTGCATAACATAGGGTTACAATAATAGGTTCCAAATACACAAAATAAGAGTGTGGAGGAGGATTGTAATCAATGGTTGTCAAGATATATATCGATCTAATTGATAGCAAGATAGCAATATATCTCCCATATATTAGAACTTCGATCACAAATATATACATACCAGCTTATTAGGACTTCGATTACGGCCGCTATGTACTTACTAGCCTAAGTCTCGATCGATTACGGCAATTAAATTTCACCCGATATAGTATTACAAAGAGCATTCTAGTAATTAATTAGGTAACATTCTCGGATGATTATATGAACAAAGGGGTTTCAAATGCAATCCTATATATTATTGGTTTATGTAATGTTGAACATTTGCTCAAATATGCATACTCCGATTGAGAATGATATTCAATATCCCAATTCGATCCCTACACCAAACCAAGCAAACACGCCATGAAAATGTAAAGGATGAAACCACCCGTATAGACTTTACCTTGAAGGGCTATGCGTTTTTATCCAGCAACGGATCGATCTTCTTTTGATTTTTCTGCTAGCCCTTCTCGGCAAAGCGGGATTTGGGGCCCTTCCGGGGTGTTCAATGGATTAGCGGTAGACGCTGCATCCATGGATTGTTTACCATTGTCGTTTCCGACCGAATTCGATCCTCTCAGGCAAGAGACACAGAGGCACATTAATAAATTTGTAGAAGGAGGAGGGAATTAGGGATTGAGGCCGGTGGTAAGGGAAGAGAGGTGTGAGATCTCAACCCACCCAGAATCTTGCTACAGAGACGTACTCTCCCACCCCTTCGCCCAACACACTGATCGAGAGGATCTTCACAAGCCATCCCATCATCAAGATAACACAGATTTCTTCTAATCCGACTCACCATCCTCAAATTATCAACGCAGGACTGAACCCATAGCGAATCCCGGAAGCGATTCGGGGACGAAACCCAGGACTGTATTCTCCTCCTTTAATCGTATGCTTTAACCAATTAAATTTTTTAAATTATTTTTTCCTTTAATCAATGCTGTACAACATACGCAATATGGGTTAACGAGAAATCGATACAATATAGCAATTTGCGTTGACGAGAAATCGAAACCCCGATGCCGATCTATCACATCGCCTAGCCGTAAGAGAATGGGTTCGCTTCGTATTGAATGACCAAATCAAGGAATCAATGCCGATCTATCGCAAACTAAGACTTGGATTGATTGATGTAACCAAAAACCAATCAAGAAACCGGTTTAAAAATATATACTGGAACAAGAAGAAAGTAAGGAGTTACCGAAATATTGTTGATCGATTCTTCCATTCTCAATGGTCCAATAAGATAAGACATGTTAACTTTTTGGTGAGCCGCAATATTTATTAACGCGGCTCACCAAAAAATCAACATATCTTTTCTATTGAACAAACCTTGTTCCTAACCGAAAGAGAGCTCTCAATGATGGATACAACCAAGGAGAAAATTTGAGTTGTAAGTTAATGAGGACCCATATTTATAGATGTTTATTGATCTAATTTTTTAACTCAAAAGATAAAATTAAAGATAAAGATATAATAAAAACAATCAATAAGAATAATATAAAATACAAAAAATATCCAATATAATATATAGATTAAGATTTGTAAGATCTATAATAAATTTAAGTAAAGATTAATAAAATAAAAAAGGAAACATTTAGATATTTGTACATATCTCTACTATATCTAATCCGATTATATATAACCTTTTAATTTTAACCTCAATGGCAACAATATATCTATCATCAAAAGGAAACAAATAATATAAGATTTTTTTTGTACAAAAGATTACTATATGCAAACACTTTACTAATTTACTTTCCTTATCAATAGTCCATATATCATCAATACTTCCATTATTATTTTATATACAATCAAGGAGAAATCATCTATGCTACATAGGGACATCTCCTTATTCTTTTATATATATATATATATATATATATATATATATATATATATATATATATATATATATATATATATATATATATATATATGTTTTAAACCAATTTAAAATTTTATATTTTTTTTTCATTAATCAATACCAAAATTTTATCCATATTTAATTAACCAATCTATCGTGATATATTTTTACAATATTTTATCCAATTTTATTAAATATTCACATATTTTTTCCCATTAATAAAGAAAACATATCAATATACACTAAATGTCATATTTTATTAAATTTTTTAATCCAACTTTAATTAATCAATTTAGCATTACAAGATAATATTTTGCCAATCATATAGGGTTTAATTGAAGTTTGTGTTTTACATTCTTCCCATAATTAAGTTTTAAAGCACATATTTTTATGGAATAACATTACGTACTATTGCGGACGGACGATATAATTCGGATTGATATTCATGTGTTTCAAATAACTTATAACTTTTATGAATAGATGATGGAACTTTTCATTAAATCTATTCTATCGAACATATCATAAATGATTTGTGCATAACATATTTCAACGATTATAAAATTGGTAAAATGGATACCAATTTTATAACACGGGCATCAGGGCCGTCCCGAGGATTATATGGGTCCTGTGCTACAATTAATTTTCGGGCCCTTATCAGGGCCGTCCCGAGGATTATATGGGCCCTGTGCTACAATTAATTTTCGGGCCCTTATATTAAAGTAGGTTTTAAGTCGGGTAATTTTTTTTGGGTGAAATAAGTCGGGTAATGAATTAGAGTGTCGTAAGTAATTATAATTTGAATTAACATTGGTATTAATAATTTTATAGTACTTGAAATCTTCAATTGCAATTTGTATTTTGAAATGTAGACATTGGAAAACAAACCGATTATGCCTAACAAAAAGATAAAATGCTCTCAAAGGTTAATTTTTAGGTAGTTGTTGTTGTTTGATTAACCATGTTTTTTTTTTGCTAACCATGAACATTAATCTATCTAATTAAACGTTTGTAGATATAAATATTTACAAATAAAATAAAATAGAAAAAAAATAGGAGCAGGAAATGTAGCATTTGATTCAATTAAAAAATTTGATGAAAAAAAAATGGGAAATTTCGCGAGGTACCCTCGTGGTATAGCAATTTTCGCCAGGTATACAAAAGTTTGATATATTTCGCGTGGTACACCTGTGTTTTGGGTTGATTTTGTCTCGCGCCCTTATGGGTTAATTTTAACGGAAATGGTCAGCTCCGTTTGATTTGAATAAAAAAAGGAAAATAGGAAAAATGAAAGCCAGAAACGAAAGAAACACAGACTCACCGAGAGAGACCACGACACCGAGAGAGAAGAAAGAAACAGAGACCACCGGGGACGTCGAGCACATGGGGGAGAACGAAGGAGAGGGCAGAAGTACACTGCCTCCGACTGAGCACACGGGCGACGTCGAGCCGCGAGATGAACCAAGCAGCAATCGGGTAGAAAATATTGTGGTGATGAAGGCAATCGACAACGAAGGCAACCAAGACCGGATGTCTAGGCCGCCGACCGGAGCTAGAGTCGACAGTGGTATAAGGTTAGTGCTGGAAACTTCTCCCCTTTCCTAAAATTACAAGGGTTAGATTGAAATTATTTGAACATTGTTAGTTTGTCATGAAAATTGGGGGCTAGGGTTTGTATTTGAACACTGTATTGACATTTTACCATTTCTTCAAGGTTCTGGGAACACCAACCCGTGAAGAAATTCGATGCATGAACCCAGGTTACACTGATTTCAGGTTCCCACAGATCAAGGCTCATCCTTGGCATAAGGTAGATTTTTCCCAGTGTATAATCTTTATGCTTGCAGTCAATAGAGAGGTTGCTTTCATATGAATTTAATGGCTAGTGACTAGTGAGGATATTAGAGATTTACATTGGGTTTTGGTTGGAGTTACCATCTTAGGATTGTTTTCTTTATTTCCATGAAAGCATTTATCATTATCTTTGCTCTCTTTTACTTAACTAGACTTCTTTTTGAAAATTTCAGCTAGAAGCATGTGCACATACTTTTTTGACGAGCTGCGGGAGCCGAATGCTCGGTTACCAAACAGTCGCCCTTTACCTCCTCTCTTCAATTTCAAGCAGGAAGTAAGTTTTATGGTTAACCCATTAAAGTTGTTGATGTTTCTATAGAAATAAAATGTTTACACAATTGTAGGCATGCTGCAAATGTTTGGTTCTATTGATTTCTGCAATCACTTCCCTGCTGAATTCCTTCTTCCCTTGAGCTGATGTGTTTATTTGGCCTCATGGCTTACTGGTTCTTTACCCTCAGTTGGGAGCATCTTATTGCTATTAGATTGGCTTGATATTGAACGGACTTTAGGGTTGTTTACAAATCTAAATTTGCTGATATGCTAAATTCCGGGGAAGAATAAACTACGATGTCCCAGGAATCCACTGGGTAGTAGTTATTGTCATTTGAATCAAAAAAAGTTATTGTCATAAAATATGCTCCGGAATCCATTTTTCCTAGGGTATTAAACAGTTTTAATAACCTCAATCACCTGACATGGGGCAGTTACAATTTTAAATAGGAAGTGACCTAAATATGTTGCAGTAACAATTTTAATACCCTGGAAAGCTAAACATGTTGCAGTTACAATTTTAATACAATGTTACAGCAGCTGTCATACAGTTTTACTGCAGCTGTTATGCAATTTTACAGCAACCAACACGACATCAGCTGTCATACAATTTTTTAGTGACATTTTTATGCTTTTTTGGCAACATACAATAACTCATTTTTGCTGTTATACAGCAGCTCAGAAGGTAGAAAATTAACCATGTATCGGCACCTTATATATTTTAAATTAGTCTATTAGCTCAAAAGGTAGAGCAATGTGTTGCACACATTGATGCAACACATTGATGTGGGTTCGAATCCCACATAGACTACAAATTGCAGAAGTGATATCTTAAGATTTTCTTTCGCTTGTACAAACATTAACTTAAAGAATCTGGTATTGCATTTTCGAATGCATTGCTTTCATTTATAAACGAAAGCATGTATAAATGAAAGCAAGTTTATGAAGTCAAAAGAAAATTCTGTTACAGCTACATTCCTTGATGTTTTGCATTACAATTACAGTGAAATCAGTAGCATATGTCTTTTGTAGCCTATTTGGGATTCGAACCCAAATCATTGTGCATAACACATTGCTCTACCATTTGAGCTAATAGGCTAGTATAAGACAATGTGTAAGTTACATATATATGAGAAACTAAAATTGATTTATCATCAGAATCCTATTCATACCAAATATCTCGCTCTAATTTGTTCTAAAAATATCAACCAAACTCAACAGATAACGGGAAGAGAATCATCCGTTCGCCAAACATCCAGAATCATATTATTATATTAACCACTGAATTGCACAATTTGAAACTGCCAATCACCTACCCAATTTCAAGTACTTCTGGTCCCATGTCCTCATTTAGACCCGATAGAAAAAAGTCCAAGTTCGCCAATCTCATATCATCGAGTGATCATGGGATACACATCATTAGACAACTAACCACCACTTTGGGGATGCTATAACATTGACCCATCAAATTAATTGGACTCAAATACTCCCTCTTACAGAGATAACTCAACCCCAATTGAACAAACTGCAGATTTTAGGGCCTGAAGAACCTAAATTTTTAAGGGCAAAAATCTGAAAATAGAATACAAGGGTGCAAGAGTTCCCCCAGTCTTAGCATCACCACTCTCATCTCTCCTGATAATGGTGTTCATCTTTTGCATCATTGTAACAAAAGCAAAATAATCTATACAATTCATAAACAGGGGAAAAACATATGAATCAACATTCATCTAACTGAGCAACATTAATACCTTCAAATGTGAAAGACCCAACAAAAAGTGAAGTGGAAGGGATAAGTTGGCCAACTGAAATGCTCAAAGTGAGTTCATATTAAACATGTGCATAAGATAAATCACAAAATCATATTATTATAATAAGTTCATATTCCACAACCAATTTTACAAAGTGCATCCCAAAGTAATTATTTGCAACAAACAGAGAATGAACTATAAGAAATTGATCCTATTTACTGGCTTAATTGAACGAAGATCAAAACACAAACAGATAAATTCATCCAACCTGAGCAATTTGAGCATTGAGAATCCCCAATTCAAAACCCTAATTTTCGAAGAATTAACCAGTCCGACATACCTTGTCAGTCGCTCAGATCTCTCTCAGTTCGTGCGGCATCGTCGACTGTATAGCAAGCTCTCCGCTTCTCCCTTAGCCTCTCAGCGCACTGCTTCTGAATTGCCTCCATCGTTCGCTCAGTTCACCTGAATCGCCTCCATCGTTCGGCTCAGTTCGTCGTCGCCTTTGTCGATTGCCTTCACCTCCAGTCGGACAGGACTCGTCGTGGCTTGAATCGTCGTCGGTCTCTCTCCAGTCGCTCAGTTCAGCATCCCCTTTCCTCAGTTCGACATCGAAGACGCCCTCGAAGCCTTCGTTCCCCTCTACCCATTCATCGTTCTTTCTTCTTTCTTTATTTTTAATCAAAGCTAACGGAGGTCTGTTAAAATTAACTTAAGAGGGGCACGAAGTGAATTAGGAGTAAAGGTCAGGGGTACCAAGCGAAAACTGTCAATCTTTTGTACACCCGGCGAAAATTGCAATATCACGAGGGTACCTCGCGAAATTTCCGAAAAAAAATATTGGATAAGAAATTGGGGAGGGGGTTGGGTGGTACAGTGAAGCACCAATTAATAAAAGTAATTTAATAAACGGAAATTTCGCGAGGTGCCCCTGAGGTATTGCAATTTTCGCGGGTATATAACTCTTTTGCATATTTCACGTGGTACCCCTGAGGTTTTCAATCTTTTCGCCTCGTACCCTTTGAGGTTAAATCTAACTGGCTTTGTGATTTTCCGTTAGTTTTCAATTGAAAAAGAACATCTCCGTTCGTTTTGAATAAAAAGAAACAAAACAAAGAAAGAAAGGTAGAACTGGGAACGAAGGCACAGGAGAGAACGAAGGACTGAGAATGGACCGGAGAATGAGGAAGAACGGAGAATCGACAGGGAGAAGGCCATCGACTGAGGGCAGCGGTTGTGACTGAGCGCCGATGACTGAGGGCAGGGGCGAGGCAGACGGAACGAAGGAACTTGTCCATTGGTGAACTGAGAAGCGAACGACGAAGCGACCGCGAGTTGACAAAAAAAAGGTTGCTTCTGGTGGCGATTCGAGAAGACGACGGAGGCGCGCTCACAAGTATGTGTTTCAATTTGAGATTTTTCGAAAATTAGGGTTTATATGTTTGAGGTTGGGGATTTGTGGAATTGAATGGATTGATATGTTAAATTTAGGGTTGGAATTTTGGGAGATCTGTGATTTTAAAACTTCCAATTATTGTAGATATTGCAGGTTCATAGCAGGCAGCCCGAAGTCTTCAAGTCTGGATTTTTGGCAAGTAGGCCGCAAGGAGAGGAAAAAGTTGTGGTCTTTGATTGCTTTCGTCGAACAAAGTACTGATCCCGGTCGCTGTAAGTTCTCTCTCCATTCGACGGTTTCTTGTTCTGGGTGATCTTCATGTTTACCTGTTTTCATCTTTTATCCCCCCTCCCTCACCCCCAGCCTATCTGATATAGATTCTATGAAATTGCAGCTCCGTGTTCGCCTCTTCTTCTTTCTTTCTTTTTTTCCGATACTTGTGTACAGTTTAAATTGTAATTTTTAGGTTCAGGAAATCTGAAACTTTGTTAACTAACACTTTAATATTTTCTAAACAGTAACAGTTTCCTGAATCTTCCATTACAGTTACCTATTTGCCTAGGGTTTCAAGCTCAGATTTTTATAGTCCATATTCGTGTTCTGGATTGGGGTATTTGCGTTTATGCAGTTGATTTTTGCTTGAATCGGGCTAAGTTTTATGTATTGTTGGCGGACAGGTAAACGAGTGCTGCTTCATTTTTCACTTGTGGGTTGAACTTTACTCAACACTTATGTGGAAGAAGTCTTTGACATCCCCATTCTTTTGTGTTCAGAATGAAAAACAATTGAATTGTTGTTCCCTTCAATGATTTGTCTGCGCAAGGGTTTCAACAATGGGTTTGTACTTGCACTTATTGGTATTTTGTTTGTGCATTTTCATTTTGTGTAAAAGAGATCCCTGTTATTTCCATAACTTAGCTGAAGGCGCCATACTTATAGATATAATCATGTTAGGCCTTTAACTTGCTGTCATTTTGAATTTATTGTTTGAATAAGATCTTTTTTCGTGGGATGATTTTTTTTATTGATAATGAGAAGTAAATAATTTTAATACCAGTCTTTTTATTGATAATGAGAATTACATAATTCAGATGTTGTATTGTGTCATCTTTTCTTAATGCGTATATTCTTATGTTTTAGACATTTCTCTTTGATGTAGATGTCTGTTATTTTTAAAGCTTAGTCTGGATAATTATAGTACTTTTAGTCACATGAAAATCTTTTGTTAGAATTTGAGAATTTGGATTAGCCATTTGGGGACATACAAAAAATTCCAAAATAAACTAGCTTAAATTAGCTTGTTAGCTCAAATGGTAGAGCAATGTGTTATACACATCAATGTGGGTTCGAATCCCACACAAGCTACAAATCGTATATGTGATATCTCAAAATTTTCCTTTATTTGAACATTGCAAATTCTGATAGCATTATTGAATCAGCAATTAAAATTGCCAAGAATTCCATGTTACTTGATTAATTACAGACAATGCACCATTGCCATGAATCAGTAGTATTCAAATGAATTTCAGCTTGTGCATTCAGATTTTCTTTCCATGTATGCAATGGCTTTTTCTGCATTCAGATTTTTATGACAGAAAGTATTACATCACAACCATATCAGGCTAAAAGTGATCAATTTATTCCAACTATATTTGAACTTTTTGTTTTTAGGATCAAATGCAACATGTTATTAAGTATAGCAGTAGGCCTATAATGGGAAGCTCCCCTTACTTTAGTTGTTGATTATTCAATAAATTAAGAAAGCAACTAAATATCTATATTCTCGACAACCTATGTAGGATTCGAACCCACATCTTTGTACCGATGCACATTGCTCTACCGGTTGAGCTAATAGGCGTTTTTTTTTAAATAAAACAATAATAATCCATCTGAAAACTCGGATGTATACAAATTAAGTAATTTATATGTTAAATACTTCTCAAATTAAATCATTCGACCATGATCCAGTATAGCCTCGACTAGCTGCTAAAATATCAATTATTGTCCACCCAAATGAGACAGATGACTAGAGTTCAAATCTTCAATGCCAAAAAAAAAATATAAGAATCAGAGAACTAGAATCTCTTCATTGCCAGCAGATCAGACTAACATATGGACTATTGAAATATGAATATATTTTTTAAGAAAAAAATGCTTCCATTAATTAAGCAAGATTTCACAAACACAGACTTGTCCAGATATTTATGTTTCAGCAAAAGAAACGAAAAAATAAAAAGTAGTGCTTACAAGATACAACTTTGTTGCCAATTTCTCTGGCTCATGATCTTTTGAATCCTGAATCAATTTGTGGAAAAACTTTGCAGCCTCATACTCAATATTAGGCTGAGATGCCATCTTACCGCTACTGTCAAAGAAATATATAGACCAACACTCAAAATGCAGACAAGACTTTGTCATAAAGACTAAATATCACATATCACTACTAAAGGTACCTTTGCAGCCTCATACTCAATATTAGGCTGAGATGCTTCAAGGCACTTGTACAAGGAGACAGATTCTTGCGGCCTACTTGCCAAAAATCCAGACTTGAAGACTTCGGGCTGCCTGCTATGAACCTGCAACACCTACAATAATTGAAAGTTTTAAAATCACAAATCTCCCAAAATTCCAACCCTAAATTTAACATATCAATCCATTCAATTCCACAAATCCCCAACCTCAAACATATAAACCCTAATTTTCGAAAAATCCCAAATTGAAACACATACTTGTGAGCGTGCCTCCTTCGTCTTCTCGAATCGCCACCAGAAGCAACCTTTTTTTGCCAACTCGTGGTCGCTTCGTCGTTCGCTTCTCAGTTCACCAATGGACAAGTTCCTTCGTTCCTTCTACCTCGCCCCTACCCTCAGTCACCGACGCTCCGTCACAGCCGCCGCCCTCAGTCGCTGGCCTTCTCCCTGTCGATTCTCCGTTCTTCCTCATTCTCCGATCCATTCTCAGTCCTTCGTTCTCTCTTGTGCCTTCGTTCCCAGTTCTACCTTTCTTTCTTTGGTTTGTTTCTTTTTATTCAAAACGAACGGAGATGTTCTTTTTCAACTGAAAACTAACGGAAAATCACAAAGCCAGTTAGATTTAACCTCAAAGGGTACGAGGCGAAAAGATTGAAAACCTCAGGGGCACCACGTGAAATATGCAAAAGAGTTGTATACCTCGCAAAAATTGCAATACCCCAGGATACCTCGCGAAATTTCCGTTTAATAAAAGTTGTTTGTGGGGCCCGCTAGAAATTAATTTTTGAAATTTGTGAAAAGGTGTTTGTACAGAGATTCGAACTTGATACCAAAAAAATCGAACGCACCTAACTCTAAAAAAACCACTGAGGCAAGGAAGCATACCTATTAAGCTTCATCTATTTTGAAATATGAGGCCCAATAATTTTATGGGCCCTGCGCGGTAAGACCGCTTGAACCGCTCAAAAACCGGGCCTGACGGGCATAAGGTATACATTTTTTCCAATTGAAATTATAATTAATTATTATATTTTAACGATTTTTTTGAAAAAATATTTCACAATAATATATCAATTATATATTATTACTCATTATTTTATATGGTAAAGATTAAAGAACAAGTTGTCTCTCTTCTACTTCTTCTTTTGAAAAAGAAATAATTCAAAATCCCAAATGACAACAGAAATATGGAAAATTGAGAGGCCAAACGGAATCAACTGACGGGCTAACCATCATGATACAACCATAAATAAGCAAATACAAGGAAAAAAAACAGAGTGAGACGCCACCTCTCGGACTATGCAGTGTGCCCCCGATGTAGCTAGGAGGAAACAACCTTGCACCTGTTACGTGATTGCTCAACAATTCGAAGGGCCTGGATCGAGCTAATTGGGAACACCAGATTGACCACATTCTTCATGGGTACGAGCATCCAGGATTGGGTCTTTGCCAACACGAAACGGGAGGATAAATGGAGTTCAACATTTGCCTAGCCTATATGATTTGGTATAGTTGGAAGTGTCGAAACTCCTTAGTCTTTGAGGGGAAGGACACCTGCGTGGGACTAGTGCCGATCGTCCGGAAGCAAGTCAGGACATATGACGAAGTATGCTCGAAAGCGACATCCCTCTACCATGTCCCCAACCCTTACGAGACCCATCTTAGCACGTCCTGAACACCACCGCCTTTCAACTGGGTGAAGCTAAACACTGATGGCATATCGAAGGGGAATCCGGGCCTCGCAGGAGGAGGAGGGATAATTCGGGGGTCGAGCGGGGAAGTGCTGAGGGCCTACACTTTCCGATGCGGGGTCGATCTGTTCGGCTTTGACTGCTGAGCTTTGGGCGGTCTTCCATGGATTAGAAGTTGCTAGTCGGTTGGGGTTTTCTAGTGTCATCGTTGAGTCTGATTCGGAAATTGTCTGCAAGTTACTTTGTTCTAAACCCCCAAACACCCACCCCGACTACCACTTAGTCCAGCGATGTCGCAGGCTCATAGACAGCAGCAACTGGGAGGTGAAAGTCAGCAACATCCAACGCCAAGCAAACGCTGCGGTGGATTCGTTGGCCAACTGCTCGCTATGTCTCATCGACGCCTTCACTGAACATCTGACGTTGCCTGATTTTATTTTAAGTTCCATTGATGATGTACCCATTTTGGGAAACTTTTAGCCTTCTATTAATAATAATTAATGGGCACTAGCCTACTTGAGTAAAAAAGAAAAAAGAAAAAAAAACAATCAATAAGAATAATATAGAATAAAAAAAAATCCAATATAAAAAGATTAAGATTTGTAAGATCTATAATAAATTTAAGGAAAGATTAATATAAAAAGGAAACATTTAGATATTTGTACAAATTTCTATATAATAATATCTATAACCTTTTAATTTTAACCTCAATGGCAACAATATATCTATCATCAAAAGGAAACAAATAATATCATATTTTTTTTACACAAAGATTACTATATGCAATTGCAAACACTTTAATAATTTTCTTTCCTCATCAATCGACAATCATCAATACTTTTATTATTATTTTATATACAATTAAGGAGAAATTATCTATGCTACATAGGCACTTCTCCTTATTCTTATGTTTTAAACCAATTTTATATTTTATATTTTTTAAAATATTTTTCCTTCAATCAATACAAATATGCGTTAACGAGAAATCGCCGATCTATGACATCGCCAAGGGTGGTACGAAGAAACCGTACGAGAATCAATGGGTTCGCTTCTAAAGCCCTTTGCTTTGTATTTTCATTCACCTGCGCTTCTTATTGAATAATTTGAACGAACATAACATTATCAAGGAATCGCCGGAGAAATTAAAACAATTCGGACCAAAAAACTAAGACTTGGATTGATGTAACCAAAAACCAATAAAGAAATCGGTTTAAAGATGTAATGGAGCAAGGACTGTGGCGGAACCTAAGATGTCTAGTCGGGAGGACCAAAAAATATTTTTGGGTTTTTTTTGTTTATTTTATTCCAAGTACAAAACAATTTTAAAAAATATTGCTCCTAATTGAACCCTAACTTGTTGATTAAAATACTCATCATTTACCAACTAAACTAGAGTAATTAGTTGTTAAAATACTCGTTTACTATTTACATATCATAAAAAATATATTACATATAACATTAATTTTTTTCCGTCCGGGGAGGCCATGGCCACCTCCCGCCTCAATTGTGTTCCGCCACTGAGCAAGGAGAAAGTAAGGAGATACCGGAATATTGTTGATAGATTCTTCTATTCTCAATGGTCCAATAAGATAAGACATGTTAACTTTTTGGTGGTGAGCCGCAATATTTATTAACGCGGCTCACCACAAAATCAGCATACCTTATCTATTGATGTGTTATATGCTATATGTGGACAATCTAGATGTGTTATATGCTATATGTGGACAATCTAGAGGCCATGCCGGACTTGCACATGATATTATCAGGCCTGTGGACCCAACTTTCTCTGGTATTCCATCTAAAATACAACAAAATGCTAGGTACATGTCATTCCAGGTAAGTTTCTTTCCTGGCTATTCATTTTCTTTATCCTGCAGTATTGAATAGCATCTTACATAGAAATCTTGCATCTTTGTTGGCCATTCATTTGATAAAACAGAAGCTGTCTGAAAACAGAAGCTGCCTTAAACATGTGTATATTGCTTTCTATGTTGCTGCTTTGGTGCTCTGAATGTGTGAATTTAAGCCATGTTTTACACTTATTAAAGATGAAACAGAAGCTGTCTGAAAACAGAAGCTGCCTTAATTTGGTTTGTTTAGTTTGTGGTCAATGATAACTGCTAGCAACTAAGAGTAAACTAATATCATTCTTTATTCCATTAAATTGTTGAAAAAGATCTCTCTTCTACTCTTATTTGTTTGAGCAGTCACTAGACTTCTTTAGGATGAAAGTTTAAAAAAAAAAGACATAATACAGCAGTTATCTCTTCAATTTGGGGTATGTAAATGAACCAACTGCATATTTGAATGAAGATAACCATGAAATCTAAGTCCATGTCGTGAGAAATAATACATGTATTTCGCTTGTATATATAACATTATTTCTGGAACACAGCTGAAAAACTAGGAATGGAGGAACTAGAACAGTATTATGGCAGAATAAAAAAATCTTGTAGAATGTCTGGTGAGGATATAAGGCCAATTATGACCAATTATCATGCTCTAGATGTTGCAATAACAGAGGAGCAGCATCTCTATCACTTCTGTGTAGCTAAAAGTAGTTAGAAGTAATCAGTATGCATGTCAAATTCAAAGTTGAGAACCAGCCATTCAACCCTGACTGAGGTACACATAAATGGCAATGTAGACTGACCTCTCCCTGAGCCAATCCAAACCTGTTGTTCAGTCCATGTCTGTAACTCGAATGAAACCCATGTCAGGACCAGCTTATACCTAGATTTGATTAACAGTCCAGAATGCAAGAGTTCTAGATGAAATAGATATGGCATAACAATGCCTAAACCTCTGGTTTGAAGAGGAAACTAAATAGTTTTTACTGATTGAATATGAATGGTAGAGAAGAGCTAAACCTTTACTCACACAAGATGGAATTTTTCAGCATCACCAATTCTTTGCTTCCCACCAATAAATGTGAAGAACTGACATGCTTCAAATTGTAAAAAAGAATGCATTTCTGTAAAAAAAAGAATGCATCACCAATTCTTAATTTTAAATCCGACTTTGATGGTTTATGGGGCTCACGGTTTATAATGAATGACTGCACTTAAAAATCATTCTCAGATGTGTAACATTTTAAGATGAAATTTAGATGTAAATGGTGGGGCTAAACTAACCATTTGAAAGGTGCATTTGCAAAATTAACTCAAGTAGTGTTCCCAGCTTATCAAAGTGCATCTCAGTGTGTTACCCTTAAGAAATCTTATGTCACTTTTAACTAAAGGGTTTGTTTGCAAATGGATTATGAGCAATGGGTTAGCTTTAGCACATCTTCCAATTCAGATAGTTGATTCCTATTTTTAAATTTCTACATTTTGCAAAACCTTGCTTGTCCATTCAAGCATTTGAAGAAAGTGCATCATCATATATCTAGCAAGGGCCTTCTATGCTATTTGTTGAGTGAAATGATCTCCCTACTTATGTGTCAATGTTGTTTTTTATTTTCTCCTCTCTCTCTCTCTCTCTCTCTCTCTCTCTCTCTTTCTCTCTCTCTCTCTCTCTCTCTCTCTCTCTCTCTCTCTCTCTCACTTTACTGTGAACATAGCCCAACTTTACAAAGGAGTAGAAGAATCAAAAGTAAAAAATTGAGTATTTTACTGGTGTATATATAGCCCAACTTTTTCCCTCACTTCACCGATTTACATTTTATTTCTCCAGTCCATGGGACGTAGTGTTACACTTATTAAAGATGCCAAAACCTGAAAGTTACAGCAGAGGCAATGAGGCTCCAAAATTAACTAAACCAAACGGATGTTTAATAGTACAAAATTACAAATGTATAGAAAGTATATATTGCCAATAATGATTCAACACAAGACTATCTGCCTTGTTTTACACTTATTAAAGATGCCTTGACTTGCTGCAAGCTAGTGACTTGTAGCTTTGAAGTCTTGTGTTGAATCATTATTGAGTTCTGAAACCTGATTTTTGCTTGACTTGTAGCTTTGAAGTCTTGTGTTGAATAACTATTGTATTGCAGCCTCCTTTTCACTGATGCATGCATTCCATAGAATACAGCTTGTGCATTTGAGAAAACAGATTTCATAGAAAACAACTTGTGCTCAAAATTTCTTGCATTTCTTTTACAGAAGGCTATTGGATGCATAGATGGTACCCACATTGATGCATGCATTCCAGAGAAGGGAACGACGGCTTTTAGAAATAGGAAAGGCATGAATACCTTTAATGTAATGGCAGCATGCGATTTTGACATGTGCTTTACATTTGTATGTGCCGGATGGAAAGGTAGCGCACATGATTCAAAAGTATTCAACAATGTATTGGGTACACCGTCTCTCAACTTTCCTCACCCACCTCAAGGTACTTCAAACTTTCACAAAGCTACTTCTTTTATTTACTTTTTAAATTCAATTTGTTTAACTATCTAATTGGCATTAGGGAAGTATTATTTGGTAGATAAAGGTTACCCTGAGAAGGATGGTTATCTCGTACCATATTCCAATACCAGATACCATGAAGCGCAGTTTGAAAATGAAGAACCCGAAAATTATCAAGAGGCGTTCAATCGATGTCATTCTTCCTTGAGAAGTTGCATTGAAAGGTGTTTTGGAGTTCTAAAAGCAATGTGGAAAATATTGAAGAGAATGCCAAAATTTGACATCCCAACACAGGTACAAATTATTATTGCAACATTTTCTATTCTAGGTAGATTTCTTATTAGTTTTTTATATGAAAATACATGCCAATCCAGGTAGATTTCTTATTAGTTTTTAGTTCTTTTTTTTTCTTATTATATTGAATCTAATTTAAAGATTCATATTCCACTTTATGATGTCCTTGCAGTTATACGTTCATTGAGAAATCTGTTTTTACATTCAAAGGTACAAATTATTATTGCAACATTTGCCTTGCACAATTACATTCAACGGTACTCTAATGGAGTTAATTCTGAGGAAGAGAAAGATGATGGCTCTGACAATGACGGCGCTGAACACGAGCCACTTCCAAGTTCGTATTCAAACTTGGAAGAAGAAGAGCCTCATTCCATGCGGGCGGTTCGAGATGAGATTGCGAATATGATATGGAGTACATACTGATTTTTACATTAAATGACAAATCTATTTTTACAGAAAACAGATTTCTGTTTTTAAAATATGTTGGATTTCCTAGCTGTTGCACTCATTTTCCTCCTTACTCTATTCCTTTGTTACATGATATTGATATGTCAAGATCATGCTATATATGCCTAAACAGTGAGAGAATATTGTTCTTATTGTTGAAAACAGATTTCTGTTTTTAAACAGGGAGCCTCTCAAGGGTTTGCTCGATCATCCTCCTCGACCTCCCAGGAGTCATTCCTTCGACTTTGAGTTGTATCGTGTTTGTGTCGTCGCCTGTGCTGATTAGACTCGCTTCGAACCCAATTGTCTCGATGGTATCGACCAGTTCATTGTTGTGGGTGATGATGTCAGGGTCGTAGTGGATCTCGGCTTCCTCGGTAGCTAAGGCAACTCGGGCCTTGAGCACTCCTTGGAGGTCACGGAGGACGAATTCGATAGTGTTAGTGCAGTTGGTGCAAGTCATGCCTTTGATGCTTATCCTGCAGGTTTTGGTGGAGGCTTCTTGGTTTGATCAGCTTTGCGTCGAACCCTGCATCTTCAATTACCTCTCGGATTTGTTTCTCCTACATATATACAGTCCACCATTACATGTAATTCTTAATATAAAGATACATGGGTTAAAAATGAGTTGAAATAAGCTTGAAAATGAGCTCAAAGCGATCAAAATGAGCAAAATTGACAAAACGAGCATAACAAGAAAAAAAAACGAGCATAACAAGCAAAAACGAGCAAAAACGAGCAAACGAGCTCAAATTCAAGCTCAAGCTCGAGCTTGTCTAATTACTAGCAAGCCGAATATGATCACAAAACCAAACTTGAAAAAAAAAATATCACGCCTATTGACAATGTATGATTTTGGCTTTATAGCCCGGGCTTGTTGCTAGGCTATAAAGTCATGTAATTTTTCTTTTTTTATAAAGGAACTTTATAACCCGGGCCAAATATGACCGGACTCTAAAGTCATACATTAAATAAAATAGATCCATTTTGGTAAATTGACAATTTAATCTCCAAAAAGCTTGGATAATCAAAGGCATGCCAAATAAGATGTTCAATTTTAAGCTAGATTACAATTTTTATCTAGATTATAATCTTAAGCTAGATTATAATCTTAAGCTAAGGGCATGCCAAACTATTGGAGATCTCTTAATCAGGAGGGAAGACGATGGGGGCGAGAGAGAAACCCCAACCGCAACGCAACCGATATGATTCCTTCTCTCTTGGAGAGTCGTCGTCGTGGCCGAGGGAGGGAGAGATCGAAGAGGTGAAATCGGGTGAGAGCATTGTTCAAGCATCGATTCACATGGCGGAGGAGGTGGTGGTAGAAAACGCAACAGAGAGTGGACGAGGGTGAAAGGAGAGACATAGATGAAAAACAAGAGGCGCGCACGTGAAGGGTTTTTTATAAACTTATTATATTTAGAGCATGGCCAACAATTTCCCTAAGGCAATCTCTAAAATAGAGAATTATAAGTCAAATATTCTTAATATTTTTTTTGCCTTATTCCAACAGCTTCTCTATTATAGAGTTTACCCAAAATATATGGAGTTTTCTCTAAATTTAGGGAATGATCTCCATATTTTCTTTCCATTTTATATCTTGGAGAATGTAATGAAGAAGCTCTTGGACCAAAACCATCTCAATATTCTCCAAAAAATCAAGATGACGAATATCTTGGGCTTGCTCTTACTGAGGTATGTTTAATTAAGGGTAAGTTCTCTTGCTAAATTTGGTACATATACAAGAATTTTTTTTTGTGTGTGATAAAATATTTTGCAAACTAGTCGAAACAAGACTAAATCGTTGTTTGTAATAACTGACAAACGAGAGAACCGAGAGAACCTCCATTAATAGCCTGTAAGCTTAGCTCATATGTTTACAAAGTTAGTTGTAACAGCTAAGCCTAATCTTTATTTATAGAGGAGGAAACTACATAATTACACAATGTGTCCTATATAAATGAAATAATATAAATCTGTCCTATATACATATGTCATTACCCCCTCCCCCCCCCTCAAGTTGGATCCGGGATGTCAAAAACAAGACCCAACTTGAGTGCTAAGAACCTGTGTTGCTGTTCACCAAGGGCTTTGGTCATTATGTCTGCAATTTGAAGGCTTGTAGGCACGTGCTGAGTAAGCAGGAAACGTTCCTGTTGCCTTTCACGAACAAAATGACAATCAATGCGCAGGTATTTTGTGCGCTCGTGAAAGACGGGGTTGGCAGCTAGGTGTTGAGCAGCACGGTTGTCACAGAACAAGGTAATAGGAAGTGGAACAGAGATGGAGAGATTCTGAAATAAGCCTTGAAGCCACACCATTTCACTGGTTGTATAGGACATTGAACGATACTTTTGATTCTGCAGAGGACTTAGAAACCGTGAGCTGCTTCTTAGTCTTACAACTGATAAGGGAGTCTCCAAGAAAAATGCAGTATCCTGATAGTGATCGAGCAGAAAATGGACAGGCTCCCCAATCAGCGTCGCTATAGGCTCTTAAATTGAGTGCAGACTGGGATGAGTAGAACAGCCCAGTGTTGATGGTACCCTTTAGGTATCTCAAAATGTGAATCACAGCTTGATAATGAGGTATCCGAAGTGCACTCAAGAACTGAGACATGTGTTGCACTGCATAAGACAAATCAGGTCGAGTCATATTAAGAAAAAGAAGCCTTCCAACAAGTCGTCTATAAAGCTCTGGTTCTTCAAATAGTTCTCCTTCATCCACAGAAAGTCTAAGTCCCCTAGGCAAAGGGAATTTGGCTTCTTTGCAGTCCAAGAGTTGTACATCTCTAAGAAGATCAATAACATATTTTCTCTGATGGATGAGCATTCCAGTAGATGATCGAGATATTTCCATTCCCATGAAATACCTAACTTGGCCAAGATCCTTTATAGTAAATGCTTGATGCAGCTTCTGTTTTGTCACAATGATTTCAGCTTCATCGTCTCCAGTGATTAATAGATCGTCCACGTATACTAGTGTTGTGATCAGCCCTTTTGGAACAGCCTTTGTGAACAAAGAGTAGTCTTGCTTTGACTGTATAAAACCAAGAGAAATCAAAAATTTTGTCAGTTCAACATTCCATTGTCTACTAGCTTGCTTAAGACCATATAATGACCTCTTAAGCAAACAAACTTGTCCAGGTTTAGCTTTGTCATATCCATCAGGAGGTAACATGTATATTTCTTCATCTACATAACCATGAAGAAATGCATTATTTACATCTCTTTAACTTGGTTGTAGCCTTTTGCCACTAACCGAGCTTTATACCTCTCAATTGTTCCATCTGGTTTGTATTTAAGTTTAAAAACCCATTTAGAACCAATTGGAGTCTTATCTTTAGGCAAATCTGTCAATTGCCAAGTGTGATTATTCTCTAAAGCATGCAACTCTTTATCCATAGCTTCAATCCACTTGGGATCTTTCTTAGCTTGGTTAAAGGTATGAGGTTCAGGAATATTCACAAAATTTACAAATGAAGTAACAAAATCAGAAGAAAATTTATCAACATTACCAAGTACTTGAGATAAAAAGGATAGTGAAGTTGAATTTTTACCCATATAAGTACAAACAAAATCCTTATATTTTGCAGGAGGGTTAGAAATCCTTACAGACCTCCTTTGCTGGCTTACCTCCCTATTTGTTACCACATGATGATTTTGAAGATTAGATCTCCGTGTCCCATTATCAGATGAGCTATTGTCCATAGATACACTTGGTATACTGTCACTAACAATCTCATTAATATTATCAAAAGATTGAGAATGTAAAGTAATGTCATTAGTGTTAATATCACTAGAGATATTAATACCAGTAGGAGGAAGAGAATGTAAAGAGTTATGCGTAATCAAGTCAGTGCAATCAGCAGGATTAACTAAAGGTAACTGCACTTGGCTAGATGGAACTGTAGGAGATACATTATGTTTGAAAGGAAATTGATCTTCAAAGAAAACCACATCCCTACTAATAATGTATTTCCTAGTATATAAACAAAAGAGTTTGTAGGCCTTTTGAGCAAAAGGATATCCCACAAATATGCATTTCTTAGCTTTTGGACCAAACTTATCAAATTTATACTTAGGATCCAAAGCAAAAGCTAAGCAACCAATAGTTTTAAGATTTTCATAAGTAGGAACCTTACCAAATAATACCTCATGAGGAGTTTTCCATTGTAAAACTTGTGAAGGAAGCTTGTTGATCACGTGAGTGGCAGCTAGCACACAATCTACCCAAAACTCAGCAGGAAGGTTAGCATGTAGTTTGATGGATCTAGCTGTCTCTATAAGATACATGTGCCTTCTTTCCACTCGACCATTCTGTTGAGGTGTGTAAGGAGCACTTCGTTGATGGATAATGCCTTTTGAGGCAAACAATTGAACACAAGCTCTCTGAATAAACTCAGAGCCATTGTCACTTCGAAAACATTTAATAGAGGTATTGAATTGAGTAGAAACATAAGCAATGAAAGAAGATAACAATGAAAAAACTTGAGATTTGTATTGCATAAGGAAAGTCCAAGTCACACGACTCTTGTCATCCATTACAGTTAAGAAGAAGGAATCTCCAGAAATGCTCTTAGTCCTATAAGGGCCCCATATATCTAGATGAACAAGACCAAAACATTCAGTCGATATTGACTTACTTGCCACAAAGGGAGCCATGTGCATTTTAGCTAGAACACAAGTTTCATACTTAGGCAAAAGAGAAGCATTACAAGGCAAAGAATCCAAATGCTCAATCTTACTAATAGAAGCATGTCCTAATCTGATATGAAGCTGCAACAGCTTATCAACATTGACAGAAGCATTAGAAGCCAAACACACTTTATTCTTAACAGACAAAACACTCTTATTGGCATGTAAAAGAGGAACCCCAGAGGCTGCAATGACCTTGTCAGCTTGCAATCTGTAAAGGCCATTGAGCTTGAAGCCTGATCCAATGACCTGTTTACTGCTAATGTCCCGAAAACACCAATTACCACTTGTAAACACAGCAGCAATAGATGAATGTTCTACCAATCTAGGCACAGAAAGAAGATTATGCTTGAAATTAGGTACCAACAAAACATTATGCAAGATAAGATCATCAGTCAAGCACAAAGTACCAATTTCTTTAACATAAGAAGTATTGCCATCAAGCATACCAACCAAAATAGGCTTATCTAAAACATGTCTATCAGTTAATAAATGAACAAATGCAGTCATATTGTCTGTTGCTCCTGTATCAATGATCCAATCCTTAACACTGGAATTGATGCAAGCAGTGCCAAATTAAAAGAATGAGAGTTACCTGCCATGTTAGTAACAATTGAGCAATTGACTTGAGACTGACCCTGCATAGCCCTCAATACTTCCTGGCATACAGCATTGATCAAAGATTGATCAATCTTGGCACTCTGAACATGCTCAACCTCATTCTGCTCCAGGGGATCACCAACCTCTCCACAAGCATTATTTGCAGATGCCTTCCCTTTTCTTTCCTTGAACCATTCAGGAAACCCATGCAATTTAAAACAGTTATCCATGATGTGTCCCTTTTCTTTGCAATGGAAACACACCCTATCCTTCTTATCCTTTCTAAAATCCTTCTTTTCACCTTGAAATCCCCTTCTGTTAGCAGCTAGAGCCAAGCTGTCAGTGCTTGAACTAGCACCATCACCCTTATCTGCAACATTACCAGACTCCACTTAAGACACCAAGTAATAAGCTTTGTTAAGGGTTGGAAGCGGATCCATAGCCAATATGTTGTTACGGACTCCATCAAAAGAATCCCCTAAATCCATTAAAAACTACATCAGCCGATTACGAGCTTCTGCCTCTGTAACTTTCTTCAAAACATTACAAGTACACGCAACTAATGCTCCACACGAACACTCAAGAAACCCCTCAATACACTGCAAGTCATCCCAAATACGCTTCAACTTGTTAAAGTATTCTGCAACACTCTTGCCATCATGAGTCACAGAGCACAGCTCTTTCTTCAACTGGTAAATCAACGGCGCATTCGTCTACCCGTACCTCTCACGGATCTCATCCCAGAGATGCTTGGCAGATTCAACAGACATAAATCTCTCAGAAATCAAGCTCACCATCGAATTGATCAACCAACAGCGCACCATGTAATCAGTCCGCAACCACCTCTACAACCTATCAGGATCAGAAGGACGAGCGCAAGAACCATCAATGAAACCAATCTTGTTCTTCACCCCTAACGCCATACGAACTCCCCGGCTCCAACTCAAGTAATTCGTTCCACTGAATTGAAACGAACTCAACTGTGCCCCCGGATTGTTCGAATTCGCAAGATTCAAAGGATCATTCGACTGATTAACCGAATTCGCATCAAATTGATGATGCCTTAACCCTGAATTCACTTCCTCAGACATTATCGCTCAACAAATCACAAGATTCAAGTGAAATTCTCAACAAGAAACACACGAAAACCAGCAAATCACACAACGACTCCCACACAAAGTCTCGCACCAGTAAACCAACAAACACAACCAAAAAGAAACGAAAGCGAACACAAACGCTGACCTCTTCACCAAGATCCAGCCATTCGCTCTGATAACATGACAAACGAGAGAACCTCCATTAATAGCCTGTAAGCTTAGCTCATATGTTTACAGAAGTTAGTTGTAACAGCTGAGCCTAATCTCTATTTATAGAGGAGGAAACTACATAATTACACAATGTGTCCTATATAAATGAAATAATATAAATCTGTCCTATATACATATGTCATTAATAACAATATTATATAACCATTAGGGATTTTTTTAACTTCTTTTAACTTTCGGGTGTTTATTTAATTAAAAATATTAAAAAAAGAAAAAAAATCTCTTATTGACAAGATATAAAAGTGTCTATTGACAAGATAATTTGAATTACATTCCACACTTTGTTTTTCACCTAGTTGAACATGCCTATTTTGACCCGAGACTCTCAAACCGACATAAACATGACAAAACCCGACTTGAAATATTACGCTAAAATGATTGGGTTGAATGCTTAAATGTTGAATGTTTTTTATTTTAACACAAGCTTGTGGTTTTACCTTTTTTTTTTTGTTGGTTAAAGTTGTGGTGTTACTTTTAACCCATAAGACACCAACTATTTTTAGACAAGACAACGAGTTAACCACCATACATCAAGACATCAATACGAGCCTACATACTAGGACTAAAAGTCTATGACAAATACTAAAAGTTAATTAACCGCAACAATCCCGCACCAGCCATGGGTACATGTTTCGATCAAAAACAGTAATTTATTGACGAGAAATCAAAACTCCTGCAATATAGCAATTTGATTTGACGAGAAATCGAAACCCCGATGCCGATCTATCACATCGCCAAGGCTGCTACGAGGAAACCGTAAGAGAATGGGTTCGCTTCGTATTGAATGACCAAATCAAGGAATCATGCATTCACAAATTACTTAAATATGTTTGTCAATTGTGACTTATTGAAATTTCAACAACATAAGATCGCCGGAGAAATTAAAATAATTCGGACCAAAAAACTAAGACTTGAATTGGATTGATGTAACCAAAAACCAATAAAGAAACTGGTTTAAAGATGTAGAACAAGGAGAAAGTAAAGAGTTACCGGAATATTGTTGATCGGTTCTTCTATTCTCAATGTTCCAATAAGATAAGATATGTTAACTTTGTGGTGAGCCGCAATATTTATTAACGCGGCTCACCACAAAATCAACATATTTTTTCTATTGAACAAACCTTGTTCCCAAACAAAAGAACTCGACGAGAGCTATGATGGATACAATGAAGGAGAAAAATTGAGTTGTAAGTTAATGAGGACCCATATTTATAGATGTTTATTGATCTAATTTTCTTAACTCAAAAGATATAAAGATAAAGATATCCAATATATATATATATATTAAGATTTGTAAGATCTATAATAAATTTAAGTAAAGATTAATATAAAAAAAGGAAACATTTAGATATTTGTACATATCTCTACTAGATCTAATCCGATTATATATAACCTTTTAATTTTAACCTCAGTGGCAATAATATATCTATCATCAAAAAGGAAACATTTAGATATTTGTACATATCTCTACTAGATCTAATCCGATTATATATAACCTTTTAATTTTAACCTCAATGGAAACAATATATCTATCATCAAAAGGAAATAAATAATATCATATTTTTTTTACACAAAGATTACTTTCCTTATCAATCGACAATCATCAATACTTTTATTATTATTTTATACTCTCTCCGTTCCACAATACATGGTCTTTTGGTTTTCAGCACGTACGTTTTTTAAGGAGCGAAAAGTAGCAAGTAAAATGACATGTATTGTGGAACGAAAGGAGAAATCATCTATGCTACCTAGGGACTTCTCCTTATTCTTATGTTTTTTAACCAATTTTATATTTTATATTTTTAAAATATTTTTTCCTTTAATCAATACAAATATGCGTTAACGAGAAATCGCCGATCTATGACATCGCCAATGGTGGTACGACGAGGAAACCGTCCGAGAATCAATGGGCTCACTTCTAAAACCATTTGGTTTGTATTTTCATTAACGTGCGCTTCTTATTGAATAATTTGAACGACCATAACATTATCAAGGAGTCAATTGCAGACGACTTATTGAAATTTCTAAAACACAAGATCGCCGGAGAAATTAAAACAATTCAGACCAAAAAACTAAGACTTGGATTGATGTAACCAAAAATCAATAAAAAAATCGGTTTAAAGATGTGGAACAGGAAGAAAGTAAGGAGTTACCGGAATATTGTTGATAGATTCTTCTATTGTCAATGGTCCAATAAGATAAGACATGTTAACTTTGTGGTGAGCCGCAATATTTATTAACGCGGCTCGCCACAAAATCAACACATCTTTTCTATTGAACAAGTTCTTTGTTCGCAAGCAAAAGAATTCGACGAGAGCGATGATGGCCGGATACAAGAGAAAAATTGAGTTGTACGTTAATGAGGACCCATATTTATAGATGTTTATTGTTATCATTTTTTAACTCAAAAGATATAAAGATAAAGATATAATAAAAACACTCAATAATAATAATATAAAATATAAAAAAAATATCCAATATAATATATAGATTAAGATTTGTAAGATATATAATAAATTTAAGTAAAGATTAATAATAAAAAAAGGAAACATTTAGATATTTGTACATATCTCTACTAGATCTAATCCGATTATATATAACCTTTTAATTTTAACCTCAATGGCAACATTATATCATCTATCATCAAAAGGAAAAAAATAATATCATTTTTTTTACACAAAGATTACTATATGGAAACACTTTACTAATTTACATTCCTTATCAATCCAAAACCATCAATACTTTTATTATTATTTTATAAACAGTATATATCAAGGAGAAATCATCTATGCTACATAGGGACTTCTCTTGAATTGGTAAATAAAGAGCGGTCATTCCGGAGTTCGAACGGGAGACCTATGAGTACTACCCACAAGTCCTTTCCGGTGAGCCACTACATAGGGACTTCTCCTTATTCTTATATTTATCCACAATATCGACATATTTTTCCATTAATAAAGAAAACATAACAATATACGCTAAATGTAATATTTTATTAATTTTTTTTATCCAACTTTAATTAATCAATTTAGCATTACAAGATAAGATTTTGTCAATCATATAGGGCTTAATCGAAGTTTGTGACGTTTTTCATTCTTCCCGTAATTAAGTTTTAAAGCACATATTTTTATGGAATAACATTACTATATATTGCGGACAAATTAAAACACAGGCAACTGATTGGGAAGCTCATTTATCTCACAGTTATAAGGCATTGCCTTAGTTATCCAGTTCAACTCTTGAGTCAATTCATGGGTTCTCCAACCTCCATACACCACACAGCTGCTCTTCGAGTCCTGAGGTATTTGCTACACACTCCAGATTATGGCTTGTTTCTCAGTGCCTCTTCTTCTCTGGCACTCACTGTGTATACTGACTCTGATTGGGCGAGTTGTCCTACAACTAGAAGGTCAACCATATGCTATGTTACCCTCCTAGGATCATCTGTACTTTCCTGGAAATCGAAAAAGCAACACATTGTTGCTAGATCCTCCGCTGAAGCAGAGTATAGAGCAATTGCACTTGCTTGTTGTGAAGTCAAGTGGCTTTTTTCTCTACTTCGAGATCTGCAGTGTTCCAGCATCACCAATGCCACATTACAGTGTGACGATCAAAGCTGCTTTACATCTCACCTCAAATCCCGTATTCCATGAGCTAACGAAACATATCGAAGTGGACTGCCATTACATCAGAGATATGGTTCAACAAGGCTATATCCATCCTCAATATGTCAACACCAAGCACCAGTTGGCCGACATGCTCACCAAACAAGTCCCAGTTACAGCTCACAAATTCAAGTTGGGAATTGTCTCGACTCAGCCAATTCCAACTTGGGGGGGGGGGGGGGTTGGGCCATTAGTATATACATTGTATTGGGCTTTAGTATAAATACTAGAATTCTTGTACAGATCAGCACATCTGAACAACACTATACATTTTCCCTCTTCATTTTTGTCTTCCATGAAAGTTGTATTCAAGCTCCGATCTCCCTCTTCGATGTTGTTCATTTGATCTCCCATCTCGATTCTCTGTCGATCCACAAGGTTATCACATTTTGGTAAAAGGGTAATAAACATGTGGTTTATCTGTTTGAGCAGTCTACTCGATTGGAAGAATCTTTTAACTGTTTATCACTAATGATCCGACAATGCCCCAATAAGTTTTATAGAATTTCACCGTCATCCCATCCGGACCTGGTGACTTGTTTTTTCCCATACTAAAAAGCGCGCTTTTAATTTCACTATTTGTAACTAGTTTTATTAATTCCTCATTTTCGCTATTCATAATTGATGGAGTTGTCCAGGATAAGTAATCTAAGAGATTTTGTCTTTCTCTTCATCCCTTTTGAATCGTTTTTCAAAATCTAGTTGAATTTCCTTCTTGACATTTTCTTCCCCAATAATTTGGGTTCCGTTTGCTGTTGTAATATTTTGAATAATTTTTCTGTTTCTTCTCCCCGTTGCTATTCTATGGAAATAGCCAGAATTAGTGTCAGAAAGTTTTAGGTGTTTAACTTTTGCTCTTAATTTGATTCCGAAAATTCAACAATGCTTCCTTTTTCTTAAGTAGTTTTGTTTGTTTATCCACCAATAATGCATTTTGAGAAACTAAATTCGTCTTCTGTATCTCAAGAAGGCTACACTCGACATCCTTTAGTTGTCGGAAAATGTTTCCGAAGGTTTTCCTATTCCATTCCTTAGCTTTCGCCTTTAAAATCTTTTTCTTAAAGGATAGTTGAAACATTGTTGAACCACTACAGTTTGCTCTCCATGTTTGTTTGACTATATTACGGAAATCATTCCTCTGTAACCACATATTTTCCAATTTGAAGGGTGGGGCCTTGTGTATTTCACCATTACTTAGATCGAGAGATATGGGACAATGGTCAGACGATGTGAATGTGTGTGGTGTGTAATTTGTAGATTTGGGTATTCCTCCAAAAATTGATGCTAGACAATTTCTCTATCTAATCTAGCTCTCAAGGATATTGTCCGGTCCCGACATCTTTTTCCTCCACGTGAAAGAGTTTCCTCACATGATCCTTTAAGTTCAAGAAGACGTCTAAACCGTGTAGGGTTGATGTCTGTTCCTCCGAACATGTCTACTCCATGACAAATTTCATTCATATCCCCAATCACCATACAAGGTAAGTCGGAAGAGTTTATTAAATCTTTAACTGTTCTCCATAAGTTGTCTTTGTCCCTTTTATCAGGAGGACCATAGACAAAGATAAGGATGCAAGAGGAATTTGTATTAAAGTTTTTGTATTTGATCGAAATGATTCTCTCAAATTGTGAAATATCTTCATTTTTTTTTCCCTTTCGGGGGGTGTTGGATGGAGGCATATAGATTTCTCTAGCTCCATGGGTTGTTTGCCTCAATGGGAGGAGTTGTGTTTGCCTTTATCAATTCCGAGCTCCAAAGATGGGTTGGTTATGTCGAGGAAATGGAACCCCAAGCAGTAAGATCGATGTTTTGTACAGAGACATTGAACTACTCCGTAACAAATATACAAAGAGGATACGATGCCCAAAGCTACCAAATACAAGAATAGAACCATAACTTGATTAACTATAGACATAATGTATACATCACCCTTCTTCGATAAAATACAAGGAGTACGTTCCACTAATACACTTAGTAAACACCTGATCATCAAGATTAACCATAGAATATAGTTTACTCAACCTTGAAGAAGGAGGGAATTAGGGATTGAGGAGGAAAGCTAGGGAAGAGAGGTGTGAGATCGATCTCAACCCAGCCAGAATCTTGCTACAGAGACTCTCCCACCCCTTCGCCCAACACACTGATCGAGGATCTTCACAAGGCATCCCAATTCCCATCATCAAGATAACACAGAATCTTTCTAATCCGACTCACCATCCTCAAATTATAAATAAAACCAGCAATTACCGCCTCAGAAATTAGGGTTGCTTCTACACGAAAAGCCCCAAAATATTTTGAACGAAAGGTGCGCCCAGAAAACACCCACACCGGATCCATAGCGCGCGAATCCCGTAAGCGATTCGGGGACGGAACCCAGGACTGTATTCTCCTCCTTAATCGTATGGTTTAACCAACTAATTTCTTAAAATATTTTTTCCTTTAATCAATACTACAACATAATTAAGCAATATGGGTTAACGAGAAATCGAAACACCGATGCCGATCTATCACATCACCAAGGGTTTGTATTTTCATTCACGTGCGCTTCTTATTCAATAATTTGAATTAATGACCATATCGATCATTATCAAGGAATCATGCATTCACAAATTAATTAAATATCTTTGTCAATTGCATCCGACTTATTGAAATTTCGAAAACACAATATCGCTGGATCGGAGAAATTAAAACAATTCGGACCAAAATACTAAGACTTGGATTGATTGATATAACCAAAAACCAATAAAGAAACCGATTTAAAGATGTGGAACACAAGAAGAAAGTAAGGAGTTACCGGAATATTGTTGATCGATTCTTCTATTCTCAATGGTCCAATAAGATAAGGCATGGTGACTTTGTGGTGAGCCGCATTTATTAACGTGGCTCACCACAAAATCAACATATCCTATCTATTGAACCAAACCTTGTTCGCAAACAAAACAACTTGAGAGCGATGATGGATACAACGAGGAGAAAAATTGAGTTGTAAGTTAATGAGGACCCATATTTATAGGTGTTTATTGATATAATTTTTTAACTAAAAAAGATATAAAGATAAAGATATAATAAAAACACTCAATAAAAATAATATAAAATATAAAAAATATCCAATATACATAGATTAAGATCTGTAAGATCTATGATAAATTTAAGTAAAGATTGATAAATAAAAAAAAGGAAACATTTAGATATTTGTACATATCTCTACTAGATCTAATCCGATCATCTATCATCAAAAGGAAACAAATAATATCATATTTTTTTTACACAAAGATTACTATATGCGCGCAAACACTTTACTAATTTACATTCCTTATCAATCCACAATCATCAATACTTTTATTATTATTTTATATACAATATATCAAGGAGAAATCATCTATGCTACGTATATAGGGACTTCTCCTTATTCTTATATATCCACAATATCGACATATTTTTCCATTAATAAAGAAAACATAACAATATACGCTAAATGTAATATTTTATTAAAAAAACTATCCAACTTTAATTAACCAACTAGTTTAGTACCCGTGCATTGCACGGATCTTACTTTCAAAATATATTGTATATAATATCATTTATTATTTACAATATAAAAATATTAGTAATGTATGAATTAAAAAGTTAGCATTTTCTAATATATAGAATGATACAGAAAATAAAATGTTAAATAATAAGAAAATTAAAGCATTACAATCAAAGATATCGTCAATATAATTCCAATAAATATAATGACTTCAATCAAAATGCATGAATAAGAGAATATATGGAAAAACTGAAACTGACGAAATATTTGAGAAACAATTGAAATAATTTAAAAAACAGTGAATATGAGAAATATATAATAATATAATGTTGATAATGTATTGTAATTCATGGTGAACATCCACTTCACCACCCGTAATTATAAAATCATCACCTATATGGGAGAAATGAATTAGTTATAGTTATATTTTTAATAGATTTTTTAGAGTGTCATATAAATTTATATTATTTAGATGTGCAGGTTTTTATATGGATAATTCTATATAACTAACTCGTATTCATATAATTTTAATTATATTATGATATTTACTCATTGATTTTTGTATATTATGATATAGGTTCCAACTAAAATGAATCTTTTATTTATTATTTATAATTTATTGATTTTTTTATTGACAATTAAATCAAATTATGAATTTTTAGATGGATCGATTGAGTAAATCAAATCATCAAATTTTAGGTCCGTTAAGTATTTAACATGCTATTTTCATATAGTGTTCCTCTTTTACTAACCTTGATTCTATTAAATCATTGATTCTTAATATGAAACTTTATTAGTTTATCTAAATAAATTAGTTCTATCAATTTATCTATTATCTCTTTTAATTTTATCAGTTCATCTAAATAAATTCCAATTCTTTCAATTTATCTATTGTCTTTTTTAATTTTATTCCCTTTCCCACCATCCAAAAATATTAATATCTAAGTATATATTCGTAAGATTTAACTCATTAAAAGCACAAAAATAAATTAAATATTACCCGACAGATATTTAGAAAACATACCGTGCAACTAAATCTATAATATCTCAACTGATTGTTAAATTATAATTTCACTTTTAATTTATAAATGTTGAGAACTTTACTTTTATGTTTAAAGATAAATAAGATAAGATAATTAAATTAACAGGTAAAGATAGTGATTAAGGTTATGACTTATGATTCAATAAATATCTAAACCAACCAACAACCAAATCTATAATATCTCAACTAATTGTTAAATTATTATTTCACTTTTAATTTATAAATTCAAGAATTTCACTTTAAATTTATAAACGTTTAAATAAAAATAAAATAAGATAATTAAATTAATTGGTAAAGATAATTATTGAGGATGGAATCTCATAAATATCTAAATCAACCAACAACCAAATCTATAATATCTCAAAATTAGAAGAAAAAAATTTGGAAAATGTTCTAGCTTTCAATTCTTATGTCTTAAGAACACCTCAAAATTATAAAACAAATTGTATGAGATAAAGTGATGTCCATAAAAAAACATATATGGCTACTATTCATTTATTATTACTATTATCGAAATTAAACGTACCATACATTCACTACTCATCACAATCGTTCGACATCAACTTAACAAAACATACACGAGTTCAAAAACAAAAAAGATCTAGCATTTGGGTAAAAGAAATACTCATCTACATGTGTTAATGAGTCACATGCATTATTTCTTTCCCTCTTCATATGGCTCCATGTACAACTCATGAGCTCTTGACTCTTGAGTTAGCTCCTCTGTGTGCTTAATCACATTTCGGCCATAATCTAAAAATTGTTATTTTAATGGATTAACAAATTAACTAATATAGATTGAATATGCAATAGACTTTCGCCCATAATTTAATATAAGACATGTGGTTGATTAATCAAATGCAGAGAGAACTTCATAATTGAATATCAATATGGAGTAACTTTTATGGGGAAAATTTGAAATTTTACAACCAGTTATGATTTCGTGAAGATTTTTTTGTTTGATTTTTTTTTTCCGGACGGATATATTTAATTTAATTAATCATTTGATTAACAATTAATGTGCTCTAATATTAAGATGAATGAAAAAGAATGAATGGTTATTGGCATATTTTTTTAATTAAATGAATTGATATATTTATCCAAATCATCTGCAGTATCTCCGTAAAATATTTTAAATAAATCTAATATTATATTTTTAATTCTTATCCAATGAAGATCGATGAGGATCTCAATAACAAAATAGATATGACTTGTTAAGATAAGATTTTATTTTATTTTGATCTTATCAAATGAATATTCAAACAAACAAACAAACAAACAAACAAATCATATCCTAACTAATTTATTTGAAAGAAAAATAAAAAAAATAAAAAAATGTCACATTGGATGAGCTTGACCAGGAAGCGTCCAAAGATCGAAATCACCGGTTCCTAATTGAGCTTTCTCTTGATATCTGGTCGCTTTAGTGAGACAATTGTCACACTGGATGAGGTTGCTTAGTGCGCATGGTTTGAAGATAATGGTCAATACTTATATAAAGTTGTTGAATTACTGCATTGATTCCAATTCGATTGAAATTGGACACGAGCTTCATGCTAGGATAGGTATAGTTGATAGGTTGCAGGCGGTTTTTGGAGATGAAATTGGTGAATATGCATGCGAAATGCGGATGGTTGTGCATTTAGACAAATGAAGAGAATGATGCAAAATCCGTTCACTAACCTCTTAGATTGAATACATTGCTCGTGAAAAGGAGATCCATTATTGGAATCTTGACAAAACCCTAAAATCAACAGTTTGGACATGCTACGAAAAATAGGTATAATAATTGGTAGACATAGAAGAAGATTAACTTGAAGTATAAACGACATGGTTATAGAATAGAAAAGCCTCACTTTATTCAATCATTTCCATATGAGATAAACCTATTAAAGGGATTAAAATTAAAAAAATCAAAGTAGAAGGAAGTAAGATTCCTAAAAAAAATCGAAGTAGAAGGAAGCAAGAATCCTCTTGGCTTTCAACGTATCATTTACATTGTTATGATGAATCTTTATCCTGCAATATATTACAAAACAAACACAACAAATTATCATAAAAAGATGAAAAAATTGAGAGGAAGAAAAGAAAAACAGAGGTTATATAGAAAGAGATAGTGTGTGGAGGAAGCTAAAACCGTAAAAATCAAAATAGATAAATCCATAACTATTTATTTATATTACAAAAATAAATATTTTTTTATTTTGATCTTATTTAGTGAATATCTAAATCAACTAACCATAATATCCAAAATATCTAAACTGATTTCGTATTTATAGGAGATTAAAAGAAAATTCAAAATTTTCACAAAATGACATGTCATATTGCTGAAATTATAAAACGTCACATATGACAAAAAATCGAGAAGAGAGGCCACATGTGTCATGTACTTCTTCTTTAGTAAAATCGAAGTAGAAGGAAGCAAGAATCCACAACCTCTTGACTTTCAACGTATATCATTTACATTGCTATGATGAATCTTTATCCTGCAATTACAAAACAAACACAATAAACTTAAAAAGCCATATCATAAAAAGATGAAAAAAATTGAGAGGAAGAAAAGAAAAACAAAGATTATATAAAGAGATAGTGTGTGGAGGAAGCTAAAACCCTAAAAGGCAAAATATGTAAATCCATAACTATTTATTTATATTGTAAAAATAAATATTATTTTATTTTGATCTTATCTAGTGAATATCTAAACCAATTCAACTAACCATAATATCCAGAATATCCAATCTGATTTCATATTTATAGGGAATTAAAAAAATAAAAAATTTCACAAAATGACACGTCATATTGCTCAAATTCAAAAACGCCACATATGACCGAAAATCGAGGAGAGAGGCCACATGTGTCATGTACTTCTTCTTTAGTAATATTTATAGATTTATAGATATAGATTATAGATATTGATTATATATTGATCAATTATATATAACCTTCATTGTTATCATTGAAATGAGAATAATTGATTAAAAAGTAAATATATAATCAAATAATTATAAAGTAATTTATTAAATGGATCTATATCTTATCGTTATTTATATATTATCATACGAATCAAAACTACAAAAAAATTTATACGTTTTTATTCAAAAAACAATTTAATAAGAAAATCAATCGGTTAAGATTTAGAAAAAAAAATGAATGAATGAATTACTTATTTAAAGAATTAATTTGATTTATAATAAATAATAATTTATTTAAATATAGAAAAATCCTACTTAAAATCATTAATTAATTAATTTGTAAATTAAATCCTACTTTAAAGGAGAAGCCGCCACATGGCTTAGGCGACTTCTCCTTTAGTATTATAATATAGATTTAGCATTACAAGATAAGATTTTGTCAATCATATAGGGTTTAATCGAAGTTTGTGTTTTTCATTCTTCCCATAATTAAGTTTTAAAGCACATATTTTTATGGAATAACATTACTATTGCGGACAAATTAAAATATTATGTGACGATATAATTTGGATTGATATTCATGTGTTTCAAATAACTTATTATAACTTTTATGAATAGATGATGGAATTTTTGATTAAATCTATCCTATCGATTACATGTGTACTTTTTCTTAATCATATGATTTAACTAATTGAAATTTTTTATATATTTTCTGTTAATCAATTGTATAACATGATCCTATTAATCCTGCGTTAACGAGAAACCGGAACCCCGATGCCGATATGTGACATCGCCAACGTTGGCACGAGGAAACCGACAATGGCATGGGTTCGCTTCTAAATCCCTTTTTGGGTTGTATTTCCATTCAAGTATATATGTTCACTACTGAATTACCATATCAAGGAGACGCATTCACAAATTAATTAAATATCTTTCTCAATTGCGACCGATCGGTTGAAATTTAAACGGCACAAGATCGGTGGAGAAAGGTAGAATCAAAACAATTTGGAGAAACAAAACTAAGACATGGTTTGATGTGACCAAAAACCGATATATTGTCAATAGATGGAACAAGGAGAAAGTAAGAAATTACTTACCGATATATTGTCAATAGATTGTTCGATTCTCAAGTATATTAAATGGTCCAATAAGATAAGGCATGATGACTTTGTGGTGAGCTGCATTTATTAACGTGGCTCACCATAAAATCAACATATCCTATCTATTGAACCAACCTTGTTCGCAAACAAAAGAACTCGATGAGAGCGATGATGGATACAACGAGGAGAAAAATTGAGTTGTAAGTTAATGGTGACCCATATTTATAGATGTTTATTGATATAATTTTTTAACTCAAAGATATGAAGATATGATAAAAACACAATATTCTACATGGTAAAAATAATATAAAATATAAAAAATATCCAATATATATAAATTAAGATTTGTAAGATCTATAATAAATTTAAAGAAAGATTATATAACCTTTTAATTTTAAGCTCAATGGCAACAATATATCTATCATCAAAAGGAAACAAATAGAAACAAATAATAACATATATTTTTTAAAATATTTTTTCCTTTAATCAATAGAAATATGCGTTAACGGGGAAAGAGAATCAATGGCATGGGTTCGCTTCTAAAGCCCTTTGCTTTGTATTTTCATTCACCTGCGCTTCTTATATTGAATAATTTGAATGACCAAATCATTATCAACGAATCAAGCATTCACAAATTAATTAAATATCTTTGTTGCATGCGACTTATTGAAATTTCAACAACACATCATCGCCCTCCGAAGAAATTAAAACAATTCGGACCAAAAAAAACTAAGACTTGGATTGATTGATGTAACCAAAAACCAATCAAGAAACCGGTTTAAAAATATACTGGAACAAGAAGAAAGTAAGGAGTTACCGAAATATTATTGATCGATTCTTCTATTTTCAATGGTCCAATAAGATAAGACATGTTAACTTTGTGGTGAGCCGCAATATTTGTTAACGCGGCTCACCACAAAATCAACATATCTTTTCTATTGAACAAACCTTATTTGAGTTGTAAGTTAATGAGGACCCATATTTATAGATGTTTTTTGATATCATTTTTTAACTCAAAAGATAAAGATATAATAAAAAAAATATATAATGTAAAAATATCCAATATATATATAGATTAAGATTTGTAAGATATATAATAAATTTAAGGAAAAATTAATATAGAAAAGGAAACATTTAGATATTTGTACATATTTCTATAATTCTCAAAAAAAAACATATTTCTATATACTACTACGTAATATCTATAACCTTTTAATTTTAACCGCAATGGCAACAAAAGATTACTATATACAATCAAGCCCCTTCAAGTTGGACTTGGAGGAGCTTTGATCAAGCCCAATGGCTTTGTAAGAATGTTAGCTAGTTGCAGTGAAGACTAGATGTGTGCAGTTTGAATAACTCCTTCATCAATCTGTTCCCGAACATAGTGACAGTCGATATTCAAGTGCTTCGTTCTCTCATGGTAAACTGGGTTGGCTGCAATATATGTGTTGAGCGACCTTATTATCACAAAACATGGTGACAGGCAACTGTACATTAATGGACAAATCCTTGAAAACACCAATGAGCCAAACAATTTCACTAGTTGTAGTCGACATACACCGATATTCTGATTCAGCACTCGACTTGGAAACAGTATTTTGCTTCTTGGTTTTCCGTGAGATGGGAGATTGACCCATGAACACACAATAGCAGGAGAGAGATCGAGCAATGAATAGACCGGCACCCCAGTCGGCATCACACTGAAGGCAGTCAAATCCAGAGAATTGTTGGATGGAAAAAATAAGCCCCAATTAATGGTGTGCTTGAAATACCGAACAACATGCAGTGCAACTTGCATATGGGGAAGTCGAGGAGAACTGAGAAACTGACTTAAATGTTGCACATAGTAAGATAAGTCAGGTCTAGTGAGATTGAGATAGAGAAGGCGCCCAATTAGCCATCTCTATGTCTCTGGATCTCGGAGTAATTCCCCTTCATCAATCGAAAGTTTGAGACCACAAGGAAGAGGGAAAGTAGCATGTTTGCAGTCTCCAAGATGAGTGCTTTGAGAATATCAACAATGTATTTGCATTGATTGAGTGTGGTTCCAATAGCAAATCGAGCCACCTCAATGCCTAGAAAGAATATGACCATACCCAGGTCTTTCATAGTAAACGCTTGATGCAACTGAGTCTTTGTATGTGTGATGAACGATACATCAGACCCAGTTATTAGTAAGTCATCGACATAAACCACTGCAATAGTCTGCAATCCACCAGCTTCACGAACAAATAGCGAATAGTCGTGCTTAGATTGAACAAAACTCAACTAGAATAAGAACTTAGACAGCTCCAAATTCCACTGCCTGGAAGCTTGTTTCAATCCATACAAGGAGCGTTGAAGCTTACAAACCTGACCAGGAAGCCCTTTGAAGAAGCCCTCAGGTGACTTCATATAGACATCTTCATCCAAGAACTCGTGTAAGAAAGCATTGTTAATGTCCAATTGATGCACAACCCATTGTTTAGATGTGGCAAGAGCTAAGACAAGTCGGACAATAGTGAGCTTTGCAACCGGGGAAAACGTCAATTTGTAATCCTTATCCTTAACTTGAGTGAAACCCTTAGCCACCAATCTGGCTTTCAACCTCTCAATCGACCCATCAGGTTTGAACTTGATTTTGTATATCCATTTCCACCCAATTGGTTTCTTATCACTTGGAAGGTCAGTGATAATCCAAGTCTGATTAGATTTTAAGACATCAACCTCTTTCTACATAGCATCTACCCAGCGAGGATCTATCATAGTTTCACGAAAACATGTGGGCTCTTTCACTGCTAACATAGTGTTGAAGGAAGTCACAAACTCTGGTGAGTAATCAGAAAAATCAAGTAGAGAATGGATCATGAAAGATGCAGATTGAGATGGACTTGAAGACTGCAATGTGGGGCAATGAAAGTCAGCTAAGGATGCAGGCAACTATCGAGTTCTAGTATAACATTGAATAGGAACCTGATGGTCATGAGGAACTGCAATAGGGACAGCAGTAGGAGGCTCAATATGAAGTACTGGCATTTCTGTGGATGCATAAGAGCTATCCTGAGCTACATCAGGAATTTGAGAAACAGCAAGAGAGTGCTCACTGATCAACTGATGAGAGTCACTATCATTATTGATAGATTGATGAAACACATGATCATCTCCAAACTGAACAAAAGGCATTGAAGATTCTACAATATGTGCAGGTGCGACTGAACTGTCAAAAAAATCTCTGAATGGAAAGACCGACTCTCTAAAAACAACATCTCTGCTATAAAACACCTTGTTGGAAACCAAATCCAACAATTTGAAGGCTTTGACACCTCCTGGGTATCCCAAGAACACACTTCTCTTAGTCTGCACCCTAAATTTATCTCTATTTGTCTGTCTAGCTTTGCCAAAGCACAAACACCCCAATACTCGAAGATCACCATAGTTTGGGGTTTGATGGAATAAAATTTCAAAAGGAACTTTCCATTGTAAAACAGAACTAGGAAGCATATTGATAACATGCGTAGCTGCAGTGACACAATAACCCCAAAATCGGATTGGGAGATTGGCATGAAGACGCATTTTGTTGAGGAACTCCGAGCATACCGCGCAGATGAACAATCCCCTTAGCTGCCAATAAAGTCTTGCAAGCATTTTGAATGAATTCCGGGCCATTATCACTCCTTATGACTTTAACACGAGTGCCAAATTGATTCTCAACATAAGCTAGAAAATTGCTAACAATCTGAAAAACCAAGGATTTAGAAGAAAGCAAATAGGTCCATGTATACCTACTGTGATCGTCTAGCACAGTCAGGAAATAACGAGCTCCCTCATAAGTACAAGCTTTGACCCTCCCGTGTCTCATCCTGAGATTCAGATTCTCATCCAAAATGACGCTCTTGGGTGGTGGGTCAGCAGGGCTTGACACCACCCAAACTCTTACCTTGTATAAAAAAAAAGTAATGATGAGACCGATATTCTATTGCAATAACGATGATATATCATTGTTAGACAATACACTAAGATATTGTGTTACAATACATTAAGATATTATATTACAATAATAGTTAGATGTTGTATTACAAATTAAAGCTAAGGTCCCGTTTCATATCAATATCTAGATATCATATATCAACTTCGATATCTAGTGTTTGGTATAATATCCGTTGATATAAAAATAAATTTCTTTTTTGACTCATCTTGTATTGATTTGGAGGGAGATATCATTGATAATTTGATATCATTCACCAACGGAGGTCGTCTAAGGGTATACCAGCAATAACACATGAAATAAGTCTAATAATTATAATATTTATAATATAGGATCTAAAAAGTAAAATAAATTAGGGGTTTATAAAGAGGTTGATTCAAAAAATTGGGCAAAATTTGGGGTTTTTGAGCGGTATCGATTTGCAAACCCTAGTCTAATCTCTTAAGCGGAAAGCGACAGAGAGACGGAGGAGAAACCCTTTCCGATCTCCTGTTCTTCGCTTGTTCTATGTAAGCTGTTCTTCTCCCTCTCCTTACATCTCTGTTCTTCACTTCATATTCGATTTCTTTTTGCTCTGAACGATTTCTGTTCGATGTTGCGGTAATCCCCAGGTGCGAGAATCAAGAATTCAACGGGGGTTACTGGAATAGTTGTTTATCTGCACGCCAAATATGGAAAGCATCACAGTGCGAGAATCCCCAGGTGCTCGGTTCATTCTCAGGCAACATATTTCAACCAGGACGGGAAGGGACTTAAAATATGATTGCTGGTCTTGTGATCTTCTATGTTCTGCTTCTTCACCGGATCTTTACAGAATAAATCTGCAGCAGGTTTCCTCTGAATAAGTATTTGTTATTTACTCCTTTATGAGGGGCATTGTTTCTTTGGATGACAATCTTGTTTTGCTGTTCAGGGACCTTTTCTTTCTCCCCTGAGCACTCGTTCTCCAGTAATGAATCTTGTAACTCAGAGGTGAATGGATTCACTCTTTTCCTTAGTATTTCTTGCCTCATGTCTTGTACTGTTAAACTAAGTTGATTAAAAAAATCTTGGTTCCAGCAAGCTTCATGGGTTGGTTGCCTGTGGTGGGGAAGATGGAGATGTTGAATGCTTTGACTTGAGAGTGAAATCTTCAGTTGGCAGAATCAGTGCTGTCTTGCCGGTTGGCAGTGATGATCAGGTACCAGTACTTAATTTTAGTGTAATTAACAAGCACGCAAGTGCTAATGAAGGGATATTGTTTATAGTCCTCATAGACAACATTATCTACAATGTTCCTGGTTGGTTGGCAACCACTTTTCAGTTTGGCATTCTTTAGTGAAGATATTGTAAATTGCTCATCGGTCAACTGGACTCTGTTTATAGAATTGATTGTTTCCAATTGATCTTTTCTGGAAAATTTCTTTTCATTCCACTAATTTAATATCAAATTGTTGAGGTCCTGAGTGGCACTAGGGGCACAATTGACTCTGTCTAGCATGGAAAAAGTTTTAATATCCTTTACATCGACATAACAGGGAGTTACTGCAATAGCATTCGATGAAGATGCAGGTTTTCAGATGGCTGTTGGAAATAGAGAAGGAACGGTATGGATATATAATGTCTGTCCCGAAAACTATTATCCCCATGCTCATGTCTGTTAAGTGGCTGTGTGTGCAAATGAGCATCTCTGGTTGTAAAGTACTAAAAATAAAATGCCAAGCAAGCAATACCTATACTCCTCTTTTTCCTCTCTTAATAAAAATATTTCAATATGATGCACAAAGCATATTCAAACAAAATAATACCCTTAACCTAGATTCTTCATCCAAGAAATGTAGTAAATCTCTTTAACATATTTACTGTTTCTTTATTTCCAGGGGGAAAGCGTCACAGTGCGAGAATCCCCAGGTGCTCGTTTCATTCTCAGGCAATATATTTCAACCGGGATGGGAAGGGACTTAGAATATGATTGCTGGCCTTGTGATCTTCTATGTTCTGCTTCTTCACCGGATCTTTACAGAATAAATCTGCAACAGGTTTCCTCTGAAGAAGTATTTGTTATTTACTCCTTTATAAGTGGCATTGTTTCTTTGGATGACAATCTTGTTTTGCTATTCAGGGACCTTTTCTTTCTCCCCTGAGCACTCGTTCTCCAGTAATGAATTTTGTAACTCAGAGGTGAATGGATTCACTCTTTTCCTTAGTATTTCTTGCCTCGTGTCTTGTACTGTTAAACTAAGTTGATTAAAAACATCTTGGTTCCAGCAAGCTTCACGGGTTGGTTGCCTGTGGTGGGGAAGATGGAGATGCTGAATGCTTTGACTTGAGAGTGAAATCTTCAGTTGGCAGAATCAGTGCTGTCTTGCCGGTTGGCAGTGATGATCAGGTACCAGTACTTAATTTTAGTGTAATGATTGTCAATTGCTCATCTGTCAACTGGACTCTGTTTATAGAATTGATCTTTTCTGGAAAATTTCTATTCATTCCACTAATTTAATATCAAATTGTTGTGGTCCTGAGTGGCGCTAGGGGCACAATTGACTCTGTCTAGCATGGAAAAAGTTTTAATATCCTTTACATCGACTTAACAGGGAGTAACTGCAATAGCGTTGGATGAAGATGCAGGTTTTCAGATGGCTGTTGGAAATAGAGAAGGAAAGGTATGGATATATAATGTCTGTCCCGAAAACTATTATCCCCATACTCATGTCTGTTAAGTGGCTGTGTGTGCAACTGAGCATCTCTGTCTGTTACTGGAATGGTTTTCATATTGGGATATTTTGGGGAGAGTAAAGGGCTGGAGGTCCCAATAGTGTTTGATCTTGTTATGTTATTATTCTTTTCTTGTAGAGGTTTGTTCTAGTTGTATCTCCGTAATTCAAATAGTTGCTTCTGTTGTTGATGCTCAATATGCAGGTTTTGATCTATGATTTGCGTTATTCTTCCCCTGTGCAAGTTAATATGAAGCCTAAAGTTTGTGTTTATTTCCTCATTGCAGATGGGCAAAAGGGGAATATTGTCGAAATTCCTGATTCGACTATTCCTTCTATTGGGCTTCCTTCCGTTGAGTGCAGCAGAGAGTCCTGGAGTATTTTCGGCATTTGGCATCGGGATTCTCCAGGCTACATTGTTCGGGTTAGTTATGGTAGTATGTGTTGTCTCTTTTATTCTTATATATTGTGGGGCAGCTAGCTCGAGGTCATCAGTTGCACCCGAGACTTCTCCCGTCGAGAACTTGACTTTTCCAATAGTCAAGTTCTCGACTTTGGAGAAAGAGACAGAGCTAGAGTGCTCTATTTGCCTCACCATCCTTGAGGATTTGGATGAGGTTAGAGTGCTCTTATGCAGCCATATTTACCATCGAGCCTGCCTCGATAAATGGCTCACCACAAAATCAACATGCCCCCTCTGCCGCATCCAAGTTGTAGCTCATATAGTATAACAGTTTATATGTTTGGATTATATGTAACTTTATGATGTACATAGAAAAAAACAGTAAATAGTAACAACTGCAAGTTTCTTAATCACACTACGTGTTACATTTTCTCGCTCTCTTTTAACAGCCTTGTGATATTTTAGATAATCTTTCAAAATCCAGTTTGTCAGTAATGGAGAAACACAGCCGCAATGAGGCAGGGGAGGGGAGAAAGAAACAAAGGAGGGAGAGAGATGTTGTCTGTGTGAGTGTGTGGGAATGGAGAGACAGATTAGGGAGAAAGAGAGTGGAGGACCGGAGGTGGGTTTGGGTGTGGGAATGGGCTCATGGGCTGCGGCCCGGTTTGTGGTCCAATTGTAGTCAAAAATTTTTTTCCCAAAATTTGATCTTATCTCTGACCTATCCCCAATTAGCATATTGATTTAAAATTTAAAATTTTGGGGAGATATTTTGGATGGTGAAAAATAATTTGTATTGTAAAAACAATATATGTAACATAGTATATATGGAACAAGATTTCATCTCTAAAATGATAAGTTTTTATTATCGAATGGAGTATTTTATAGAGTAAAGAATAAGTTGCCTCTCTAACATGTGTACTTCTTCTTAATCATATGGTTTAACTAATTGAATTTTTTTTATATTTTTTCTGTTAACCAATAGTATAGCAATATGCATTAACGAGATGAGATCACCTACTCCCCATTGTAACCCTACGGGTGACACTAAATTATTTTAACTATAAATTAACAATAAATTTTTTTTCTAAAAAATATATTTAGGTTATATATTTACAATCTTATATATTGATATATTTTTATTGTAAAAACATATATTTTGAAAATTATAATAATTAATATTCAAAATAATCACTCTTTTCATTTATATTAATTTTTAAAATATCAATTTTCACAATATAATTTTAAAATTTTTTTAGAAAATTGGAATATACCATAAATAATTAGGTGGGTACACTTTTGAGTTACACATGATCCCATCCCTGCGTTAACGAGAAACCGGAACCCCGATGCCGATTTGTCACATTGCCAACGGTGGCACGAGGAAATTAACCGTACGACGTCGACAATGGGTTCCCTTCTAAATCCCTTTGGTTTGGATTTCCACTCAAGTATATGTTCAGTACAAATTGATTAAATATATTTCTCAATTGCGACCGATTGAAATTTAAACGGCACAAGATCGGTGGAGAAAGGAAGAATCAAAACAATCTGGATAAACAAAACTATTACTTGGTTTGAGATGTCACCAAAAACCGATTAAGAAGCAAGTTTAAAGATGGAATAGGGAGAAAGTAAGGAGTTATCGAAATATTGTCGATAGAATGTTCTATCCTCAAGTATATTAAATGGTTCAATAAGATAAGGCATGGTGACTTTGTGGTGAGCCGCATATATTAACGTGGCTCACCACAAAATCAACATATCCTATCTGTTGAACCAACCTTGTTCACAAACAAAAGAACTCGACGAGAGCAATGATGGATACAAGAGGAAGAGGAGAAAATTTGAGTTGTAAGTTAATGAGGACCCATATTTATAGATGTTTATTGATATAATTTTTTAACTCAAAAGATATAAAAATATCATTCTACATGGTCAAAATAATATAAAATATAAAAAAAATATCCATCCAATATATATAGATTAAGATTTGTAAGATCTATACTATATTTAAGGAAAGATTAATATAAAAAAGAAACATTTAGATATTTGTACATATTTCCATATATTAAATGTCTGTCTATAAGATACTCCCTCCATAACAAAATAATTGTCTATTTGGGGGTTTTCACACTTCTTAAGGAACCCAAAATTAGAAAGTGGAATAGTTAAGGATTTAGTAAATAAATAATGTGGAAAAAAAATGGACCAATGGAAAAAAAAATTAGTATGGGAAGTTGGAGTATTAATAGAATATCTTAGAAATCAAATACCTCCTCCGGCCTAAAATATATGGGCTTTTAGCCTTTTGCACAAGTTTTAATAAAATAATTTACTTTAAAAAAAACATCATCATTGCACTAACCTTTTCATAAACTTTATTTTAAAATTTTTTGTCATTAATTAGGTTTTGCACAAGTTTAATAAAATAATTTACTTTAAAAAAACATAATCATTGCACTAACCTTTTCATAAACTTTATTTTAAAATTTTTTGTCATTAATTAGGTTCAAAGGGACAAATATTTTGTTAACAAAAATAGTCAAAAGAACAATTATTTCGTTACGGATGGAGTACTGTGTATCCGGAACTAAGTAACCAATTCGCTATGACAACTTGCTTCCATCCGGATTTGCACATTGTTAGTGATCTTAATTACATCGCTATCATGTTTGAAGATCGACACGCCCAACAGTTCAAAAAAAGTACATGGCCTAAATCTCCAAGCATCAAACTCTTTGATCGAAGATCACCGAAAACTCGGCGGCGAAATCTTGCAGCTTCGAATCACTTTTGCCATGCTCCAAAACCCAATTGCCAATCCTATATATGTAAATGTGAGGAAGCTCATATCATATGAAATCAAAGTTAACAACTTTAGATGTAGAAAGAAGTTGATTGAAATGAAGAACGAGGGAATTCGATCAGCAGAAACGGTCAAACCGGGTTCAATCCTTTCTCAAATGCGAACCAAACAAACCCTTAAAATCCGGACCCGGTTCGGACGGTTCGGTTGTGCACTCTGCGACGACAGCTTAAGCAAGCAGCACCTCACTCACCGCTTCATTGGTGACGGACGGAGGGGAAGCTCTAATGGCGGCGGCGCTACAAGATCTGGAAAAGCGGCAATCGCGGATCCTCCAACGCATATCAGATCTTGAACTCTCTCGATCTCCACCTCTCTTCCTCCCTCTCCCTCTCCTCTCCCGCCGCCGACGAAACAATATGCGCGCGTTAACGAGAAATCGAAACCCCGATGCCGATCTATCACATCGCCAAGGGCTATGCGCTTCTTATTGAATAATTTGAACGACCATATCTTTATCAAGGAATCAAGCATTCACAAATTAATTAAATATCTTTGCCAATTGCGACTTATTGAAATTTCAAAAACACAAGATCGCCGGAGAAATTAAGGTGGAATTAAAACAATTCGGACCAAGGACTAAGACCAATAAAGAAACCGATTTAAAGATGTGGAACAAGAAGAAAGTAAGGAGTTACCGAAATATTGTTGATCGCTTCTTCTATTCTCAATGGTTCAATAAGATAAGACATGTTAACTTTGTGGTGAGCCGCAATATTTATTAAAGAACAAACAAAAGAACTCGATGAGAGCGATAATGGATACAACGAAGGAGAAAAATTGAGTTGTAAGTTAATGAGAACCCATATTTATAGATGTTTATTGATATCATTTTTTAACTCAAAAGATATAAAGATAAAGATATAATAAAAACACTCAATAAAAATAATATTAAATATAAAAAATATCCAATATATATAGATTAAAAATATCTGTAAGATCTATGATAAATCTAAGTAAATCTTAATTAATAAAAAAAGGAACCATTTAGATATTTGTACATATCTCTACTAGATCTAATCCGATTATATATAACCTTTTAATTTTTTTTTGATGAAAATAACCTTTTAATTTGAACCTCAATGGCAACATTATATCATCTATCATCAAAAGGAAACAAATAATATCATATTTTTATTTACACAAAGATTACTATATGCAAACGATTTACTAATTTACATTCCTTATCAATCCACAATCATCAATACTTCTATTATTATTTTATATACAATATATCAAAGGAGAAATCATCTATGCTACATAGGGACTTCTCCTTATTCTTATATATCCACAATATCGACATATTTTTCCATTAATAAAGAAAACATAACAATATACGCTATATAATATTTTATTAATTTTTTTATCCAACTTTAATTGATCAATTTAGCATTACAAGATAAGATTTTGTCAACCATATAGGGTTTAATCGAAGTTTGTGTTTTTCATTCTTCCCATAATTAAGTTTTAAAGCACATATTTTTATGGAAAAATATTACTATTGCGGACAAATTAAAATATTATGTAAAGCAAAATAACATATTTTCAATTAGTAACTTTTATAACACGGGCATAAGGAATACATTTTATAACAGTGGCGAAACTAATTAAAATAACCTAACCTTTAAGAGGGTGTTAAAAATATATCCACACCTTTCAAATGTAAGATATAAAAAGATATAAAAAATTAAAAAAATGATTTGCGCATAACATATTTCAACGATTATAAAATTGGTAAAATGGATACCAATTTTATTTACCAATTTTATAACACGGGCATAAGGAATACATTTTTTTCAATTGAAATTATAGTTAACTTATATTTTAACGATTTTTTTGAAAAATATTTCACACTAATATATCAATTATTTATTATTTATATGGTAAAGAACAAGTTGTCTCTCTTCTTCTTCATTTGGAAAATAAATAATTCAAAATCTCAAATAACAACAGAAATATGGGAAATTGAGAGGCCGAAGGGAATTAGCTGACGGGCTAACTATCATGATACAACCATAAATAAACAAATACAAGAAAAAAACGAATGTCTAGAACATGGGAAAGTCAAGGCGACTGATACGACGTCTCGACGCTGGAGAGACAGAGGCAGAAACCTGAGAATCTGGATGCGTGCCCTAAGGGGAGATAGAGCCATAGAGGTAGAAACCAAGTGTATTTATGAAAAATATTTCACAATTTAGCTTATTATCCTAATATAAAATCCGGTTAAAAACTTAAAAGAGGCCCAACTCTCTCAAGGCCCAAACCTGTGCCAAACTCTTCCCCGCTCGCACCCATATTCTCATACGCACGTTTGCATCACGCGCCTACCATATGGCGCTTCTCCGTTTCTCTCAGATAGGGCTGTTACTTGAGCCGAGTAGCTCGAGCTCGGCTCGAAAAAAGCTCGACTCGGACTCGCTCGAATTAAATATGAGCCAAGCTTGAGCAGAATTCTGAGCTCGAGCTCGGCTCGAGTAGCTCGTATAGCTCATTTTATTGGTGAAATTACAGTTCTCCCCTATGTTTTATTTAACCCCATGTAAATAAGTTTTATTTAACCCCTTCTAAATAGGGCGTATATCTCATTTTGTAGGTGAAATTACAGTTATGTCCCTAGGTTTATTTAACCTCTTTTTCTAAAGAGTCTGTCAGTCGTTTTGCCTTTTGAACTCCATTCACTTTGAATCATAGATCTACATTTTGTGAGTAGCTCGAGCTCAACTCGGCTCGGCTCGAGAAAATGAGGCTCGAGCTCGAACTCGGCTTGTTTGTAAACGAGCCGAGCTTGAACACCCACTACTCGAGCTCGTTAGCTCGTATATCAGCCCTACTCTCAGACTTGGATTTGGCCACCGGATCTCGCTCATCAAGCAGCGCACGCATTATACGAAAGGACTCGAATGATATGAATTTTAGTTGTTGCAGTTTTTGGGTCGTTTTTTTTTTCAATTACTGGATCCCAGTGAATAATTAAGTGAAATTGTTTTAGATTTGATATCTGCCTTTGAATTGTCGTAGTTTTCGTAAACTTTAATTCGATTTTTCATTGATCCAGAATGATTGGTTCTAAATATAGGGGGAAACAGTGGTTTATGATTCATTCTAAAATAATCAATTTATGTTAAATTTGGTTCAGAAAATTAATATATAAGATGCGGTTCAGGAAATTAACAAGAAGTGGTTCAAGATATTAACAAGAAATGGTTAATAAAGTCAAAAAGAAGTAGTTCATGACTGATTGTATATATAACACATGGTTTATGAAGTTAATAAGAAATGGTTCATGAAGCTAACAAAAAATTAATGACTCATGACTTGTATATGAAGTTAATAAGAAGTGCTTCAACCATTTTACTCGTAATAATTTAGATCTTTTGAACTGTATGGTTCAGACCATTATACTATATGGTTTAGACAATTTATATTAATTATATGATTCAGATCATTTATACTATATGGTACATAGGATTTATATTATATAATGGTTCAATCATGTTACTCGTTGTGGTTCAATTACGTTACTCGTAGTATATTGCATACGTACTATTATTTTCTCCCAAAAAAAAATAAAGGAAAAGGTTAAGCAATTGAAGAATTGAAACCAAAAATAAATATTATCAAGACACTGAGAAGGGCATTAACAAATGGTCTAATACTCGTTGTGGTTCAATTACCTCTTTAGTACGTAGTATATATCAAGAGGTTCAAGACACTGGGAAGGACACTGAGAAGGGAATTAAAACAATTCGGACCAAAAAACTAAGACTTGGATTTATGTACCCAAAAACCAATAAAGAAACCGGTTTGAAGATGTGGAAAAGGAGGTGTACATTGATGACAGTAAATAAAGGAAAGCATAAGAAGAAGACGCTCGAAGATGAATGGATCGAGAATACTGATTTATGTTAGTTATGAGATCGAGAATGAATTGAGCTCGAAGATGACAACAAACAGAGGAAAGAACAAGAGGAAGACTACGCTCGAAGATGAACGGATCGAGAAAATTGATTTATACTCCCCGGCTTCACTCCACATTCGAAAACGAAAGTGCACACTTCCCTACAACCACCCTTTGGATAACAAAAAGTGTACGCCACCAATCTAGGACTTTCTTTTCGCCTTTTGAAGCGCCAGTCGCGTAGGGCGACCAGGCTTAAGTAGCTCGAGACCGGGCATGTGGGGTATAGAGACGGACCCTGACAGGTACCATTTCTTGGTTTTACCAGGCCAGTGAGTGAAAGGGAGGGATCCAACACGGGAAGACATGCGAACTCATCTAAGGAGTCTAGCTCCGAAAAAGGTGCGTAAACGGAAGGGATAACTAGAATGGAAAAGTATAAAAAGGAAAAGGAAGAAGTATGTTACTGTATTTGTTTCACTAGTTATCTTTCTACCAGTAATAGGTATTGGCATTTACCCCGATTTCGTTCTCTCATTATCGGTTGAGAAGGTACAAGCTATTCTATCAAATTTTTTTTATAGATAGTTTTAATTAAAAAAACTTTTTTACGTAACGCAAAAAAACGAATTGAATTGGAATTTGAATCGGATAGTTTGACGTTTGTGAGAACAATTTGAATCACTATACTACTTGATTGAAATGGATCTCGACGAGGTGTGCTTCTTTTTATATGTATTTGGGATATACCCTGTTATGGTGATGATTGATTGCATTTGCATGCTCGATCAAGTTACACACATATGTTGCAATAAGGGATATATATATTGTTGTGATGTCTTGGGATTGTCTCACATCGAAAAACACGATAACTCGAGCAGGTCCGGCCCTTGGGGAGGGCAAGGCGGGCGACTGCCCTGGGCCTCCGATTTTACGGGGCCTCATTTTTTACTAATTTTAATATATATATATATATATAATAAAACATTTTTAAAATTAACACAAGTGTCTATTGGCGTGGTGGTGGTTGGATTGCTACGGGACATGCATGTTCTTTTACGGTCACGGGTTCGAATCCCAAATTTAGCACAATTCTCAACATTCTAACCTTTTTTTCTATTGGTTAGGCCGCCCCACCTATTTCTCTTCATTTATGTAACTAATTTTGAGACCTCAATAAATTTCATCAAGTCATAGAGTATTAAATTATTAATTCAAATTTAAATACAACTAATCTTTTAGCTTCATTTTATAATTATGTCATTCATAAACAATTTTAGTTTTATTAACACGGACATTCAAGAAAAAAAAGCTTCATGGTCATAGCTATATTTATATTAATTGAATTGAATCAAATAACATGTTTCAAGGAGTTTTAGAATATATATATATAGAAAAACATTGGGGTTTTGTGTTTAAAATCAAATGACACAAATTTAAACGTGCAATATATAAATTATTTCTAATTGCATAACTATAAATTTTATAGAGTAAAAGATTGATGAATATAGCTTGCGTACGTAATCTGTACTATGAACATTTTGTATAAAATTTTTAATATAAATTTTGCCGGTGATTTTCTTAAAAATTCTTATTTTAAAGAGTTTTCTATAATTTTCCTTAAATATCAACAAAAAAATCTAAATTTTTTTAACATACTCATCCTTAAGATATAAAAAAATTTAAAAATTACATATAAAATTTATAATTTATAAAGTTATGACCCGGGCCTCCAAAATTGATTGGACGGCCCTGAACCCGAGCCTTGCATATAAGTCAGTGGGCCACTCCTCCTATTGCCAATTGGTTTTATGATGGAACCCCGCTGGTCTTGTGTGCTCGGCTCGGGTGCGCATATGCGCTCGGACGTGTGAACCCCCCACGGTTATATGGCCCACCTGGATTTATCATATATATTCCTTCCTAATTTTTAAAAAATCTAAAACTAGTAACATTTAACAACAATAACAACAACTACCCAGTATATCCCGTCAAAGCAAGATCCGGAGGGTCAAGATGTACGCACTCATTCCCCGAGCAAGTCGAGAGAGTGTTTCCGAGAGACCCTGAATAATAGGATACTAGAATTATGAGAGAGCATAACTCATAAAAAGGAAGCATAATCATATATAGACGAAGCAAGGGGAAGATAAAAGAAGCGAGGACAAAAGGACAAAACATAAAAGCTCAAAATACTATCCCTCCGCAACCCGAATGCACCGCCTCCAGTGGTCCCTGTCTGAAGTCAAATCTTCCGACAGGTTTAGAAGGTCGAGATCCTTACAAATAACCTCCATCAAGCTCTTCCGTGGTCTACCTCTCCCTCTACAGATATCTCCGAGATCCAAACTCTCACACCTGCGAACCGGGGCCGAAGACGGTCTCCTGCACACGTGCCCAAACCAACGCAGTCTACCCTCCCGCAGCTTGTCCACTATACTCACAACTCCAACCTTGCTCCTAATGTCCTCGTTTCTGATTATTTTGAAATCTTAATGTTGTATAGATTTGTTATTTTTTATTTTAAACAAAAGTATGTTAAATTTTTTTTAATTTTTTAATTTTTTTTAATTCACTGAAAATTTGAACTACATATACATAGATGGTAAACGGGCAACAAGTTGCGTCGCCAACCCCTTCTGAATAGCAAACCCAATCCTTTTGAATACGACATCCATAGATCTAGGGGACATAACATTACTATGCATAATCTTTTGGACTCGCTTGAGAAGCTCGACATCATCAAGTGCCAAAAAACCAAAGGTATCAAACGCAAACGGAACGAATACGTGTTGATTGTCAATACATGCTTTCTCATGTTTGACCACTTTAGCTGCGGCCGCTTTGAGACTCAGAGCTCGTTTGGTTGAATGCGGAAAGTACAATTCCCGGGAACATACTTTCCATGAATTGAACTCCCATTAAATGTACTTCCCATGAATTGAAAAAAATTATTTGGTTGAATTTTAGCTTTTAGAAATATAAATAAAGAAAATAAAGAAAATTACATTAAAAAAGGTGGAAGTTGAACTTACCTAGTCCCCCTAGGTAAGTGATCTTCCTACGAGTTAGAGGAATTGAAATTTCTATGAAGTTGAATTTCTGTGTCTTTCTGTTAACCAAACACAGGAATATATCACACTACACGAGTTTTTAAACTTCCTAGGTTTTTAACCTACTAACCAAATGAGGCCTTAAAGAATACTTCATAAAAGCATCTCTAATATTTTTTTAATCATTTTAGAGATTTTAGGATTTTTGAAAAAAATTAAGCTGTTTTTATCCAACGTATCCAATATCTCATTTTTTTAAAATAGAGAAACATTAAAAAAACAACAATAAAGATACTTCTTCAAATCTATTACATTCTCTAAAACTAAATATTTTTCTAAACTTTTAAAATGAGAAAGTTAGTTATTAGAGTTGTAACAAAAAATAGTTGATAAAATGTTATTTTTTTGTATTCTCATTTAAAACAAATTTCGAAAAAATGGTAGGAGATGGTCCAATTTATATCTTCCATATATAGGTATTTTAATCTTATTAAAAAATACATAATCGAATGTTTTAATGGGCCAAAATATGACATGAAGATTAAAGATTAAGATTTTATTTCTATTTTTTTAAACATGGAAGTAATTAGAAACGACTCCAAATATACCGAGTATAGTGTTTTGGGCAGAAGATCTATTAAGGCCCACCCATGCCAAATCTTTTAGAGGCCCAGGCCCAATATCCAATAGCCCATAGCCAAACCCCAAGTCAAGATTTTATCATATAATGGGTCCGTCCGGAACTCGGGATCTAGCAACTCTCACCCAGTCTCCGAGTTGATGCGAATCAGCGACAGGGTTTGATCTGCTCCGTGGTTCGTACAACGGCGGGAAAAATGTGGCGCCGAAATAGTTTCCCTGCAAATCAAGATTCCGACCAGGTCCTCTTTTTCCGTTTTACCCCTCTCTCTGTCTCTCTCACGATCCAGGTTTGTTTGGTTTCAGACGAGGAAGAATTTGAGGTTCATTGTTCGGAACGCCGTGTTTCGTTGGATGGTCCTAGCAAGAGGGTGAGACCTGAGAAACAGTTAGTTTCGCTATGCAATTTTTATTTTATGTCATAATTTCAGCTGGTTCATTTTGTACATTCTGCCTGTTGTCATAAGCTGGTTGGTTGAGTAGTTTCAGATCCAGTTCCTGCTTTTCATTGAATAAGTTGGTTGGATTGAATGTCATTTGCGCTGATTTTGATTGAAGTTGAGTAGGTAGTATTAGCAATTACATTATCGTCGCAAGCATATTAAGCTAGTTTTATTTTAGGTCAAGTTTGAATTTCATCCTGTGTAGTAATACTGAAACGCATTAGCGTCATCTCGACTTTTTATTTAGGGAAATTCCGGATGGTGCCCCTGAAGTTAAGGTTATTCCAACTGGTGACCCACACTTTTATTTTTTCCGGATGGTGCCCTCGTACTTTCCTAAATTTCCACCCCGTACCCTTAATGTCCAATACCCCTTAACACCGTTTCTCTTTTACTCTGTAATTTTAATTTTTTTTTAAAGAAAATTGATTTCCTTTCTTCAACCCATGTCGAGCATACATAACTTGGCCACCATGGTTGCGAGCTCGAGTCACTTTCCGCCACTTCCTCAACGGAGATCCCAAGGTGTTGGCGCCGCCTCCTTCAAGTGCGCCGCTTTCAGGGCGGTTGGCTACCCTCCTTGGATGCCTTATGGCTACCCCGGTGCATCGTTTCGTGGACCAGTCCCATATCCCAACCGTCAGCAGGGCTTGTTGGGTCCTGCTCCCCGTCCGTCGTCCGATCAGGCATACCCGACTGATGTGCACAACGCCTTCTCTTCCATGCAACTGACACCCCCTGACGGCGCTTGGTACATGGACACTGGCGCTACCTCTCATATGACGAACTCCTCAGGTACTCTCTCATCTCTTTCTTTTAAGGGTCCTGCTCATTCTATTATCGTCGGCAACGGTGGTCGCCTTGCTACTTCGGGCATTGGCCACACCACACTACCAACCCCTACCAACCCTTTGCACCTCAACAATGTCCTTGTTGCCCCCAAACTTGTCAAAAACCTTATCTCTGTCCGTCGGTTCACCACTGACAATAATGTTTCTCTTGTGTTTGATCCGTTTGGTTTCTCTGTGAAGGATCTTACTACGGGGGTTACTCGTCTGAGATGTAATAGCACCGGGGAGCTCTATCCTGTGTCGTCACCATCACCATCCAGCCCGTCAAGTCCAGTCGCCCTCTCGGCATCATCATCCAGTCTTTGGCATGCACGCCTTGGTCATCCCAGTCCTGCAGTTTTAGATTTACTTCGTTCTAAGAGTCTTGTCCAATGTAATAAAGAGCTTCGCTCTAGTTTATGTTCGTCTTGTCAGTTAGGCAAGCATGCCAGACTTCCTTTTCAGCGATCTTTAAACACTACATTTGCACCTTTTGATATTATTCATAGTGATATTTGGACATCTCCTGTGCCTAGCAAGGAGGGTCATAAGTATTACCTTTTGTTTCTGGATGATTATACACATTTCTTATGGGTTTTCCCTTTGCACTTTAAATCTCAAGTGTTCCCTATCTTTGCCAAATTCCACGCTTACATCAAAACACAGTTTCACACCTCTGTCAAGTGTTTCCAATGCGACAATGGCCGCGAATTTGACAACAAAGATTTCCACACTTTCTTTAATACCAATGGGATATCCTATCGCTTGTCCTGCCCCTACACCTCTCAACAAAATGGCAAAGCCGAACGAATCATCCGAACCATTACCAATATGATGCGCACTCTTCTTTTCCACGCATCCATTCCCCTCCTTTATTGGCCTTACGCCTTGGCCACCACATGCTACCTCCTCAACATTCTTCCTTCCACCACCCTCAACCATCGCTCACCGTTTCAGGCACTGTATTACACTTTGCCCATATATGATCACCTTCGTACATTTGGTTGCCTGTGCTTCCCCAATCAGGCATCCACCGCCCCCCACAAGCTTCACCCTCGCTCTACCCCTTGTGTCTTTCTTGGCTACCCGTCTGATCATCGCGGTTACATTTGCCTCGATATCAAGACTCACAGGATCATTCTCTCTCGTCATGTCACCTTTGATGAGTCGCGATTTCCCTTCGCATCTCCCACACCTCCTGTGTCGTCGACAGAGTCTGAGTCACCATTCCCTCACTTCATTCTTCCCCAGAGCTCTCCCGGTGCTCCTGCGTCTCCCCCTCCCCCACCTCCCCCGCCACCATCTACCAACAGACCACACACCCGCAGCGTCTCCGGTGTCTTCAGACCCCGTCAGATCATCTCCATGACCACCGACCATCACGCCGCTATCCACCTCCCTTCACCTCGACAATCACCCGCGCCTCACCTACATGCGGCGGCCGCGACATCGAATGCTGCGCCCGCCGCAACCCCATTTGCGGCGCCCGCAGCCACAAACTCGTCCCTGGCGGCGCCCGCCGCAGCCCTTGCTGCGCCCGCCGCAACCCCATTTGCTGCACCCGCCGCGTCGAACACCTCCCTGGCGGCGCCCGCCGCAGGCTTTGCTGCGCCCGCCGCAAGCAGTGCTGCGCCCGCCGCCTCTGCACCCGCCACTTCCTCCTCCCCGCACCTTGCGCCTCTTGCCCCCGTCCTTCCCGACTCCCAGACCTCCCTCTCCCCCATCCCCACCTCCCACAAAACAGCCCTTCTCGACCCGAATTGGCAGGCGGCTATGCTCGACGAATACAGGGCCCTTACAAAGAATGGTACTTGGGTTCTTGTCCCTCGCCCTCCCGCGGCGAACGTCGTTCGCTGTATATGGCTCTTCCGTCACAAGTTCCGCTCTGATGGGACGTTGGAGCGCTATAAAGCACGTCTTGTCGTCAACGGTCGATCCCAGCAGGTAGGTATTGATTGTGATGAGACCTTCAGCCCCGTGGTCAAGCCTGCCACTATCCGAGTGGTATTGAGCTTAGCTCTGTCGCGCAAATGGGCCATTCATCAGCTGGATGTCAAGAACGCTTTTCTGCATGGTCACCTGAATTAGACAGTCTACATGTTTCAGCCGCCGGGATTTACTGATGCCGATCGTCCTAAGCACGTCTGTCTTCTGAAGCGCTCTCTGTATGGTCTGAAACAGGCTCCGCGAGCTTGGTTCCAGCGCTTTGCTTCTCATCTGCTCCGCTTGGGTTTCATTGGCAGCCGCTCGGATTCGTCCCTGTTCATCTATCACAGAGGCTCCGACATGGCATTTCTGTTACTGTATGTTGACGACATCATTCTCACCGCCTCTTCTGATGCGCTTCGGACGTCGATTATTTCACAGCTAAGTGCTGAATTCGCTATGTCAGATTTGGGTCAGTTGTCTTACTTCTTGGGAGTTGCTGTTCAGCGGCATTCGTCTGGCCTATTCCTCTCACAGAGTAAGTATGCTGCTGAAATTGTTGCTCAGGCTAAGATGAGTAACTGCAATCCGGTCGCCACCCCTGTCGATACATCCAACAAGCTCAGCGCTCACTCTGGTCCTTTGGTTGATGATCCGACTTTGTACAGGAGCCTTGCTGGTGCTCTTCAGTATCTCGCCTTCACCAGACCTGATATCAGTTACGCCGTTCAGCAGATCTGCTTGTTCATGCATGCACCCAGGGAACCCCACTTTCATGCCTTAAAGCGGATCATTCGGTACATCAGCGGCACACTCGAGCTCGGCACCACGATCACTCCTTCCTCTAAGCTTGACCTTGTTGCTTACACTGATGCGGATTGGGGTGGTTGTCCTGACACGCGTCGCTCCACGTCTGGTTACTGTGTCTTCCTCAACGACACCCTTGTGTCGTGGTCGGCCAAGCGTCAGTCTGTCGTGTCTCGCTCCAGCGCTGAGGCCGAATACAGGGGCGTTGCCAACGTTGTCTCTGAGTGCTCTTGGCTCCGCAATCTCCTGCTTGAGCTCCGTTGCCCTCTTATGAAGGCCACTCTGGTCTACACTGATAACATCTCTGCAGTCTATCTGGCTAGCAACCCGGTCCAACATCAACGCACGAAGCACATTGAGCTTGATCTCCACTTCGTCAGGGACAAGGTTGCCATAGGACATGTCCGCGTTCTACATGTCCCGTCCTCATATCAGTACGCTGATATATTCACCAAGGGTTTACCTAGACAGTTGTTCATTGATTTTCGCTCCAGTCTCACTGTACGAGCCCCTCCAGTTTCGACTGCGGGGGTTTGATAGATTACATAGGTCTTATTATTGTATAGTGGGTCAAAAGCCCATTAAGGCCCAATACCTTTGTAACCTATATATATATATATATGTTATATCAATGAATGGAAACCCTAAGGAGGACATTACAATCAATCTCATAATCTCACAGTAGTGGCCTGACAAGCCCAAAGTCCGACGATGAAGTTCAAGAACACCCAAAAAAAACCAAATCGCGCTCATCTCAAAGTTCTATAACAAATTAATCAAATTGAGTATATATTTTGTAGATTCTAGGCCGAGGTTCTCAAATTCCTCAACAAATTTGAACAAAAAACCATCAAATCTCAGATCTAGATTTGGGGGACATTACTGACGTGAGACGAGAAGCCTAGTGGTGAAGCTTCACCCCGTGTTCCCGAACGAATTCCAAGACTAGAAGACGAACAATCGGCTCCAAAACGGCCGAAGAGTGGCATCATAAGAGAACTCAAGACGCAATTGGCTGCTGCAAAGGAGCGCTTCATGGATAGGAAGAAGGCAAAGGTGATAAAACCTAACCCACAAATATGGAAAAAAAGAAAAAGAAAAGGCAGGTGCTTTCCATGGGATTCAAAAAGTTACCAAGAACATTAATCAAATTATTTATGGTTTGAAATTCATCCAGAATTTCATGAACCATCCACAATTGGTTGAAGAGGGATATTTAATGTGAGGAATCAAGAATTGTTGTTGCCCATGAATTTATAATAACCAGGATCCAATAGTCATTCAGATTAATTAAGTGAAAAGGAAGATGAAGCATGGAGATGATTTTTTTAATCTGAGGAATGAGGGGAGAAAAAAATTTGAGGAATTTAGTTGAACTGGAAATCCACCCTTGCCAAACCGACCTCATCGAGTCACCGTGATGAATGATGAATATCGAAAGATATTTAATTATTAATAAAAGAAACAAAACATGGGCTGATGAAAGGTAATTACTCCCTCCGTATCGCAAAACTTGTAGTTTTAACTTTATGCACACTTATTAATAATACCTATATTTCCTTTACTTTATAGGATAAAGTACCTAAAAACACTAATTATTACCTATAAAAAGAGCAATCATTACCTATAAAGATAATAACTATAGCTAAAACAACAAGTTTTTTGATACAAGTTTACTACTCTAAAACTACAAGTTTTGCGATACGGAGGGAGTAATATTTTTTTAATAAAACAAACGGTGTTAAGGGGTATTGGACATTAGGGGTACGGGGTGGAAATTTATGAAAGTACGAGGGTACCACCCGGAAAAAATAAAAGTGTGGGTCACCAGCTGGAATAGCATTAACTTCAGGGGCACCATCCGGAATTTCCCTTTTATTTAAGGTCTCCCTTGCTGAATCGGCATTATGGAAATTTTTATTTCTGCAAGTGGCTACTAGTTGCATTCTCAGCAATGAACAGATCTTAACTATAAACCACAGAGTCATGACAGAAAAACTTGTACTGTCTTGGATTTAGGTGGAGACTACAAGTTTTTTTTTTTTTTTAATGAATCTGCTCAACATTGCTCAGTGCTCACCATGAAGCTGGCTTTTGCAACGTTCTGTGTTAATCTGTACCATTAATGTCAATGAGGCTTCAGCATGAGAACTAAATAATACAGTATATTATTTGTCAGCATAAGAAAATTTCATGGCCAAGGATGATTATGTGGGTGATAACAATGCCAATGTGTACTATATAGTCTGATATTACGTGTGATTCATGGTGTGATATGGGGAGTTTTGATATCTGATTATTGTTTTCAATCCAACAGGAAAAACCCAACCTTGCATTGCAGTTTGAGCTATTATTAGGTTCATCTATTGACTACTTCAGCCTGTTTCTTTTTCCTTTTTTGTCTTTTGAGATTGTAATTCCCCACAAGAACAGGAAGATGAGATACCGCTGTGCACTCCTAGTTAGGTGTTGGAAACTTGAAAGAAAAGCATGCAACCCTTTATGATGTATTGCATGCCACTAATAGGAAATTAGTCACTGGGAACTTACTCTTTTCATAATTTATGAGATATGATGGTTAGATCACTGAACATTTTCTTCTTAGCATGCAAAATTGCAAAAGAAAATATTGTAAACAATATTATATTTAATTACTTATGGTCAACTGTGATCCCTTTGATTTGATATTGGTGAATGTAAACAGGTGGAATAAAAACGAAAGAGGGGAAGAAGCATATAGCTGATGAGGTATGTCTTCTTATAAATTATAACCATACAACAGTAAAAAGCAAACTTTATGTTTGTTATTGTCCATGGCATGGCATCAATGTGAAATCCAAATTGATTAGTGCAATCTGAACATATAGTCTATGAAGGATTATTCTGCTTGTAGTAATCGACACAGGCCTTATATTACAACACTGAGCCAAGAATGCATTTGACTGGATATGCTCTTCTGACAACAGACATATTTGATTCAACATGGAAGAATTTGTCATGCTCTCGGCATTTTGAGCATCTTTTATCATTGTATAGCAATAAAACTAGCTGTTACAAGTTACACTTTAGCTGTTACTAGTGTCACTGAGGGTTTTGCAAACAGAAGAATGCAGGTTGTTCTTCTGAAGATGAAGTTGAAATGCCACTCTTTAATAAAGATGCTTTTGATGTTGGGATTAAAAATGAGGAGAACGACAATGTTGGTCCTGCTGGACCAGCAGGCGGAGCCAGGAATCAGCCGAGGGGGGGCTCAAGAGCAGTTTGAGACAGCGAGTCCTTATTCTCTCGTTGCGCGGCGGCCACCAGACCCTGGAGGAGAAGTGCGGTTTCTCTCGGCGCCTCTACCAAGGGGAGATGAAATTATAAATAAAAAAAAAGGCCTAGAAGGCTACCAGAGGTTAGCATAAATTAAAAAAAAAATTGAATTATGAGGCAAAATGGGGATCTCGGCTCTCGCAAGTGGAAATGAAATAAAAAAAAAAAAAAAAAAGGCCTAGAAGGCCAACAGAGGTTGGCATGAATTAAAAAAAAATTGAATTATGAGGCAAAATGGGGGGGGGAATCGAACCCCTGATCTCTCTCTCCTTAGGCAAACATTCTACCAATTGGGCTACAAGGGACAACTTGTCTTATTAAGACCTCCTTTGTTATATATATAAAAACATACATTTTTTTTTTTTTTTTTTGTATTTTCCAGGGGGGGGCTCGAGCCACCGCATGCCCCCCCCTCCCTCCGCCCCAGTGCTGGTGCTACATCCTGGTCCAAGATACATGAGAAGCTTGTATCTGATGTGAAGGTATTGTTAACTACCTCTCTTGAGTCTTGGCTGTATAGACATGCCATTCAGATTTTTGCTTCTTATTTGATTTTCTATATTTTGGTAATGAAAGAAACCCTAGCTTGATAATTAGGGGCCTAAGGTATCAACAACAAAAAATTTGCATGTGATCTGCTGTTTATAGAGGTACAAATAGGTATCTTCAATTGCCTGAACACAAGGATGCCATTTTTGCAGCAACATACCAATTAAGTTCAGAGGAATTTCATATACTGAAGGTATTTTTCATATTAGGCACCCATGCTTGAGGTTTTGGTTCTTGTAACTTCTTGTGACACCTATTTAATGCTAGATTTAGATTCTGTGCATATAATCATGCTTCAGTTATTTCAAAAATTTCTATGTAGTTATGTTTAATCCCACAAGGTTTTACTATTAGGTTATTGTGTTATGTTCTTTATAGCTTTTAAAATATATTTTCTACATATTATTTCTCTAAATGTTCTCAAGGACCAACAACAATATTGGTTTGAGATTTCATAAAAACCCCTTTCTTATTAACATGAGATTCAACTTGTGAATGTTGAACGATCACTCACGCGCATAAGTGGAGGATGAAGAAGTCAAAAGTCCAAGATTTTCACCTTAATAGAGATGTCAACTCACCTGTGTTTTTTACTTTTGAATTACTAATATTACAGGAAGATGCTTCTACGTGCAAGCTAACATGAACGACGTTAGCATTGTTGCTATGAATTATAATGGCTGTTACGTCAATATGGTGCACAAATATCTTGACTGTGAAACTTAAATTGAGTTTATTTCTATGTAAATTCTAAGCATCTCCTCTTGGATATGTTTATAAACCCCCTTTTATTGTGCCAAATATGTATAAGTTCCAATTGATTCGCAGCAGGCAGCTTTCGGTTTCATTAAGACTTCTTGGAACTATCAAACTAATGAAGGATCGGTGTAAATACTGCAGGTGGAAGGGTGAGGAACCAGCCAAAGTCTTTGCATTCTAAACCATATCATCAGCAAGTTGTTAGGCACTCTATTCCTGCTGAGGGAGGCTGCTGCTAACCCTACGGAAGGTTTGAAGGGGAGATTCATCCATGAATCAGAAGATGAAGTAGCTGCTAAAGGATTTGGTGGACATGAATGTGCAAAACACTCCATGGCTGATCTTCTTGATGATCTCCAGGAGAAGAATTTTGGTCAATATGCGATGCCCAAAAGGGTTCTTCTTTGTTCTCTGATGACTTCCACTTGCTCTTGAATTTCTTGATTTCTGCATCTGATTCAAGGTTCTCTCTGGTAGGTTGGATGGAAAGGACGAAAAAGAAAGGTGCTTGTCAATAGAAATACATCACTGATAGAGAAGGGAATTTCAAATGATGAAGACAGTTTTTTTTTACCAGAGCATGCAGCAGCGGACAGTTGGAAAAACTTCAGAAAGTGACTCTTGGGAAAAGGAATATGATTTGGATTTCCTGAAGAATATGCGGTCTGAAGCACCGGGAGGTGAAATCTTACTGATTTACTTGCTTCAGTTTCATGCCAACTACGTTTGAAGTAAATACAAAATACCGCATCAACACATCTAAATGGGCATTTATCCCAACTTTTACATTCAGATGAAGCCGGATACATTGATGTGAAAATCTTGTCAAGATCATTTGAAGCAAAGTTGACAGTTTGCCTTTGCTCAATTCAATCCATGGGTATAAAAAGGTTTGAGAACTTGAAATCAGTGTTCTACTTTCTGTCATTACCTTTCTTTCGCAGGCAAGTGAAAACTGATTGCAGTGAATTCTCATGTTCTTGCTTTGCAGAGCTCTGTATTAAAAGAGGAATCTGAAGAGGAGAGGCTTATGAACACAAGGACAATCATCTTTACCTCAAGAACTTGCAGTGATGTCGAACTTGATGCAGGGTCGTATACATCCTCCATGGTGACTGGTGAGGTCCCTGAATCTTCTCCTAATATATATTCGTACATTTACACCAATTTTTTTCCTCGTCCTCTTTGCGACTTAGCTATAATAATTGAGTTAAAGCCGTTGAGAGTGATAAGTCAGAATTCTTGGTTTTTCTACAGGAAGGTGGTAAGAGTCCTAGGAGGCAATGTGGTAATGTTGGTAACATATTTCACACAAACTTCGACTTGATTGATATATGGTTTAATACATGTATACTTTGAGACTTGTTGTGTTTACTTCACCTGTCCTTTCTCCATTTCCGAGTTACACACCAGTAGTACACCACCTATGCTGTGTAAATTCTGTAATTATCTACCCTTTCAATATACTCCATCCGTTCGACAAAACATATCGTTTTAGAGTCTTAATTTTGTTTAACAAAATGTCATTATAGGTATTTTAATCTCTACTTTACAAAAATGTCTTTGTAATGATTAGTAGATTGTTAGTTATTAAGTAGATTGTTAGTTGAAGTTTTTGAGAAAGTAAAAAAATAGTGTAATATCAGATAAAAAAAAATAGTGTAATAAATAAGAGTATAATAATTTATTGATTTCCTTAAAATTTATGAAATAAGCTAAAATGACATTTTTGGTGAATAGAGGGAGTATTGGTTATCACTACTTTTTTGTCCTTTTTCTTTTATTATTTTTTAATTTATAAACATAGTTATTCTATTTACTGAGGATATGTTTTATTAAGGGTAAGTTCTCTTGCTAAATTCGGTAAATATACAAGATTTTTTGTGTGTAAATATACCCATTAGTTTTCGATTTTTTTTAATTAGTAAATTTATTTTTTTTTACCGAAATAGCAAAACAGATAAAATATTTTGCAAACTAGTCGAAACAAGACTAAATTGTTGTTTATAATAATGAGACTATATAACCATTAGGGATATTTTTTTTATTTCTTTTAATTTTCGGGTGTTTATTTAATTAAAAAGACTAAAAAATGAAAAGAAAAAAAAACATAAGAGCTATTGACAAGATATAAAAACATCTATTGACAAGATAATTTAAACTACATTCTACACTTTGTTTTTCACCTAGTTGAACATACCTATTTTTACCCATTACCCAATGAGACTCTCATATCGAAGTATGTGTTTTCATTCTTCCTATAATTAAGTTTTCAAGCACATATATTTATGGAATAACATTAGTTTACTATTGCGAGCAAATTAAAATTTGATGTGATGATATAATTCGGATTGATACTCATGTGTTTCAAATAACTTAGATGATGAAAATTTTCATTAAATCTATCATAACGAACATATCTATGATATGATTTGTGCATAACATAACATATTTCAACGATAATAAAGTTGCGAATTAAAATAGCAATATGCGTTAACAACTTAACAAGAAATCGAAACCCCGATGCCGATCTATCACATCTCCAAGGCTGCTACGAGGAAACCGTTCGAGAATCAATGTGTTCGCTTCTAAAGCCCTTTGCTTTGTATTTTCAGTCACGTACGCTTCGCATTGAATGACCAAATCAAGGAATCAAGCATTCACAAATTAATTAAATATGTTTGTCAATTGCAACTTATTGAAATTTCAACAACACAAGATCACCGGAGAAATTAAGGTGGAGTTAAAACAATTTGGACCAAAAACTAAGACTTGGATTGATGTGGAACAATGAGAAAGTAAGGACTTACCACTTACCGGAATATTGTTGATAGATTCTTCTCTTCTCAATGGTCCAATAAGATAAGACATGTTAACTTTGTGGTGAGCCGTAATATTTATTAACGCGGCTCACCACAAAATCAACATACCTTATCTATTGAACCAACCTTATTCTCAAACAAAAGAACTCGACGAGTGATGATGGATACAATGAAGGAGAAAAATTGAGTTGTAAGTTAATGATGACCCATATTTATAGATGTTTATTGATCTAATTTTTTAACTCAAAAGATATAAAGATAAAGATATCCTATATATATATATATATATATATATATATATATATATATATAGAGAGAGAGAGAGAGAGAGAGAGAGAGAGAGAGAGAGAGAGAGAGAGATTAAGATTAAGATTTGTAAGATCTATAATAAATTTAAGGAAAGATTAATATAAAAAAAGGAAACATTTAGATATTTGTACATATCTCTACTAGATCTAATCCGATTATATATAACCTTCTAATTTTAACCTCAATGGCAACATTATATCATCTATCATCAAAAGGAAACAAATAATATCATATCTTTTTTTTACACAAAGATTACTATATGCAAACACTTTACTAATTTACATTCCTTATCAATCCACGATCATCAATACTTTTAATATTACTTTATATACAATACATCAAGGAGAAATCATCTATGCTACATAGGTATTTCTCCTTATTATTATGTTTTTAACCATTTTTTTTTCATTGATCAATAGAACATACCAATATATGCTAAAGATAATATTATACCAAAATTTTCTCCATATTTAAGATAATATTTTACCCAATTTCATTAGATATTTATACATTTTTACAAGATTTTATCCAATTTTATTAAATATCGATATATTGTTTCCATAAATAAAGAAAAGCTCAATGTAATATTTTATTAAAATTTTGTCCAACTTTAATTACTCAATTTAGCATTACTAGATAAGATTTTGCCAATCATATAGCTATGGTTTAATCGAAGTATGTGTTTTTCATTCTTCCTATTAATTAAGTTCTGAGGCACATATATTTATGGATTAACATTAGTTTACTATTGCGAATAAAATAAAATTTGATGTGATGATATAATTCGGATTGATACTCATGTGTTTCAAATAACTTCTAATTTTTCATGAGTAGATGATGGAATTTTTCATTAAATCTATCCTATCGAACATATCATAAATGATTTGTGCATAACATATTTCAACGATTATAAAATTGCTAAAATGGATACCAATTTCATAACACGGGCATAGGAAGTACATTTTTTTCAGTTGGAATTATAGTTAACTTTTATTTTAATGATTTTTTTTGAAAAATATTTCACACCAATATATCTATTATTATTTCTTATTTTATAAGATAAAGAATAAGTTATCTTTTGACATGTCTACTTCTCTTTAATCATACCAATTAATTTTTTAAATATTTTTTTTCCGTTAATCAATTATAAAATATTCATATGTGTTAACAAGAAACCGAAACCGAAAATGGTGGCACGAGGAAACCGTACGAGAATGGGTTCGCTTCTACTAAATCCCTTTGTGTTTGTACTACTGTATTTCCATTCACGAACGCTTCGTATTGAAGGAGGGATTATATAATATTATAATAAAGGAATCAAGCATTAACAAATTAAGTAAATATATTTGTCAATTGCGACTTATTGAAATTTCAAAAACACAAGATCGCCGGAGAAATTAAGGTGGAATTAAAATAATTCGGACCAAAACACTAAGAATTGGATTGATGTAACCAAAAACCAATAAAGAAACCGGTTTAAAGATGTGGAACAAGAAGAAACTAAGGATTTACCGAAATATTGTTGATAGATTCTTCTCTTCGATCTCAAGTATATTGAATGGTCCAATAAGATAAGACATGTTAACTTTGTGGTGAGCTGCAATATTTATTAATGCGGCTCACCACAAAATCAACATACCTTATCTATCGAACCAACCTTGTTTGCAAACAAAAGAATTTAACAAGAGCGATGATGGATACAACGAGGAGAGAAATTGAGTTGTAAGTTAATGATGACCCATATTTATAGATGTTTATTGATCTAATTTTTTAACTCAAAAGATATAAAGATATCATTCTATATATAGATTAAGATTTGTAAGATTTATAATAAATTGAAGGAAATATTATATTAGTATAAAAAGGAAACATTTAGATATTTGTCCATATTTCTATATAATAAATATATATAAGATACTATATATCCGGAACTAAGTAACCAATTCGCTATGACAACTTGCTTCCATCCGGATTTGGACATTGTTAGTGACCTTAATCACATCGCTATCATGTTTGAAGATCGACACGCCCAACAATTCAAAAAAAGTACATGGCCTAAATCTCCAAGCATCAAACTCTTTGATCGAAGATCACCGAAAACTCGGCGGCGAAATCTTGCAGCTTCGAATCACTTTTGCCATGCTCCAAAACCCAATTGCCAATCCTATATATGTAAATGTGAGGAAGCTCATATCATATGAAATCAAAGTTAACAACTTTAGATGTAGAAAGAAGTTGATTGAAATGAAGAACGAGGGAATTCGATCAGCAGAAACGGTCAAACCGGGTTCAATCCTTTCTCAAATGCGAACCAAACAAACCCTTAAAATCCGGACCCGGTTCGGACGGTTCGGTTGTGCACTCTGCGACGACAGCTTAAGCAAGCAGCACCTCACTCACCGCTTCATTGGTGACGGACGGAGGGGAAGCTCTAATGGCGGCGGCGCTACAAGATCTGGAAAAGCGGCAATCGCGGATCCTCCAACGCATATCAGATCTTGAACTCTCTCTCCACCTCTCTTCCTCCCTCTCCCTCTCCTCTCCCGACGACGACGACGAAGAGCATCGCCGCGTTGACTCTTCCTCCGCCTTATCCGCCACCGTCGAACGCCTCTCCGGCATCCTCCGCTCAAACGGTGTTCTAGACTTCGTCTTCAAGGAAGCCCCCTCCGATTACTACGATCGGCCTCTCGAAGCAAGGCGAGACATTGTCGGCGCCGCCTCTATTCATCACCTCTGCAAAAGCATCGTCTTGGTATCCGATTTTCTTACTTTCTGTATCGCTCTTCTTTTCGTTTGTACAATTGAGCTAATCGGAATGTGAAAAAAGAGGAAATTTGCGACATTTGTTAATCAATTTGAAGGCCGTTTTAGGCATCTAGATATGCTGAAAACAATTCATCATTTTGATAAGCTGCCTGCTGCTGTAACTATGTTGTCGCTGCCTGGGAATGCAAGGGTGTGATTTTAATGTGAAATATTAGGTTTTATTTTGGTACGATTTTCATTTCGGGATAATGGATTTAATACTGTCCCTATATCAAAACCTGTTGTAGTTCCAACTCTGTGGAGAGCAAGTCTCTCAAAATTTAGGGCTTAAGTGTGTGTTAGGTTGCATAATTCATTTGAACACCACAGTGTGTAGTGGGGGATTCAATCTCAATGCAGATATTGATGAATTTAGCATTGTAAATTTTGCTAATTGAGTTTTGTGTTTGATCTAACTATTCAAGAACAAAACTTAGGGTTCTTGAACTTCGTGTGACACAATACAATGACAATGTTTTTGTTTGTGCTGATCACGAGCTTATAAAATATATGTTGGGCGTGTCAAATGAACCCTTAAACCAATATATCCTTGTTCTGTCATTGATCTACCGCAATCAGTGTGCTGTATAATACATTACTGCAACCCACTTCTTAGCATGCAAATAGGTTAGAAATCAATCAGTCATAGTTATGTATTATGACCTTAGTGAGACACATAATACTGTATTATTTTGTAGCTTGTAGTAACGTATTTTGTTTTGTACGGAGTATATTGAGAATTAGATGTATAGTGCTTATCTGATGCAGAGCTCCGCATATAACATTCAAATCTAATGTTATGGCACTTCTTTGGGGTGTTTTGTGCTTTTTGAGATACTTCATCTTTTAGGATGCTATATGCTCATAGAAAGATCAATGGCCACACAAGTGAATTTCTGAATTATTGTTTTATTTTATTTTATCTATTTATTTATTGTTGTTGTATTATGTTCTTCAGGTCAATACTCAAGCCCAATCTCATGTAATTGATTGCAGTGATCGCAAGAATTCAAAGTTTTATATGGTTGTAGTTCAGGTACTTTTGAATTTGTTAATGTTTATTAGAGTTTCTATGCCTTTGAATTTTGAGTGTGTGATTTTGCTCATCTTCCTGTGCAGTACACTGCTCGGTTCAATGCTGAAATGGTGAAGAATTTTCTTTATTCACTCAATAATGGCAAAGTTCCGAAAAAGAAAATCAACTGTATGTATTCGTTACATGCATATTTTAATCTTATTGTAGAAAAAGAATACATATGCCAGAAAGGAGGAGGTTATGGATAGTACATGAACTTTATTAGCCCTACTTGCATTTCATTTTACCTCCCTTTTGCTGATCATATTATGCAGGCAATTCTACAATGATCAGAGTCATGGTATCTTCCATTAGCACTCTATGTGGGTGCCTGTTCTTGAATGTACATTTACAGACTGATTATTTTGTGCAGTGAGGCTTGCACCCGAGGAGATCTCAACCAATTTGACTGGATACGGACACAATGCAGTGACCTGTATTGGTATGAAGATTGACATACCGGTACATGCATCCTCTTCTGTAGTATAATTTAAGTTCTCAGTAGACATTGTTTTTCACATCCCACGGCTTTAGTTACTTGTGCGATTAAACATATTTCAAGTATATACATAAGAATTACGAAGTTTATTCCAAGTCAGCTCTTTTGGTAAAAGTTCCTCAATCTGATTTCAATATTGAGAGTCCCTAAACATAAGTTGCATATATACATAAAAAGTTTATTGCAAGTCAGCGCTTTCGGTTTATCTTCATCTTTCGTTTGTGTATACATGCAAATTTTGTTTTGAGGTTGCTGTCATATGTTTATGTTTTGAGGCTTTATGAAGCAGATTACAAATATTGATTTCATTAAAGCTTGGCTGAGTGATGTGTCAAAATTGATGACATATAATGCAAAAAACTCAACTTGTATAATTATCCTTCCATCGTTTTCAGGTTATACTGGATGAAGCTATTACCAAACTTTCCCCCGACTTCTTCTGGTTGGGAGGCGGAGAAGTTGATTTGAAATGGGGCATCCGGACCTCTGAATTCATTCGCATTGTGAACCCATTTATTTGTAGGTGCAGCGCCACCTGATCTCTTCGGAAGTATTCTAACTTGCATCCCCAACGATGACGATTGTTCTGCCTGCGGAACTCATAATAGCATTCGTATCTAACGGATAGCACTTCTTTGTGATAGTTTCTACTTACTGAGATACATGTGTAATTTTTAGGAGATGAGCTTGCTACTCTACATTGCAGTGACCTTTCATCTTGTAGGAATGTGACCAGCCCAAAATGAATATTTTTTTTTTTTTATCTTTTGATTTATTGTTATTATAATTTTTTACTCAATCTTCCTCTGTGTTCATATACCGAGCTTTGAACCACAACAAAAAGCAGTTCGTCGAGTTGCCATAATCTCAGTGAGACCCTTCGCAACGTTCATTCTTGTTCAGATTGCTCAATCGTTGTTCGCTGTTAACTACTGCTCTTACTTCAGAACAACTTACAAAAGGGTTAGCGAATTTTTTTTTTGCAGAAAGGTAGGTAGATGTGTGCTTGAAATCTTCATTCCAGTGCTGAAACAAATGACAAGTCTAAATCCTATGCTGGATGCCTCGATCCGACAATGTAAAGAAATAAAGAGAATGACAAGGCTAAATATGCTTGAAATAAATCCAACCAGTAATCATAGAAATGCATATATTTCGCAGAGAAATACATAATCCAACTAAATAGTAGAAACACATATTAGATCCGGAAAAACAAGGCTCTCCACAAAGTCGAAAGCCAAAGAGTTTGCAGATCCCCAAAAGTTAGAAGTGATAAGGGTGCAGCCATGTTTGGGGTCATATAACATCAATTCATAATCGGTATCAGGATGCATACCATGAACTAGTAGCTTGCCACAATCTTCCAACACAGTGTGGACTTTCCAGATCCATACCTCATTCATAAGGTTAAAGCTGAACATCTTCCTCCATGATCCATTTTGCATTTTCCATAAATCACATGATCCATTAGGAGAACCAGTTTGGCGTTGCTTCCAGTGCACAACTGAAAGAGATTCTTTCCACTTACAAATATTGAACTCATCCCGCCGTGACCCTGACAACATCAACACTCGTAGCGGTTCAGGAAACTCAATTTCTCCCAACTTTTCCTGCCCAAAATCAAAGAAAAGTATAGCTTTGGATATGTATGACCGATCAGTGTATATCACCCAGTGAGCCACTCCACCTATCAGGACCTGTTGGGTATCAAAGTTGGAACTGTAGCAGCTTTTGATGCAGCCAGTATCGACTTCCGTCCATGCCAGTTTCATAGAGGATAAAATTGAAGCCCTTCTGGAGCGCTCAAGTCGAAATAGCACAATTTTGAAATCGTTGTTCGAAGGATCAATCCAGAAACCACAGTACTTTGACCCAGCACCTTTGTTACAAATCCAAGTTTGAGGCACAGGAACCCTAAAAGACCGATGGATCGCAGGGTTCCACAAGAAGAGGCGGTCATTGTTGTTAAAGAGACAAATCACACCATGAACGCCTCCAACAACTATAAAATGTCTCTTTGTGCGTCCAAGAAATTGATCGACCCTTGTTTTGACACTATGGTAGGAAGGGAGAGTGCGCGGATCAAGGAAAGCATAGTCCCGATAGTAGTTTTGTGCGACGAGGCAGGGCGTTTGGACGGCAAGGTGGTCAAGGACAAACCAATTGGAGGCGATGAGTTGTTTCCACGAATTGCACACACATCGGCATCGCAATAGGGCTTCAACGGGCAGCCGCTTGAGAATGGAAGCCAATAATTCATCGTCAATGTAGTCAGTGGCGGATCCAGGATTTTGGTCAAGGGGGGGCTAAACGTACGTCACCTTGACGAGTCTTCACAATGTCGGACCATATTCATTAACGGATTTCCACAATGTCGGATCACTAATAATAACCTATTATTTCTCCAATCAATATCTTTTATTGCTCCTAAAATCACCTCTAGAAACATCTTATTCAACCGCAATCGCATCACATTCTGAGATGAATTTGGAATCTGATTAGTTGAATGAGTTGAAGATCCAACACTTTGAGTAGATGACTTAGACCGCATAACAAACTTGTCCATATTACATACTTAAATAAAAAAACGAATTCAGAAACCACAATTCTAAATCACAAACCAAAAATTCACAAATTTATTTCTCAAAATCACAAATTTTAATCACAATTTATCGGAATTTATTATCAAAATTATAAATCCTAGTTGAAATTTAACTCAAATGGACAAATTATTATCAAATCCACAAATGCTTATCTCAATTGACTCTCATTTAAATGAATTGATCATAAAAACAATCAAATTAAAAGGTAGAGGATCTGTGTAAAAAAAATGCAATGGGGTTTCAACTGGTATTAAAAAGACAAGATTTAAAAAGTAGAGGATCTGTGTAAAAAAAATGCAATGTGTAAAAAAAATGCAATAGGGTCTCAACTGGTATTAAAAAGACAAGATTTAAAAGGAAAAAAAGACAAGATTTAAAAAGTAGAGGATCTGTGTAAAAAAAATGCAATGGGGTTTCAACTGCATTAAAAAGACAAGATGGGGAATCGAACCTGCGCCTCAAATTTCATTCATGAATTCTCTACCCGCTACTTACCACTGCGCCAGGACATTTTCTTGTATCGATATGGAACTTATTTATTTTTATTCCGAACAAAATCCCGAGATAGATATTAAAATATAACCTTATTTTTCTCGGATTGGGGGGGGCTTCAGCCACCCCGAGCCCCCCACCACAGATCCGCCTCTGAATGTAGTTCGACATTGAACACACAAAGCCCTAATTCTGTATAAGCAAAGCAAAGCAAGCCATTGTTTGTTTGTATGAATTTAGGGCAACAGATAAGACGAAATATGAGGTTGCAGAGATTTGGCTTCTCTTTGGAATGGATCAAACAAACCTTAATTGAATTCCTATCCTAATAAGAAAAAGGTCTAACCTTTACGCAGGAGCAAAACAGTGACAAAGAGGAAGCTTTCAACAGCAACTCCCCATGGCTAGACTGGATGGACAATGGAAGTGAAGCCGTGAAGAAAAGATATGACAAAAAGATATCAGGGAAAAGATATCATCAATAAAAGGTAAATTTTTCTGTTTTATAACTAATTGATTTCAATAGATGATTTCGGCAAAGATCAGTTACTTTAATCTCTATATTTTCGGTAAATATATTAATTGTGTACTGGAATCTCTTAAGATAGTTTCGGCAAATATCAGTTTAGATTAGGAAGCCTCCAGTTAAGAGTGTAGCTGGATCGTGAAATCCCTTAAGATGGGCTTCATTGATTAACAGTCCTCATTGCTTTGAAATCTCTTAAGATGTAGCACAAGTTGCAATCCATATATAGTACATTTCTTGTGTCTCTACCATCAAGTGGTCCTTTATAGTTAGTTCCCTCCAACATCGAGCGATATGCAAGAGCATTCGGAGAACATTCACAACTGGGTCCTAGAACAATGAATCTTCCGAGCATCTCTGAATTCAATTTGACAAACTCAAGCAAGTGAAAATCTATCATGGTAGTACAACATCTTCAAGCTTCATATCACACGACAACAAAAGAACTGCAAAACGCCTCACCTGAACCTTCCATTTTCAACCTGTTCTCAATATTTGACTTGATCAATTTGCAACAGGTAAATCTGTATCAAGAAGTGATATAGAAACCTAGATCATTTACTTGAATCTAACTGCAATGTGATTTTTTATTATATCCATCAAAATGGATGATCTCTTGGGAGGTGGAGAAGTTGATTTGAAATGGGGGCATCCGGACCTCTGAATTCATTCGAATTGTGAACCCTTTTGTTTGTAGCTGCAGCGCTACCTGATCTCTTGGGAAATATTCTATCTTGCATCCCCAATGAGATGACGATTGTTCTGGCTGAAGATTGAGGTGATGCTTCAAAGGCGAATGAGATGGTTGCATATTGATTTCAGCCTACGGAACTCATTCTTCCTCTGCGTTCATGTATTGAGCTTTGAATCACAAAACTACAGTTCGTCGAGTTGCCATAACCTCAATGAGACCCTTAGTAACATTCATTCTTGTCAGATTGCTCCATCGTTGTTCGTCATTAACTGCTCTTACTTCAGAACAACAATTGACAAAAGGGGTGGCGAATTCTTTTTTGCAAAAAGGTAGGAAGATATATGCTTGAAATCTTCATTCCAGTGCTGAAACAAATGACAAGTCTAAATCCTATGATCTTGGATCCGACCGGGCAATAAATAACCATATTGACATGGAAACAAATAAAGAGAATGACATATGCTTCAATATTATAGCAAAATAAATCCAACCAGTAATCATAGAAATGCATAATCCAACTAAATAGTAGAAACACACATTGGATCCGGAAAAACAAGGCTCTCCACGAAGTCGAAAGCCAAAGAGGATCTATATCCCCAAAATTTAAAAGTGATAGGGGTGCAGCCATGTTTGGGGTCATAATACAGTAATTTAATATCGGCATGTTTGGGATGCCTACCTGAAACTAGTAGCCTGCCACAATCTTCCAACACAGTGTGGACTTTCCACATCCATACCTCATTCGTATGGTTAAAGCTGAACATCTTCCTCCACGATCCATTTTGCATTGTCCATAAATCACATCCATAAAGAGCACCCGTTATTGAACTAAGGCCTTGCTTCCAGTGCACACCTGAAAGAGATTCTTTCCACTTGCAAATATTGAACTTGTCCCAGTGTGACCCTAACAGTGACACTCGTACTGTTTCAGGAAGCTCAATTTGTCCCAACTTTTCCTGCCTAAAATCAAAGAAAAGTATAGCTTTGGAGAGAGACTGATTATCGTATGTAACCCAGTGAGCCACTCCACCTATCAGGACCGGTTGGACATGAAAGCTGAAACTGTAGCAGCTTCTGATGCAGCCCGTGTCGACTTCCGTCCATGCCGGTTTCGGTTTCGTAGAGGAGAAAAGCGAAGCCCTTTTGTAGGGCACAAGCCGAAAAAGCGCAATTTTGAAATCCTTGTTTGAAGGATCAATCCAGAAACCGCAGTGCAACCCAACACCTTCAACACCTTCAGTACAAAATTGTTCAATCCAAGTTTCAGGCACAGGAACCCTGAAAGACCGATGGATCGAAGGATTCCACAGGAAGAGATGGTCATAGTTAAAGAGACAAATTACACCATGAACGCATCCAACAAATATAAATTGTTTCCGTTGTTTCTTTGAGAGTCCACAAAATTGATCGATAGTTGTTAAACTACGGAAGGAAGGGAGGGTGCGTTGATCAAGGAGAGCATAGTCCCGACGGTCGTTTTGTGCGATGAGGCAGGGCCTTTGGATTTTGGAAGGCCAGGTGGTCAAGGACAAACCAATTGGAGGCGATGAGTTGTTTCCACGAATTGCACACACATCGGCATCGCATTAGGGCTTCAACGGGCAACCGCTTGAGAATGGAAGCCAATAATTCATCGTCAATGTAGTTCGACATTGAAGCCCTAATTCTGTATAAGTAAAGCAAACAATTGTTTGTTTGTATGAATTTAGGGCAACAGATAAGACGAAATATGAGGTTGCAGAGATTTGGCTTCTCTTTGCAATGGATCAACAAAACCTTAATTGAATTCCTATCCTAATAAGGAAGAGGTCTGACCTTTACAAAGGAGCAAAACAGGGACAAAGAGGAAGCTTTCAACAGCAACTCCCAATGGCTAGGCTGGATGGACTCGCAGCACACCAGTGGCAGTGCACGCCGGAGAGTTCAACAACAATCTCTGTGCTCAAAATTCATGGAACAGAGGGTGATGGCAATTGGCAAGGGGAGCAATTATAAATCGAAGAGGATAGAGATAGAACGAGGAATTGATGTGTTTGGTTTAAAAAACGCTTTGCATAGAAGTTTATAAGGAAACTAGTATAATTCCGGTGGCAATATTTTTTTTTTATAAATAAAATCATAATAATATAACAAATTGCTATAAAATAAAATAAAATAGTTTTGATTCAATTTTTTTTATTTGAATCAATTTATTAGAAAATGTATAATATAATAAGGAATAAATTATATACTAATTTAATATTTTAAATTGAACAAAATTGATTAGAAAATTAAAAAAAATTATTTTAATTTGATTGATTGAAAACCATATAATTATGGTGGTGATGACACCTCGTAAAAAAGGATTATCTTTTAATAATTAGTTATAGAAGTTATAGATTATAGATAGAAAGATAGATTGTAGATTAGAAAATATATAGATATATTATAGATTATAGATTATTAAAAATTTTAAAAAAAATCTATTTTAGTTTGATTGGTTGAAGACCCTGTCATTATGGTTGTGAACTACTTGTGATCACACCTCATCAAAAATGCTTTTTTTTCTAGGTTTAGTTGATTGGTTAAAAAAATGTAGTAGGAAATGATATTGTGTAGTTTTTTTTTTGATTAGGAAATAATTCGAGAGGCAGGCATACCTGACAACTCGAGAGGCCGACGAAGTCGGCAGACGGTGAAACCGTCTATACATATATAAAAAGGTGCAACAACTACAAAGTGGGAGGCGTAATCCCGGACGAGCAAGCGCGCCAAACCCGTACACGCTGGAGACAACATAGACTAAAATCCGGTGCCAAGCATCCCCAAGCGGCGACACCGTTGGCCAGCGGTAAATCAGAAGCCAGTCATGTGGGCAGTGAAGACGATCCTCCAAGGAATAGCCTGACGCGGAGTCGCCTCGATACACACCACCACGACCCCAACCAATCCCGACACCGGTTGCCAGAGCTCCAGCACGAAAGAGAAACGTCAAGCAACAGGGATAACAACCAAGAACCAATTTGAAGCCGCACACCTTTAATCCTTTTCATACGAAAGAGAATTTATTCAACCCTAACGGGATTTTCAAGCCCTTGCGGGATTTAGACCCTTTCGGGTATTTTTTATTTTTTTATTTATTTTTTTTCCCCGAAGCCTTGGGCCCGAAGGACCCAAACTTGGGCCCAAAGGACCCGAAACTTGGGCCCCAAGGACCCGAAGCTTGGGCCCCAAGGAACAAGGAGGAGCAGGGGGATCTCGTCATGGCCGGAGGAGGGGCGGCCGCGTCGACACCGGAGAGGACAGCCGGACCAACGTCGACATCCAAGCACCGGCCGACACACACCACGGCCCAACCACCGGAGGTCGAAGAGGAGGCAACGCCGGGCGAAAAATGGCAGTGGCGGCCTCGAGTCGCCGAGGGGAAAAAACACCCCAGCCGGTCGAAACGGATGAAGAGTGGCCCGAAACGCCCGAGGATCAAGCCGATTGGGTTAAGAAAGGGGGATGGCGCGGTTGACGGTGGTGGCCTGAGAAGTGGCGGCGGTGGCGTTGGGTAGGCGGGGTGGAGGGATTAGGGGATTTTTAGGTTAGAGTTTTTTAGGGAGAGGGTGGTGGGGTGGTGCTGTGGTGGGGTGGCGGTGGTGGTGTGGTGCGATGGGTGTGGCGGTGGGGGTTTGGGGCCGGATTCTAGAGAGAGTGCCCCTCTCTAGGGTTTTTTAGGGAGAGGGTGGTGGGGTGGTGCGGTGGTGCTGTGGTGGGGTGGCTGCGGTGGTGCGATGGGTGTGGCGGTGGGGGTTTGGGGCCGAATTCTAGAGAGAGGGCTCTGCCCTCTCTCTAGATGGATAATGATATTGTGTAGTTAATATAAAATGGAATATTATTATGCAGTTAATATTAAATTTATTTGAAAAATAAGTTTTGAATTAATTCCATTGGTTAAAAATGTAGTATAAAATTATATTGTGTAATTAATATTAAATAATTTAGTTACCATAGTTAAATGATATTGTGCAAATAATACTTTTCAAATTTTACTTTGAATGAGAAGAGTACATGTTGCATAAATGCTTGTTAACCCCTTTTCAGGTGAGGACGCCTGAAAAGGGGTTAATCGACATGGGAGATATGGGTTAGAGTGGGAATCGTATCGAGTCCCGAGGTAATCCTAAAATTTCAGGTTGAAGGCATCGATGGCCGTCGAAAAGAGAGAGGAAGAGGAGGTCGGCGTCGACGCGAAGAGGGGTAGAAACAGAGTTGTGCAACCCCAAACATCCCACAGTGTCGGGTTATGGAGAGATTGGGAAATCAATGTCGCCGACGGAGACCAGAGGCGACTAACACGACGTCTGTGAGCACTGCAGGTAGCAAGGGTGGTGGTCGGCCAAGGCTTGGTGGTGGCGGTGATCACCGATCTGGAAGAGGGGTTGACAAAGGAAGGGTGTTGCTCCCTCTTTCTAGATCTTCTAGAGAGAGCAGAGAGTTTCTCTGAACAAGGTTTGTAAATAGATACACCTTCGTAAACAAAGAAATCAGCTCATAAAAAAAAAAGAAAAAAATAACCTTTTCCTAAGGTAAAATTGCATAAATATACCAAAAAAAAGGGGGGGGGGGGTTTGCAAAAGTAGCACTGCTACTGTGGAATTTGCAAGTTGGGGGCAAAATGTCACTTTTGCAAATTATTTTGCAACCCTTTGAACCGGCTGAGGGTTAAAAAAAAGGACAAAATGTGGAGAGGAAAGAGAGAAAGAGAGAGGGTGAGCTGATTTGCATTAAATGCAAGCCTAAAAAAGGGAGGGGTTCTAGCATTTCAAGTATGCTTAAAAAAACAACAATAAATAAGGACAAAAAGACGGGAGCATAAAATGCAAGCCTAAAAAAAAGGAAATAAAGATGAGATGTATTTATTGCTCAGGGTTCTTGTCTAAAAAAAGGGAGGGAGATCTACTTGGGATTGGAAGGGACGCCATTGACGGTGAATTGAGAAGGACAGACAACCTAGTACCTCGGTTGCATGCCAGCCAAACAGGAATACGTGACAATAACTAAATATTTCGTGCCATACGAAGGGTAACATGTGTCAACTTCACACAATATATAATAACGAATATGGTTAAGTATGCTTGTGGTATTCCTTTTACGGCCATGACAACCCCCTATCCTCTTCATATCCCAGACCGATAGTGATAAGATCATCTTCTTCTCTTAATTTCGCATGGGAGAAAGGGTTAGTATTTATCACTTTCGTGTTTGATGGTCGGTGGACGAGGTGGTTGGGTGTTCGAAGGGTGAAAATCGCACAAAGATTAGTTTGGCCCTTTTCGGTTGTACGTTTTTGTGAAAGGAATTGTAATCCAAACTGGCCTCCGGTCGATGGTGGTGGATTCGTCTCCAACAAACAACTCGCCCGGAGGTGATGTCCCTAGTGACTCGGTGGTGGATTTGCCCCCCCCCCCCCTCTCTCTCTCACATGTTTGTCCCAGCCTATAGGACCTTCGTATAACTATATGTATAGGCAAACAACTCGTTTTGCTTTGAATATGCAATAATGCAAATTTGAATTCTATTTTGATCACTGGTGGAGTACGTAAGAAAAGACACATTGTTGTTGACACAAACGGTTTCAATTTCATTGAACAAGCAAAACATAACAAATGTTAACGTGCCAGCCCAATATATTTTATGTGCCACTAACGAGTAAACGCATGCCATCAACGAGTAAATACATGCCATAATTAATTGGGCCTCAGAAATGCACCTATGTCCAAACATACCTGCCATACAAAATTTATGTGTCAGATAAGATGTTTTACGTTAACCCAACAAGTAAACTTGTGCCATCAAAATAAATTTTCATGCCAACGATATTTTGGGTTAAATGCAAGCTCATTTTATTTTATTTTTCCGTGTTGCAAATTTTTTCATTTGTATTAAGAATTTTCTAGGTTGTTTTAGAAAATAACATTTTCTAAAATATGGACAAATATATGCGAAATTGATGTCTATGTGTAGAGAAAAATGAATCTAGTATTGTGGTATTTTTTATTTTTTATTTTTCATATTTTGAAGGTAAAAAATTTACATATATAATATGTAAATTGGTTCATGCCTCTTTCCTTTGCAACCACTTTCTCTCTACCCGACATGTGTCCCTCTTTAATGTAGCTCATCATGTCTCTTTTATTTGTACCCAATCTCTGTCCGACATGTGTCCCCCTCTTTAATTGAGAGTTGAACAACTCATGGAAATATACATGGTGGAGTGGGTTACTTTCTTTCAATGGGCAGGTAGAGAGACCGGTTATTTTTGCAATTTTTTGGGGCTCATTGCTAGTTTTGCAATTTTTTTAGGAGGGGGTTACTTTTGCAAAGGGTTGTCATTTTTGGTCTATGTGGTTATATTTCCTCTTTTCCCAAATATATTTCTTTTTTTTAGTACTCACACAAACTCTAATGGCCACATGCTCGCACCCTAAAACTTCTCCCTTTCAGAGAGGATTTCTTCACTCTCTCAACTCAGTTGGGTTGAAAAAAATTATCATCCCACATCGGTTGTGGATGGTATAACGACGCAAATTGTCATCCCACATCGGCTGTGGATGTTAATTCCCTATAATTTTTTTCCTTAATATCATTAGTATTATATTATACAATTTTGGTATCTTATATATAGAATATGAATACATAAATAGGAGACAATTAATGTTAATATTCCTACATAATATGAAATATTCAATATAACAAATTAAATGTAATATAAAAGTTTACTTGTATATAATTTCACATTAGTAAGGTTTAAATTGGATTGTATTTGGTTACAAAAGTTGTTATTAATGTGAGTTTATATTACAAATGATCCTAAATATGTATTTATTTGATCATCTAAGTTAGTGTGCACATGAGTTTATATAGGTAAGATTTATCAAATTTGATTTGATTTTATTGTTTTATGATTTACCAAATTGAATTTTATCAATTTATAATGAACTTATATAAGAGTTTGAGCTTATATGAGTAACACTTATAAAAGGATATCATCCAATGTTATTACTTTGACTTTATATGACATTAGATTTGGTTTAGCCATATGTATTTTATGAATTTTATTTTATATTGATTTAACCCAACAATATCCTACAACTATGTCTTTGGGCCCAACTTTTCATTTAGCCCTAAATATTGTTGGGTTAAATCAAGTGAATGAAGACTCGTTCCACAAAAAAAACCTTGTCAATCTTCTTTTCTACTCTAGTAGAATTACTGTCTTCTTCCTTGATGCAAGTTTATCCATTGTATTAGTGGTGTTGTGGATACCCAGTTATCTTCTTGTCTTTCCATTGGAAAAGAAATAATCCTCTTGTATTTAATAAATTAATATCAAATTTGTTAATAAAAAGAAGTAATTTCGAATTCCATGTTGTAGTCCTCGAAACTCACATAATAGTACTCCGTAATAATTAGTAGTTGAAATATTATTTTATTTTTTATAATGATTAATGAGTTATATTTAGACCTGTCAAACGGGTCATTCGGGTCGGATCACTTCGGATTTCGGGTAAAACGGGTCTCGGGTAAAACGGGTTTCGGATTTTTCGGGTTGACTCGAACTCGGGTTTGATCGGGTTTCGGGTCGGGTTCGGGTCGATTTCGGGTTTGTCAATTTTTTCTTTTTTAAATTAAAAAAATCATTATTTGATAATTTTGTGATAAATTTTAATTATATATAAAAAAAATAATTATATATAATTATAAATCAACCGGGTCAATCGGGTAAATCGGGTCGAAACCAGATTACCCGGAAAATTTCGGGTTTTTCGGGTTCGGATCGAAAAAAAATTTCGGGTCAAAATTTTCGGGTTCGGGTCGGTCGGGTCGGGTTGTGTTTTGCCAGGTCTAGTTATATTTAATAGCGTACCCAATTGTCAACTAAGGTATCACGTCAGGGTGGTGGGATACCTACCATTGTATTCTAAAATTAAGAGTATATGTAAATATAGATTTGATGGCAGATCAACAATAATCTCCCTAAATGGAAGGATCAACTCCTAACAATGTGACTTATTATGTTTCATATGAACATTCAATAATTAATTGACATGTTGTGAAGTGAAATAACTCCACTAACCTATTTTCACTATTTTCCGTTGGGGTATTCAGAACTGAATATATTAGTGTACTTTGCCCACCCGCAAAGATTTAAAAATGGGGTTTTGTCACTCCTTCTCCGATTGATTCATCTCCGCTCAGTGGTCCTGATCTTCGTCCCATGACGTCTCCCTCCACAGTAAGGTGTCTTCCCCTCTGACCCAACAAGATTTATTTTATTCCTTCAACATGACTGTTGTTATTTTATCCATTTTCGACTCCCTTGGATTAAATGTCATTTTCCTAATACTTGAATCTTCTGTTATTGTTCAATTTGTATGAATCTTATTCGATAATATGACTGATCCTATTTTGTATCTTTGTAATATGTACTTAGTGGCTTTAGATTATGGATGCATCATTTTTACATAACTGAAGTAAGACAAAAACATAAAGACCACCTGGTTCGATAGTAAGGACGCGGGTGCTGATCGTCTAAGGTTCGAATCCCGCTTGTCACTGGTTTTTTTTTTTTCCCCTCAAACATCAAAGCCCCTTTTTTGAGTTTTTTCTTGACGGAACACAGAGACAGAGCAAACGGCCAAACCCCACTTTCACACCGACAGCGAAGGGCGACGGCGAAACCCCTCGGCTCGGCCGCCGGCGACGCTGCAAGCTCCTGCTCCGGCCGACCCTGGTACTGGCGGCGCACCACCGCAACCTGCTGTTTGCGAAGGCTTCTACAGGCGACGCAGCACTCCAGCTTCCCGCGTTGATCTAGACTTCAAGGTTTTTTAGTTTTCTTCCTTTTCCTTTGAATTTGATTACTTATAAGTTCAATTGATTGACTGAGAATTAATTTAGATTACAAGTGGTTTTTTAGGGCTATTTATCGATTTCGTTGGAGTGCACCCCAGGTATTCGATGAAATGTCTAACTGGCCGTGAATAGAATGATTTGATTAGCTGCCACCGGGAGAGTCCCTTGGAAATTTGTCAACTGCTGTGTGATTCATTGCTAGTTTGCTACCATCAATCTGAATGAAGTTCACATGTTTAAGCCAAGGCAAGGGTTACCATTTCCCCCCATCCGACATAGTCGACCTATGTGGGTTCCGAATCTTGATCGATTGCCCTTTGGACCTCTCTGCTCTATCGGCATTTGCCCCCGTTGCTGCATATTTGGGAAAAAGGGAATATGGGGCCTCTGATTTGGGCCCCTGTCTAAATGCAGTTCCATGTTACAAAACTGTCAACAGCTTGCACTTGTGGGACACTTCTTTCATCAATGTTGTCCTGATATCGAGTGCAATGGGGATGCTTGGGCTGCCGTTCTTGACCCGACAGAAGGGTTTCTCAGCTAAGATATATGCAAGTGAAGTGACGATGAGGCTGGGCCAGCTCATGATGGATGATCTCATCTCAATGCACAAAGAGTTCAGGCATATATATGGACCTGAGGATTCTGAATGGATGAAGTGGGAGGAGCTTGAAAGGCTTCCCCTTGCATTGAAAGAGATACTTCTAGGCAAAGATGGGAGTGAGTTAGGCAGTTGGTTGCCGCTCTACAGCACAGATGACATGAAAGATTGCATCCGACGAGTACAGCCATTGAGGTATGGTGAAGAAGCTTGTTACAATGGCACATTGGTCATAAAAGCTGTCAGCTCAGGTTTAGAAATCGGAGCATCTAACTGGACAATAAACACTCCAAAGCTAAACATGGCTTACATCTGTAGTTCAGTGGTTGGCTCATCTCAAGCAATGGATTTCGATTATCGCTCTCTTCAAGCCCATGATGTTATTATATGTTCGGATGCCGCGACTTTCAAGCAAGTAGACGCAGATACAGAGGATGTTAATATTTATCAGGAGTCATCTGTTGAGTCACTACTTTGTTCTGATGAGACTCTAACAGAAGAGTTTGACAAAGTAGCATTTATATGTTCATGTGCTTTTGATGCCCTTAGGTCTGGCGGTTCAGTTCTCATTCCGATTGGCCGTCTGGGTGTGATTTTGCAGCTGCTGGAGCAGATATCAACTCATCAAGAACTCTCTACTTTGAGGTTTCCCATTTTCATGATCTCTTCTGTCTCAGAAGAGTTGCTGTCATTAATGAACGTCGTGCCAGAATGGCTGTCCAAACAGAAGCAGGAGAAGTTGTTTGCCGGTGAGTCGTTGTTTGCCCATGTAGATCTCTTGAAAGAGAATAGGATGCATCTTATCCCCGACATTTGTTCCGCCAAACTGTTGAAGGTGTGGCAAGAGCCGTGCATAGTTTTGTGTCCTCACTGGAGCCTGAGACTAGGTCCTGCTGTTCATTTGCTTCGACGCTGGAGATGTGATGAGAACTCATTGCTCGTGCTAGAGGATGGTGTGGATCCTGATCTGACGCTTATTCCTTTCAAACCAATGAAGATGAAGGTCCTTCAGTGTTCATTTCAGTTCGGGATCAGACCACAGAAGATTGTTCCCTTGATGGAGAAGCTGCAACCGAAGTTGGTTTTGCTCCCTGAAGTTTTGTCAAAGTTTGTTCGTACCCCAAATCCAGATTCATTTTCATTCCTTCACTATTCAGAGAATGACACAATACGCATACCGAAACTGAAGATGAGCTCAGAACTTGAGATTGCAGCAGACTCTCCTTCCCAGTTCCAATGGAGAACTCTAAAGGATAATGACGCAAATATCACGAGACTACGAGGGGAGCTATCAATGTATCATGGAAAACAGCAGCTACTGCTAGGGACTAAGCCAAAACAGCTTCGGCCATTGTTGCACTGGGGAACCCTCGACATCGGGAGGCTGGTGACAGCACTGGAGAAAATGGGCATTAACGGATCTGTTGATCAAGCCGGAACAGATGGGTCAGACACATCTTTTGTGGTGCATGTGGCTCAGCCTGAAAAGGCTTTGATAGAGGTAAAATCAAAGTGTGTTGTGATAAGCACCAACGACGAGGAGTTAGCCTCTATGGTCTTTGAAGCAATTGATAATTCCTTGGATGGCATCTAAAGGGGCTTCGTTCAAACTTCAAACTGTAAATTATCGTTGTGCCACAAACTTTTTGGTTAATGAAAGAAATGAAAATTTCTCATCCAGCAAAATCATAGCACAATTGAATGCATTCATGAACTGCAAAAGAAGGTAAAATGTTATTCCACCTCTTGATGCTAAAGAACTTTTAACTGATTTGCGGACTTGATTATTTGCATAGAGAGATCATCTTGCTTTAAGTAGAACAATTGATTTTAGAAATTGCAACTGTAAATGAACTTAATCAAACCCGAGATACAACTGCTAGCAACACTCTTGGATCCAACATGGGCTTCACCATTCAAACAGAATGAGCTGCTCTCAGCAAAGGCTGTTACATGCTCTTCGTCACACTAGCTATGTTGTTAGTATCGCTACTTTCTTTGGTGTTGAAATCGACACCCTGAAATGTGACTCTTGATGATCGATACTTGCTTCCAAAACCAGCACCAAAGCCCCATCCAAGGCCTACACCAACTCCACAACCTCCACCTACATAACGAAAGTTGAAGAGCTGTTTAACATGAAAGATGATAGAAAGTGTAATGATGACATGGTATTAACACTTTAAAAGTTCAATCCACGCACCTGCTCCAAGCCCCAGGAAACCTAAAGGCATACCTAGTATAGAAAGAATTCAGTCAGTAGCACATACGCAAAGTAACAAGTTATGGTTTCACAGAAATCAGCATTCACGAGAGATTATGCAATTTGGGGCTGTGCTTTAAGTACTTCTTTTCATGATATGCACAAGAATCAAGCAACATGATCTAACAAGCAAAACATACTCTGGCCTAACTGAAGAAGTAGGTTATTTATCACTAAATTATCACACAAGCAGAAGCCAGGAAAACCTCTATGACAATATGAAAAATACAAGTCGAGACAAATATAGACATTTATATACATTGTTGGACCATTCCTAGTGCTAGAACAAGGCATTCTCAAGGAACACAATCAAGGATTCCCTTCACTCATTGTCGAGAGTCTGTAACATCTGCTTCACTGCACAATTTTCTTGTCAGTAATGTGCAAAAGTAACCCACTAGGCATAATCGATTAGCAAAACCAACCTTGAACGCAATTTGTGAAGGATTGTGTAATTTTGGGGTTACTTTTGGAAATGACCCTTGAAATGGGACACATTTGGCCATTTTCACTGAACAAATGACACTCAAATAGGGTTGAAAACATATAGAGCACTGGATCCAATTTCCACCCAAAAAAAAACTGAGTATAAACTGGTCTATTAATTTCATATTTCACTCCAAGCTTGTCAGAAAACAAAATCAAATTGCTGAACTAGATTCTTCCAGAATCAAGAACTTCAATTCAGGAGCGAAACCAGACAGACTAACTGAGGAGCAATTAAAATGTTTGGGATGAAAGAAGATGAGAATGCGCATTAATCAAAGAGATGAGAAAAGAAATTGGGGATTACAAACCTCCAAAACCCCAACCGACCCCAAATCCGCACCCAACTCCAACACCTGCAAGATAAATCCAGAGTGGAAAACGAAAAGAAGTAAAATTTCAAGACGGAACTACTAAATAAAAGAATTAAAGAACAGAAAACGGAAAAGATAAGCAGAAAATTCCATACCGAACCCAATCCCAACTCCTTCAAAGGACGAAAGCGTCATCCCCTGCGGTGACTCGGCGGGCTCGAAAATTAGAATTCAGGGAGTATGGAATTGAATCAGAAGCACTGAATAGGGAAATAATCAATAATCCACGTGAAGAAAGCAGACTCTATAGGAATTAGATTCACAGATTTCCATCTAGAATTTAGCCTAGATAATAATCTTAAACTAGATTAATCATTAATACCATCCACATTAATCGAGTGTGTAAATGTGAATATTTGAACAAGGTATATGTAAGAATGCATACCACTTCTTCTTTTTTCATTTTTACTCTATTGGTTACAATGTGTTTTTAGTCTTTGCACAGGCCAAGGAAGCACCATAAGTCTTCACCTTTCTCAAAAAGTCATTTTGAAAGAATTTAGCTAACTTGGATTTAGGTGATGCCTGTTTGTACTTTATGAAATTCACTAACTTGGGTTATAATTCGGAGCGTTTGATGATGAATTCTATAGCTTAATTAACGTCTTTCAGCATAAGACATTGTTCAATGTTGTCTTTTAATATACTGGGCTGACAGAGTAACAATCACGAATGTCTTTTTCAACTCGGTGTATTAGTCTTATTCATAGAAATCCCAGTGTGTAACTTTCTTTTAAACATCACCAGTGTGTAACTTGCCGGTAGATTTTTTCCAGGTGCCCATAGAGTTTTATATGTTGATCAACTCTGCTATTTGTTTATCATATACTGAGTGTGTAATACTAACATCTGAGATAAAGTTCGTCAATTAAACAAATCTGAAGGTTGATAAGTTGATAACAACTCACCATTGCCATCCTCTTCATGGCACTTATAGTATACTTTCGCATACACAAATGTAAACAGTAAAAACAAAGAGGTTCAACAAGTTTTATTAATGATAACAGACTATAATATGTTTATGACCAAGGATAAGATTTATTCTTCACCAGTGGCCCTCAAGATTTTCTCATTTAGCCTTCCAACTTTCAACACATTCTGTCAAAATTAGACTTACTTCAATGAGTATCTATAGGTCAGTTAATTGTCCATGTTCTTCCATACATACTTCAACCAGTGTTTTAAACTAAAACAGACTTGAAATATGTCAAGAACAGCTTGAACTAACCACTTCAACATTCAAACTACGAAATAGATTTCTAAAACTAAAAACGACTTGAAATATGTCAAGAACAATTTGAACTAACCTCGGTGAGACCGCTAGAGAGAGCTGAAGACGGCCGAGAGGTGACGGGAGGCGGCGAGTGGTGAATACGGCGAGGCGAAGTCGTCGCACGGCGTCTGGACGGTGCTGCTCCGGCAGGGGCTCAGGCGGTTCTTGCCTTCACCTCCGACGCCGACGAATAAGGTAGGGAGTAAATTGGAGAGGAGAGGGAAATTGCAGTTGGCCTTGGAGCCGCGAAATCGGAGAGGAGAGGTAGCAAAGATGGGGCGGTGAGGAAATTTCAATTTGGGGAATTGGGTTGGGGAGATTTCAATTTGGGGCTACCTTGCTATTCAATTCAATTAGGGAGATTTTCAATTTGGGGTCTTTTTTTTTCTTTTTTGCAAATATGTCATTTTTTTTTGTTTGGCAAAGCGTTGATCGTACTATGGAATGTGTCTCGAGCACAATCCCTGACTAGGAGTCTTCTTGGCTTGTTAAAAAGGTTGTTCGTCGAAGACATCGATCATGCCTGTTCGAGCGCCTGATCGCAAAGAGTTTTGCAATCTGGTCAATCATTTGGGCCACACGATCTGCGTTTCATCGCAATCATCTTCAATTTAGCTTCCGGGGCTCGACTTGGCATGTGCTTTTGCTTTAGAAATGAACACTGTTTCGACTTGTGTTTGTGTACATTGCGCTGATTATTCAAGGGTGTTGCTCAACTAGTCACGCAGCGACAAATGCATCGAGCATAAGCAAGGATATATATCGTATTCAGAACCGTAAACAACAAGATGCATAGAGAGTGAAACTCGCCTCCACTAGAAGAGATTCAGTAACCAATATATGAGCATGATCAGATGATTTAGTTTTCTGCTTATCATAAGCTCGCGGAAGGGCTTGAGGATCATGTGGATGGAAAATCTCAACATCAAACTCATACGCACCACACAAACGTGAAGTTTGTAGGACATCACAGTAGATAGTGACAAAATGACAGGTGATCCACATCAATGGGTTAGATCTTAGAACCTGTTTGGCAATTCAAAATCATATTATTGATATTTGCCAGTGACATAAAACAACAAAAAACTGCAAAGGGTAAAGGAGGTTGCACTTTCTCTCCAGGTGAAGATAAAGAGTTTTTGGTTCTGTCTGCAAACTTGAAGTACTCCTGAAACCCTATTGAAATCAGCATAGTGAAGCTTTTTAATCAAGCAATTCACATCCTGAATAAACTTACCTGCATGTTCAATCTAGTAAACTGGCAATAAGCAATGAGTAACTGAATTGCAGCCAATAATGATCCACATGGACTTCTTCGCCATATGTGGAATACACACTTTCTAAAGCATCTCCAAATGAATAAAAGAACAAAGATATTACTTCTATTTTAGCTGCTTGACTTGTTTCACAACTACCAATCTACTGTCCATAAAGGCTTTAAACCTATATCTTTGGTCTGGTTATGCATTTCCTACAGTTTTGGATCTGATCAAGAAACCCACCCCTTGCCACCTGTCCATCTTCATATCATGACCATTAAAAGAATAAAAATTGGAAACAAACAGATTCATCTTGATAATCATAGGTATGATTCTTGATCAGCTCCAATTCCAGGGAAGATCAGATTCCAGTAATCTAAACTAGAACTCAACTGCAAAGGGTTTGTAGTTGACGCCAAGATCCACGAAAATCTGCAAATAACTACCAAGTTAAAATACTTGGCATCTAGGACTAGGATACAGATTCATATTGATAAGATATAATCCTTCATCAGTTCCAATTTCAGGCAACATCACATTTCCATTCACACACAAGGGAAACAAGCTATATTAGCTCCTGCTACCTGCTATAAAAGAAAGAGGAAGTGCTCAGCCCTGTGTTGATCATAATTCATATCCATTGGTAATTTTCGAAGAACTGATTCAAGGGAATGTAATGAAGTTACTTGAGTTGGATAATGAATTAATGACTAATGAGGCTGATGAGGAATTGTTACGAACTGCTATTGAAAATCCTTTAACACCCACTCTTCCTACAATAAATTGTCAAAATAGTGGACGAGTTGGTATTCCGGATGAAGGTGAGGAGCAAAAAAAAAAAGTAGAGGAAGGTCCTAACTCCTAAGCATGAAAAACTCTACTACGTATATATTACAGTGAAAACACTCATTTCATAAGCTTGGAGAAAAGATAAAAGGGGGAAAAAGTACAATTGAAGATGAAAGATATCCACATGAAAAAAAATAGAAAGGATGTTTATAAATCATAGGCAAAATTGCAGTAAAAAAGTGAGTAACCAACACAGAGTCTCACATGAAATAAGACAAAAGAAGCAGAACTTGAGCAAAAGCTATATCAAAAGAAGCTATCAGTTAACCTCATTCAAGTCTAATTGATAAATACCATTCAAATTTTCTGTTACAGTGCATACTAAAGTTATAAATTCACTAATTATTCAGCAAAGTGTTCTAGATGAGGTATTCACCAAAACAAAAAAGCGTTCTAGATCAGGTACAACTACAAAAAAGAAAGAAGAAGAGGCCATCTCCATTATCAGCACTTAGATCTCTCCCATTGATCATCTACTTCTTTGTTACTCCTTGGAAGAGTTTGAACCTATAAACAAGTCATTACAAGTAAGTAGCACATCCAATGACACGTAACGCTTCAAAAGGCATTGGGAGAAGTAAAGGATAAGCAAATGAAGAATTAAGAAAGAACAAAACTAGACTTAAGATCAAAGAGTAAACTCACATTGAGATTCAATGAGTTTCTTGTTTGGTTTTCCATATGAAGAGAAATCGGGGAGAGAGTTTATCCAAGCTTGGCAATTTTCAACCGTTTTGCTATGTTCCGATAAAATGGACATTGTGTCCAAGTCCGGTAGAATCTTGTCGGCGTGCATTTTCCGAAGTAGCTCGTCAATTCTTGTACCATTCTTCTCACGGGCAAAGCCACCAATCAATGCATTATAAATTATGACATTTGGGGAGCAACCCTTGGCTTCCATTTGCAGAAGCAAATCGTGTGCATTCTCGAGCAACCCTCCTTTGCAATACCCATTTATCAATGTGTGAAAAGTAATGACATCGGGGGAACAACCCTTGGGGTTCATTTCAAGAAATAAATCGTGTGCATCCTCCAACATCCCTGCTTTACAATACCCGTGTAAGAGTGTGTTGTACATCAGGACATTACACTCGAAGCCCCAGCATTCCATCAAAGAAAACACCCTCCTTGCATCACTAATCCTTCCCTCTAAACAAAGCCCTTTGAGCAAACAACTATAAGTGACCATGTTAGGAAGTTCACCCCTTCGGGACATCAACCCTAATACCTTTATTGCTTGATCGATACTCCCCTTCTTGCAAAGATTTTTAATTATAATGTTGAAAGTCACCACATCCGGCAAAATACCATCTCCAATCATATTCTCCAAGATCATGTTTACCTCCGCGTCGTTTCCATTGTGGTAAAGCCCATCAATCAAAGAATTATAGGAAATGACATCCGGAGAAATGCCACTTCTTTGCATTTGCAAAAAAAGCTCTTTGGCCTTGTCAAATTGCCCTTCTTTACATAATCCATTAATCAAAGAATTATATACAATAATACTGGGAGGGACACCACTAGAGAGCATTTTTGAGAAGATCTCTTCAGCCTTGCTGATTTGCCCCTGTTTACACAGCCCGTCTATCAGACACGCATAAATAACAACATCCGGAGAAAACCCATTACCCTGCATTTCCAAGAAAAGTCCTTTTGCTTTATCTACATCCCCTTCTTTGCATAGTCCGTCAATCATAGTAGCATAAGTAACTTTATTGGGTCCACAAGCACCATATGTGTCCATCCTTTTCATGTTGCTAAATAAACTCATAGCATCTTCCACTTTCTTCAAATGAAAAAGACCTTTGAGTAAGGAATTTATGGTCACAGTGTCGGCTAATATTCCCCTACACTTCATATCATTGTACAAACACATAGCTTCTTCCATCTTCCCAATTCTGCAGAAACCATCCATTAAAGTGTTATATGTAACTCTGTCTGGGTGCTCACCTCTCGATATCATTATTTCCAAAACCTCCATTGCTTGTTCTACTTTCCCTCTCTTGCAAAGTGAATTTATCATAATGCTAAAAGTCACAACATTAGGATGAACATTGCTATCTATCATTTCAACAAGGAGAGACTTAGCATCTTCTTCCAAACCTGAGCGACACAATCCATCAATCAAGCAGCTGTAAGAGACAACATTCGGAGCAATTCTTGCCTTGTTTTCTTTAGTATCAGATGTAGGCCACTCCAAGAATCGACCATCAATCAGAACATAAGACGTTGTGCTTGGTTTACAATTCTGTTTGGCAATTCCCACCTTACCATGCACCATGTCTTGATGTAATTGAAGAGCTGTGGCAGCATTCCCGGTCTTGCACAAACCATCGATTATAGTGGTGTAAGTAACTACATCAGGAGTGCAGCCCAACCGAATCATCTTTGAAAGCAAACCAAGAGCTTCAAATAATTTCCCCTCCAAACACAATCCTTTGAACATCGAATTAAAAGTAAAGATGTCCGGGCGATACCCATTCTTCAACACAAGGCCCAAAGCAGAGAATGCAGCACTCCCTAATCTCATTCTAGAATAGGTGTTGATCAAAATATTCAAGATGATTGGATCTGATCTCGACCCAAGAACACCTGATACGTCTAATGTCTTGTAGAAAGAGATTGCAATAGAGAAATGGTTACACTTAACCAGAGCACCCAATAGTGTAGAAAAACATGAAAGTGGGGGTGAAGGTCTCATAGAGAGAATGTGGTTGAAGAAGTAATGGGCATCATTGATATCAAGTTTGCCTGATTTGCACTCAATTTCTAGGAACCTTTCAAGTGCACTCTTTTTGCCATTACAAGAGATAAATGAAGAGAGTTTTCTGATGTCAACTCTAGAAGACATTCTCTTGCAATTGGAGAACAAATGAAGAGAACTAGAGAATGAGAGGAAGCTACCACATGGTGTCAAATGAAGAGAGCAAAGGCAATACACTGCAAACAAAGGTGAGGGCTTTAATAATTGATTTACCATACTGCATGCACTCCACAAGCTATCAAAATGAAATTCCTCTTCTAAGACAAGACAAGTGAGGAAATGACAGCTAAAACACCAAACATTTCTTCAAGTCAATTTGAAGCAAACGCTCAGTTCAGACAAATGTAGAAATCCATCAATGAAAAAGAACCAACAGCGAATGAATTGGGACAAGTGGAGAGAGATGGAGAGAACAAAGTGCAGATTCGCATAGCATTTTCAGATTGTATGAATTTCAAGAGAAGAAAAGCATACCATGGCCGGCGACGATCGACAGAGGGAGTACAGGCCCCAGTAGGTGACGACGACAGAGACAGAGACGGAGAGGGCCAACAAAAATCGCCTTGTTCAACTGCAATTGAGCGGCGTCACCGTCAGCATTCAAACTATGAAATAGATTTCTAAAACTAAAACAGACTTGAAATATGTCAAGAACAGCTTGAACTAACCACTTCAACATTCAAACTATGAAATAGATTTCTAAAACTAAAACCGACTTGAAATATGGCAAGAACAATTTGAACTAACCTCGGTGAGACCTCTAGAGAGAGCGCTTCTACTTTCCTTCAAGTTCCAACAGAAAGAGAAGACAGAAGGCGAGAGACAAAGACGGCGAGAGCTGAAGACGGCCGAGAGGTCGCGGGAGGCGGCGAGTGCTCCGGCAGGGGCTCAGGCGGTTCTTGCCTTCACCTCCGACGCCGACGAATAAGGTAGGGAGTAAATTGGAGAGGAGAGGGAAATTGCAGTTGGCCTTGGAGCCGCGAAATCGGAGAGGAGAGGTAGCAAAGATGGAGCGATGAGGAAATTTCAATTTGGGAATTGGGGAGATTTCAATTTGGGGCCACCTTGCTATTCAATTCAATTAGGGAGATTTCAATTTGGGGACCCTTTTTTTCTTTCTTTTTTTCTTATATTTTTGCAAATATGTCATTTTTTTTTTGTTTGGCAAAGCGTTGATTGTACTGTGGAATAAATGTCTCGAGCACAATCCCTGACTAGGAGTCGTCTTGGCTTGTTAAAAAGGTTGTTCGTCGAAGACATCGGAGATCAAGCCCTGACCTTATTGGGTTCAGTTTAGAGTCGATCAATCGATCATGCCTCGTTCGTGCCTGTTCGAGCGCTCGATCAAATAGAGTTTTGCAATCTGGTCAATCGTATGCTGGGCCACACGATCTGCGTTTCATCGCCATCATCTTCAATTTAGTTTCTGGGGCTCGACTTGGCATGTGCTTTTGCTTTGGAAATGAACACTGTTTCGACTTGTGTTTGTGTACATGGCGCTGATTATTCAAGGGTGTCGCTCAACCAGTCACGCAGCGACAAGTGCATCGAGCATTAGCAAGAATATATATCTTATTCAGAATCGTATAAATAACATTTTTCGTGACTGCTGCTTTGCACCGGTTTCGACATTTTCAAGGTGCCTTGCAGATGCGGAGGGATCGGTCAAAGCGGATATACAAGTGTCAAGTGTGTCGAACGGGGGAAGGCCTGCTCCAGTCTGCCTCCATTAAAATGAGGTTGAGGCGTACGATGAGCTTCAGGTACTGCAAATAATTCAGTGCAGACTTTTGCTGATGATGAGCTTCAACTCCTTCAAAGGAAGAAAGTGTCATCTACTGTCCATAAAAGGCTTAAACGGTTAAACCTATATCTTTGGCCTGGTTATGCATTCCCTACAGTTTTGGATCTGATCAAGAAACCCACCCCTTGCCGCCGCTTGTCCATCATCATATAATGAACATTAAAAGAACAAAACTTGGAAACAAACAGATTCATCTTGATAATCAAAGGTATGATTCTTGATCAGCTCCAATTCCAGGCAAGATCAGACTCCGGTAACCTAAAACTAGAACTCAACTGCAGAGTGTTTGCAGTTGTCGCCAAGATCCACGAAAGTCTGCAAAAACCTACCAAGTTAAAATACTTGGCATCTAGGATACAGATTCATATTGATAATCAAAGATATAATCCTTCACCAGGTAGCAGGAGCTAATATAGCTTGTTTCCCTTGTGTGTGAATGGAAATGTGATGTTGCCTGAATAATTTCAGGCAAGAGGAAGTGCCCAGCCCTGTGTTGATCATAATTCATATCCGTTGCTAATTTTCGAAGAACAGATTCGAGGGAATGTCATGAAGTTACTTGAGTTAGATAACGAGGCTGATGAGGAATTGTTACGAACTGCTAATGAAAATCCTTTAAAACCCACTCTTCCTACAATAAATTGTGAAAATAGTGGACGGGTTGGTAATAGATCCTTCTGATGTGTTGTGGTTGAAAGTGCTCACAGAAGTCAAGTCTGTTGATTGGTAAAGACAGTGTGGTCTGTGATGACCTTGATGCAGAAACAAATGATAAGTCCAAGTCCTATGATCCTGGATCTGACTGGGCAATAAATAATCATATTGACATGGAAAGAAATAAAGAGCATGTCAGAGGCTAAATATGCTTGAATATTATAGCAAAATAAATCTTGTAATCATTGAGTTTTTGGTTGAGTAAGTGATGCATTTATCGTTTTAATTATGTCATTGGCTTCAATAATCCCTTCTATTGGCTTCTTAGAACTCAGGTGTGGTTTGAAGATGATCTTATAAAACATGATTTTTCAAAATAAAAACTTATAAACATATTAAAATAGATGTATAGAATATGAATGGAATTTTTTTTAATATTTTTTTTGAAATTAAATAAATGTTAAAATAATTTAGTCATGTAGAGAGAGAGGTAGGGAGTGATGTAGGTGATCTCCATTGGTTCAGGCAGGAAACAGATTCATCATATCACTACTTAGATCAGCAAGAGCTTACCAGAAACTCTGCAAAAGATTTCACCCTAAAAGCTACTTTCTGAAGCCCATCCTTTCTTCTCCAACGCTTGTCTCAACACCTATCTCAACCCATTCAATCAAGCTATGAGTTTCAGACCAATCTTGGTGTAGACTAAAGAGGATTTGACCATGGTTTTACGTACCTTGATTCTCTTCCTATTGATGTCAAAGTCAAAGCTTCCCAGGCGAGATGCAGACCGGTACTCCACAATCGGCTTCTTTCCAGGCGGAAACCAGAACTCAACATCATCTACAAACTGATCAAACAAATAAACAGCAGTAGATTTGATCAATGCAAATAAAAATATCATCATAGTTTACCGATTTCAAAATAAAAATATCATCACAGTTTACCACTCGGCGATATCATAAATACAGGAACTTACCCCCAAGATTGGGCATTCATACTCCACTCGAACATAATCATCCTTCTGCATCATTATCCTAGGTGTAAAATTGTCAGGTTTAGTTGATTTTATCTGCACAAACAGAAACATTATTATTTATCCCTCACTAATGCCCCATACCCCCATCAGAAATGAGTAAATGTCCATGACAGATTGATATCACAGGAGATCAACTGGGTCAAGGTCATTTACGGGTCATATAGTTGTTGGATGGATGGGTGGTGTAATTGAATCGCCTTTTCACAGGTACCTAATATCCATACAATCTGATTCTATTGTATAGATAACAGCACCGATCCATCCAAAACAATAGAATTAAAGGCTTACAACATCAAGAAGCTCCTGCATTGCAACTTCTCTGCTCACTGGTGTCCTGCTACCTCGTCCGCCTTCAGGGTTGTAGTTCCTGGATGCCGACATTTCAATTCAAACACGATTAATATTCCCTTACTGAGCAAAGTTGCAAGGTCTCCTCATTCATCAATTGAGAAGTTCAGGGTTGTGAAATTGGACAACTGCGTTACCAAGGAGGTGTATAGTGAGTGAGGTCACTGCGGTTCTCAGAAGTGGAAACGCAGTTCTTAGTAGCGGGGCACAGTGCCAGTGATGGCGGATTCTTCTGCACCCCCAAGTAATTCGGCTTCGTTCCACTGCATTCGCACCTCTCCGTCTCAAAAACTCTATTTAACATCGGAATTCGAAGGGATAGGGTTTCGAGTATCCTACCTGAAATGGAAGATTGCCCCGATTGTGGCAAACTCACTGCTTCTCAGTATTATCTCCCTTCAAAATTCACATCCACACAAAAACGAATTCGATAAAAAAAAAATCCATTCTAATACGAATTCGCCAGAAATCCGAAACAGGCGATTACCTGCGACCAATTTGTTCGTCGTCGGATGGTTGACCATGGTCTTGGCAGGAGAAAATGACGCGGCGGAGAGAGAATTCGGTCTTGTTCCTTGGGGAATTCGCATAGACAGGGAAGCTGATCCAGCTCGGAGACGTCATGGACACCATGGCACCACAACCACCTATTAAACTAGAAGTGGCTCTCAAAAACTAGAGCTGGATTTGAGAAAGGAAGTTAAGATGAAGAAGGAAGAATGAACATCCAAATCCCCGAAGAAATTGAAGGATTGAGCAGCTCAAAAGGGGGTTTCTTTAAGCCGCCATGTGAAGGCGATGGTGGTTACTGGTGGCCTATAGAATGCAGAAAAAACCCAAGACAACGGATCTATATAACACAACACGGCCTCAAAAAACACGAAATCGAAAAGACACGGTACAAAAATGATACAAAACAAGAAAATACGACATGGCTAGACGTAATGAATTAAATACTACTCCTCAGGAATGTTGTCCCATTGTCAAGTATCCATAACTTGTCCGGCGATGTTCTCGCACTCACCTTGAAGTTATGACCGTCGATCGGGTTTTGTAAGTCAACTGCATCGTAGGGATAAACATGGACCACGATGTAAGGGCATATTCTGAGAAAAGGTTTAGTCGTGAAACGTACAACAAAACCTTCTTTTCTCATAATATGATTTTCATGTCAAGCTTTGGTCTTGTCTTTATAGATCACGGTATTTTCATAAGCGTCCTAACAAATCTCTTCCAATTCTTGAAGTTAAAGCGTCCTAAATTCTCCTGATTCAAATTGCATCCATATTGACCTGTTTGACAGCCCAGTAAGCATTTACATATGTCCAACACTATAGGACCATGTTTTACTTCTTAGCCTGGTAGCCACATCTTCATTTTTTACACTTGTCTACCTAGAGGCCTCCAGCTAGAACGTAGGATCATGAAATATGCAGTCTCTGTAACATTGATGCTCAACGCCGATAGAGAGAATGCCCGTCATTGTTTAACAGTCCTCAATGCTTTGAAATCTCTTAAGATGTATCACTAGTTGTTGTAGGTTGTGTAAGAAACAAATGAGTCTACAGGCTCACATTTGTGACTCTCCCTCCCTAATTTGACATTTTTTTATAAACAAATGGATCTTTGACCTTTTTTTATAAACATATTTATCCTTGTTGTAATCAATGTTACAATTGCGTGCCTAATTTCTATATAAGAAGATTATATGCCAGTGGTAGTTTTCCCACCAGAGAAATGCATATATTTTGTATTGGCATGAAAAGAAATAAAGAGAATGCATATATTCCGTATAACATAACTTATCACTAGAGAAATACATAATCCTAACTAAATAGTAGAAACACATATTGGATCCGGAAAAACAAGGCTCTCCACAAAGTCAAAAGCCAAAGAGGTTCCATGTCCCCTAAAGTTAGAAGTGATAGGGGTGAAGCCATGTTTGGGGTCATAATACAACAATTCCATATCGGTATCAGAACGTTTACCGAAAACTAGTAGCCTGCCCCAATCTTCCAACACAGTGTGGACTTTCCATATCAATATCTCATTCATGAGGTTAGAGCTGAACATCTTTCTCCACGATCCATTTTCCCTTGTCCATAAATCACATCGATTAGGATCACCAGTATTTGAACTAAGGCCTTGCTTCCAGTGCACAATTGAAAGAGATTCTTTCCACTTGCAAATATTTAAGCCCCCATACCACCCTGCCAGCGACACTCGTACTGGTTCAGGAAACTCAATTTCTCCCAACTTTTCTTGCCCAAAATCAAAGAAAAGTATAGCTTTGGATTTGTGAGACTGATCAGTGTATATCACCCAGTGAGCCACTCCACCTACCAGGACCTGTTGGGCATCAAAGTTGGGACCGCGGTAGCCTCTGATGCAGCCCGTATCGACTTCCATCCATGCCAGTTTCGCTTTTGTAGAGGAGAAAAGTGAAGCCCTTCTGTAGGGCCCAAACCGATATAGCAAAATTTTGAAATCCTTGTTTAAAGGATCAATCCAGAAACCACAATACTTTAACCGATTGCAGATCCAAGTTTCAGGCACAGGAACCCTGAAAGACCGATGGATCGAAGGGTTCCACATGAAGAGGCGGTCATAGTTGTTAAAGAGACAAATTACACCATGAACGCCTCCAACAACTATAAACTGTTTCTTTGAGAGTCCACAAAATTGATCGATACTTGCTAAACTGCGGAAGGAAGGGAGGGTGCGTTGATCAAGGAGAGCATAGTCCCGACGGTAGTTTTGTGCGATGAGGCAGGGCCTTTGGAGGGCCAGGTGGTCTAGGACAAACCAATTGGAGGCGATGAGTTGTTTCCACGAATTGCACACACATCGGCATCGCATTATGGCTTCAACGGGCATCCGCTTGAGAATGGAAGCCAATAATTCATCGTCAATGTAGTTCGACATTGAACACACAAAGCCCTAATTCTGTATAAGCAAAGCAAAGCAAGCAATTGTTTGTTTGTATGAATTTAGGGCAACAAGTAAAACGAAATATAACGTTGCAGAGATTTGGCTTCTATTTGCAATATATCAACCAAACCTTAATTGAATTCCTATCCTAATAAGAAAGAGGTGTAACCTTTACGCAGGAGCAAAAACAGGGACAAAGAGGAAGCTTTCAACAGCAACTCCCCATGGCTAGGCAAAGCTGGATGGACTCCCAGCACACCAGTCCGGCCGACTGACACAAGAGGAGGAAGATAAGAGTGACGCCGGAGAACAACAATCTCTGTGCTCAAAATTATGGAATAGAGACTATAACCGATGAATATGATGTTATAAATCTATCTATTATACGTATCTATTAATTATTATATATAATAAAGCAAAAATAATTCCTCCTTAGTCCTTAATTAAAATTTAAAACAATACTCCGTAATGTATAACAATATAATGTTGAAGATAGTTTTACCAATTTTTGATACACCTCGCTTAGTCAATATAGCAACCTGTGCTTAAGATAAGATTTTAGTAAGTTTCATTAGATATGTACAGAGTATATAAGATTTTTTTCTCGCTTAATCAATCAATGCAGTATTAGAATAACTTAATTGAATCTTTCATCTTTTTAAAAATCAATTATCCAGATAAGTGATAAAAGATCGTGTGGTATTTTTCATCTCTCTAAAGTCTTTTTCATTTCTCTTTGCGTTTTCTTTGTGTTAACTTATCTTGTATTTTGTTTATACCTTTTGTTTATTTTCCTCTTATTTATTTTCCTCATTGTCTTTCTTAATGTACGTAGTCTTATATCTCCTATATTAAGCATATGGTGATGTCTTGATGGAGATTAGAGAGTAGTTTTGAAGTTTTTGTATTGGATTTGGTGTTATGTTACCTTTTGCATATTTTATAAATTATTTTTAGTTCTTTCTCTTTTTTGGAATCTATATATGACTTTAGCAATGGAAAATGCTGCCAGTACATTTATTTTTCAACGGATTTACCCCCGTTTGTTTTTTAGTTGGGAAAAGTAATGATTACTCTTATAAATATAGTCTATATTTAAATTAAGATTCATTGATCACTATTCTAATCATTTCCCCATTTTTCATACAAATGTGTTACCCTTTTATTCCTAATTCCCTAATTTGAATGAGGGTAACTAATACCTCTAGGATGAGCTAATAATCCCCTCAATCCTCTTCCCCAAGCTCACAAAAAATGATGATCATATACATTTTATGTGTAAAATTTAATACCTTACATTTCCATAGTGTGATAAACTATGAAATTTGTGACATATCTACATATACTAAAATCGTTGCATTGGTGCCTACGTGGCGGCGCGTGAGTGTATCTACATACATGGCAGCGCGCGAGTGCATCTTGCAAAGCTTTTTTCCGTCAAAAAGGAAATCTAATAAAAATAATTAGATAGTTCTAATCTATATAATTAAAAAAGATTAAATAATTATTTTATTTTATCGTTAACTCATATAATTGAATATATGCAATATCTTATCAAAGAGTAAATATTATATTGGAAAAAAAACTCTATCCAACTAAAAGGATTTACTATGCCATCTTTAATTACTACTTATTCCAAATTTTGGTGGAATTTTTTCAATTAAAGTGTACATACTAGAAAAGTTCCCAATTGCCATATATACAAATTATGTTCACCGTAATCTATCCAAAGAGGTAATCATATAACATTGATTCATACATCATATAACATTGATTTATCACAATTGTCGTATATACATGGATTTACTTATTTTAAATGTTCATCCGTAATATTTAATATATTAAATAAAAATAATTATTTAAATTATTTCTATCTAATCTATCTAATTATGATATGTGGTGTAAACTATGTTAACCTATGGTAATAACTTGACAAAAAAATATTTAAATTATTTTTATCTAATTAAGAGAATTTACTATGTGTCGGCCTTTGATTAATGCTTATTCCAAATGTTGGTGAGCTTTTCCTGTCAAAAGAAATTTTAATAAAAATAATTAGATAGTTCTAATCTATATAATTAAAAAAATTAAATAATTAGACAGTAATTGCACAATAGGATAGATAGTTTTATTTTATAAAGCTCTCAATCAAATTATTTGAATTTACATAATTAATTAAAAAAATTACATTATACCATAACTGATGAAGCCTAAACTTTAATTAAGTCCAACTGTGTGATTGGACTCGAATAAGTGAACACTATTTCGAACAAAGTTAATGGCCTTACTTGAGATACTTGATCCCTAATGAATCCTAATATCAAAACATGTGCCATTGAACCTTCATAATTAATAAAAAGATCTATTCATCTTCCTATCTTCAGGTTCATCAAGGCTAGTTATAATTAAAAAGAAACGCTTGATCCTAATAATCATTGTTAGAGAAGTACCGATCTCCTTTGCCCATCCTTTTCAATGTATCCCTTCACTTTGGACAGACTTGCGAATGGTATATTTGAACTTATTCCCAATTGGATTTTCGGACGGAGATGGTTCTCTTCGATCTCTCTTTAGGATTTTCGATTTTTCTCCCTTAAAAACTCTTTTTTCATAGTTGAACGGTTGAACCTTGGCTTTTATAGCCAGATTTCTCTCCAGTGCAATACACATCATCGCTATGTTTAGGACATATGTTACTTGGGTTATGTTACGTGGCGGACTCGCACTGACACATAGCATGTGGGCATGTGTGCCACCTATATATGGTATGGCTTCAGGATGACTGCCCTATTCCGTCCGCGGATGATTAGTTTCTGTGGGTATGTTACATCTTAACTTTGCAAATGGAATGTTATAACTTTGTCTTTATTTTATTTTATTAATTTTAAGGGGTTATGTCCATAACATATTACATTTAATAGGATATAGTAAAAAAATTATACACAGAAACAACCAATCAACTTTACATCCGAATCAAAACAATGTATAACATATATTTACTACATTGTAATTCTTGTGCTTGGGACAGGTCTTTCACTAGTTGAGATATATATTTGGTGGTTAGGGTTCAAGTGTTCAATTATAAATGTTTGTATACCTTATTTAATTTTAAATGTTTTAATATAAAAAAATTGTCATTTGATGACGAATTCGCGTAAACTGTATCAAAATAAATTTGAACCTACCTAACTAATATTATAAAAAAAAAATTTGACATTCGATATCTATATTTCAGGTAGAGATATGAGTGATATTCATACATATATCCAATATCATTATATATGTATACCAAACACGGCCTTAGTGTTTCTCTTCCTCTCCAAGACTCACAAAACCCCACAAATTGACGAGTGCGATCAAACAAAAACCCCCATTGAAAACGCTTCCTCCACCTTCAATTTTCTTCCCTCAAACTATTTTTTCCTACTCCCATTACTTGTCAAAGGGTCGATCGATTTTTGCTTTCAGAATTAGGGTTCTAGCTTGATCAATTTAGCATTAGAAAGTGCGTCGAAAATGAGAGCGAGAGTGATTGTGTTCCCAATAAAGGGTAAGAATTGGTGCTTTAGCAGATCCATTGACCCGTCTTTACCCGGTTCAGTTCAATCGGGTCATGCGACTACTCCCTCTACCTTGAGAGGCCTATGGAAAGTGCTGTCTTCCAATTCGAAGCCCGCGAGTGCCAATGCCGAGCTCGTAGTTGATTTTGTCTCCAATAAGGTGTGATTCGTGCTTTTGATTTGTTGATTTGACTCGAGATGAAATGATCCGTGAAAAGCTATTAATTAACCTAGAAATCGAATCCTTACTTTGATGTGATTGAATCTGCCTGTTTATGATGCTATTTGCTGAATGCCTTTTGCCTTTGATTCTCATCTGCATCGTCAATTTTGATGAAAGATGTCTTTTATTTGTTGAAGGTTTTTGGGATTGACGAATCCAATTTGAATCGTCTAAACTTGATACCACTATACCAGAGCTTGCTTGGAGGTTTCACCCCAAACCATTCTTCATCACTATGTTTCTACTTGGATTTGGCTCATTTCCGACAAAATCAAGTTTGAAAACCTAACCTGATTCTTAAATTAACCAAACCAAAAGCTTTGGTTTGACATTTTTATTCCGAACTGATGCTTAAGTCTGTACTGAAACTTAGGATATACAACCAAATGCTGCCAAATGGAAATAGTTTATGGGATGATTTCCGAGATGAGTGATTCAGATTTTATGGACTGATTTTGTGAAATGTTTTGCATTGGCAGATGAATATTGCTTGGACCAATCTAGAGAAGGCCCCAGAAAAATCTTTTAAGAACAAGGTTTATGGGTATGGTACTTGAATGTGTATTATTCGTGTTATTGTGTGTTATTGGAAAGTGAACTTCCGAGGAACTATGATTGATCAACTTGAATGTGTTTGTATGTAGTATTGGCGTGTGGCTACTCACCCGTGTTAAGCCTTCAGAACTTTTCTTGAAGTCCATAACGAAGGATGTTACTCGAGTTGATGTTACATATCCAGCTAGGTTCGCACTCTCTCCTTTTCAAAAGCACACACATACTGGCCTACCGACAAAATTTTGGAATTATTACTACTGGTTTTCATTGTTTCCCTGTATCTAATAGATTGATGATTTCTTGACATGATCAATTGTTCAGAAGCATATGCCACAGACTTTCATTGTAGGGTGATTAAAAGATGGAAATTCAAGGGTACCTTTGAATGCGTGGAACTCTAATCTACAATTACGAGGAAACCTATAGATGTATATGTCAGTGCATAATCAGGAATCCTCAGATTGACCCAGCTAGGCTTTACAACTGTAGAAGGTTTTCGCCCTTATATTTGGTAGACTTGTTGGGTGTATTTTTTCCTTCAACACCATCTGTTTTCAGCTAGGGTTGTGTAGGCTTGCATTCAGAAGTCATCCTTGATGTTATGTTTTTGAACATTTTTCAAAGTAGAGAATTACTGTTTTCATATATGACATTGCTTCTTTAATGCATGTGATTTAATTCATCCTAACTTTCGTGTGTAAGACTTGCATTCAGAAATCATCCTTCAGATGTTTTGAACTTGCAGTTTAAATGCTCGACTTGTACGCCGGAGATTAAGACACATCGCCCTAAGGTATGGACTTTAGTCTTAATCATACTCCCTGCACAGACGGGCAATATAGTGATTGAATAGCACTTTGATATTCATCAATGCATCAATTGCTTTCTGGTTCAAGTCAATAAATTGACTTCAATTGTTGCCTCTGAATATGTGATGGTGATATTGAGGCCAATATGTCAAAATAGTTTTATGCATAGATTTGTGTGGACCATGAGCAGCTCTTGGGGGTGATTCTTAATGGTAGCAGACAAGAAGAAACGAGAAGATACTGAATACATTTTTGTTTGATGCCTAAGGTCTTGATATTCAGAGAAAAACACAAAAATGGAAACATGTGTAGAGGCAATTGACCTACTTGTTAGATATGAAATGATGTTTCCATTGAGTAGTAAAAAAAGTAACATACCTTGAATGAAAAAACTATGTCAATTGATTGGTTCACTCATGTTCTACAGTGGAACAACTATTCACAAGAACTACTTTTATGGCTCAGCTGCACTGCTTCCATTGACATCTATCTTTACGGTATAGTTTTCAAGTAATTCAGATATCACGTTTTTCTTGTATCACCGATTACAGTTTATATTCCTCATAGTTCTTGTGATAATCTAGGTTTTGCCTCTGCCTAACATCCCATTTTTCTGGTTGCTCTTCCGCACATATTCTAACTGGAGAGCTCTTCAGGTTGGTAACCACTTGCTGTAGCTAATGCTTGTTAGCATAGTATTCGAAATCCTGCTGTTAAGGCCGTAGTTTGTATGTGCCCTTGAGCATTAAATAGACTTTCAAATTCTCTTATATGATGCAACTTCTCAGGTAGGATGTAATGAAATTTTATTTGCCAATGGCCTTTCAAGATTCTCATATATTAATATAATAATAATACCCAATTACAGGCTTGACACTAAAAAATCGCAGAATTTCTATCATAAGCATAAAGTTTCAGATGTTTGTGCAGTAATGGTTGTGTAAGAGGATCGTCTTGTGTTTGATCTCATCAAGGATAAAGGGCCTAAATTGTTTGATTGTATTAAGCCTTCTTTTGTGGTCAGATATTAAGCTCTTGGTGACATAGATCTTGATACAATCTTGCTTAACCATCCTTTAGGGCAGCCAGAAGCTTCTCCATTTAGTTTCCGACGATGCCCAACTTCAGAATGACAAACTGAAGGTAATCAAAACCGAAGGCGATAGCTCACTAGGGACAGAAAGCACAACCGGCACTACTTGTGTAAGAACCTTGATGCTAATGAAGCTATTCAATACAATTTCACATATTATGTAAAGTTATTTGGCCAGGCCCCCAACTTACCCGTGTCGAAACATGTAGGTTCTGCAACCATCAAAGGAACTCGATGAGCGTCTGCATCATGGTGCTTCCGAAGACGGGCTCAGCGAATCTGTGATAACTGACATATGCAATGATTTCCATTTGAACCCACAAGAAGTTCTCAAGTACAAGAAGTGAGATTTAGCGAATGGGCATTGTTAATTTGTTCCTGGTGCAGAGGTAGGAGGTTAACCATGCATTTTGAACATGGTTTTTGGCTCTATTTCTGAACATTTCTCTTTTGAAACCCTAGGATGAAGATTCAGATACTCATACAAGGTCCATTAACCCTTTTCAATGTTCCTGAAACTTCAGATAATCTTCTGCATCACTTTGCTCCATGTTTCACTGTTTACTGTAATCTTCAGCCAATGTGTACAATTGGTAGAATTTTGGTTTCATCAAGGTTAACTGTGATGCTGCAGTTCATGAATTGTCATGGGCACTCCCGACTTTTCAGGCTTCTCAGGAGCGCACCCTATCACGGGGAAGTCGGATTGCCTTTCATTGATCTCGTCTGAGCTTGTGGATGCTTTTACAACATGTGCTTCGAGTTATGTTGGCCGGAAGGGTAATGTTGTTGCTCATTTGATGGCTCGACTCCGTCCAACGGTGTTTTTGTAGTTCTTTTGCGTTTCCGTTTCCTATTGGTTTGAACTCCGTTTTGCACGAGATCTCATTAACGATATTGACGTATGTCAACTTATACGAGTGTCCGAGATTCAACTTGAGTGTCCGAGATTCGACTTCACCCGGTTTTATTAGTATCTCGACTGGTCTAAATCCAACTCGCAACCTAAATCAAACAACATATAACCTCAGACATAGCCAAGCCAAGTAGTTCCCCTCCAAATTCTGGATTTGTTGGGATACTTCTCTTACATTGGATTGTGGAACAAAAATATAATAAAAGAAAAAAGTATAAAATTAGGAAGTCCCTATACAATGACCTAAGTTTTAATGTTATAAGAATAAATTCCGATCTTATAAAAAAAAATGAACTTGATACGAGTTAATTTAAAAAGAGATTGAGAATGTTGAAACTCACCATAAAGAAAAAACCAAAAAATAGTCGAGCTCCTCGAATCAAAGAAAATAAAATGTTCAAGTGTCAACTCGTCCAAGCTTAAGCCCCTACACTATTAGGATAATATCAAATAAGATATTTAGATAAGATTTGGTTTAATCTTTACTCTCTTGTAACCTTATAAACAATATCTATTATTTAATACAATTTGTGGTTTTTTCATCCGTCTCTACATGGTATCTGAGCTTTTAACGTAACGGCTTTGATCCTCCTCCACAAAATTGCCTCCGGGCAACCTATTTTGGCTTCCGCCACCACAAAAATAAGCATTTGAGTAGCCCAAACATGGCTTATGCCACCCCAAGGCAAACTTCTCTCACTTCGGCCATACCAGGCACGGAACCAGGAATGAAAATCGGGATAGGCTGAAATCACCTTATAGAATGAAATTTTTTGTAGGAGTTATTAATATCACAAGTATAATATATAAATACACATTTAGGGGGAAAAAAGCTAATAAAAAGAAACGGAAGCCAGGGAGAACAAGGCAACAAGCAAGCTAGCTGGTGGAAGGAAAAAACTGGCAGTGTGCAACAACTTTTTAAAGGTGTAGAAAAACATAAAAAGTCTAAAGGTGTGGAAAACGTTTATGCTATCTGCACGGTCCAATCTCGCCGAACGCACGGTCCCGGAGCCGGTGAGCCTGACTGCTGCGCCGACATCGGCTTCCCAAGTCGGCAGGTACCGATGCCTGAATTGGTGATGAAGAGGTAGATGAAGGAGGCAAACTGGGCGGTTGTGAAGTGGTCGAGGATAGAATATGCGACGAGGGCGCCGAAGAGAGGACAGATGAAGGCGACGCCTTGCCAGAGATTGATGTTCTTGGCCATCGTCGCCGTCGAATCTCCCATCAACGCCTTGCCAGAGATTGATGAAGATGGTCGCGATCCAGCCGCCCTTGGCTCCCATGGACGGTGCGACGGAGGCATGGCGGCAGGAGGAAGACATTTGGATGAAGAAGGTGACCGGAGGGAAGGAAATCTCGCATGGACTTGCTGGATGAAGAAGGTGACTGCCTTCTGCCGACAAAGGAAGTCGGCTTCGGCTCTGGGTGGTTCCCGTTTCCGGCGGTCGGCACCGGCACCGTGCCGGTGGCGAGAATATTACCGTCAGGATAGCAACACCCTATGGAAAAACATAAGGAATCGAACCTGGGTTCGCTTGCAACAATGCCATATCGGACTTAAGCACATAACCAAATACACCACATTAAACTTGTGATACGTCCCTTATTATCAAAAAAAAACAAAAAAACTTGTGATACGTCCCTACTTCTAACTATATAAATTATGGATTTTTGGAGTGGGCTGCAGCAAAGTCCAGCCCACTCCTAAATCCGTACCTGAGCCATACAAAACTTGCCTTATGAAAACAAAATTCCGGCTTTGTCCAAACAAAATTCCGACTTCAACCAAACAATTGGTATAATCCGAGGCTTTTGCCAACCCAAAATTTTAGATTAGAAGGTCCCGAACTTATAACCAAAAACAAAAATAAACTCAACACGACTCTTATTTTTCTACTATTAGTTCCGAATTTCAGAAAATCCCAGGGAACGTGTACGGATTCATGTCGATTGGCAATTTGGCAAGCAAACTCAGAGAACAGAAATCTCCCTTTTCTGGTTTTCTACTCAAACAGATTTCTTTTAGTTATAAAGTATTAGGCAATTTCAACGGATCAAACACATCCCTATGCAGATTACAGAGTAACAAAGCACAAACATACATTGCACACAGACCAAACCCTATCTTCAAGAAATATCTCCGATCCTCTCTGGCTAACCAGGTTCTGCTAATCTGCACACCATGCTCTTTTACTAATCTTATTTATTTTTCTATTTTCATTTCTCTAAATAGATTTATACGGCTACAAGGAGTAGAGAGAAGGTCATCTATTACAAATTGTTTGAATATATTTAGCGTGACGAAAAAATTCTTTTAAATCAAAATTGTTAATTCAAAAAATTATAACATTGATGATTAACTATTTTAAAAAATCATGAAGATATTTTTTTTCAAAAATAAATACGAGTAGAAATCACAAATTATTTTTAAATTATAATTTGGTAAAATATTTTTTTGGATGTGTATTATCAATTATAACACTGATATAATTTTTAAATTTTTTTATCAATAACTTTTATCTAAAATAATTTTGTTTAACATCAAATGTCATATAAAATTGATTTATCAACAACAGGCAAATCAGTGTTCCTATTTTATGCCATGAAGACATAAACTAAAACTTCGTCTTTATTAAAATGTATACATTTTAAACAATTATTAAAAACAAAGCTTGTAGCTTAAGCGATTTTTCAGCTAAACAAGACAATTAAATAAACAAATTAACATATTCAAGTGATATTGAACATTGGAAATCACTAGAGAGTGGACCGGCCTGATGAATTCCGTTGGGACTCGGGATCGGGGGTCGTGTGCACACGTGCGCCCTTGCGCTAATAGCCTAGCACATAAGTCGAGCGGGGTTCCATCCTAAAACCAATTGGCGATAGGAGGAGTAACCCACTAACTTTTATATACTATGACTTCTTTGTTTGTATAATCAATGTGGGACTCTTTGTCTCCTCACATACTCAACACGGCCAAATCTGAGTTATACACTTTGTTAAAATTTCGATAATCCCAAATCTTTACACCCGTTAAGCCTCAAAAGAAAATAATTACTGTAGCTGTGGGGTTTTAGACCTCGTAAAAATAGTTAAATTAGTGTATAAACTTTTTTTTAAAAAAAGACAATTTCATTGGTTTATTTTTTATTATTTTATTTTCTTTTTAGTTTTAAATGAATTGTATTTGAATGATGTGTAAAAAATGCACATTTTACCAATGAAGCAAATTACTAAAAAATTATGTGTATTTTTATACATCTTATACAAATGTGTACATTTTAACCAAAACCATGTGGATGGTTTAAGTGTTCAAAATGTGCACATTTGCATACAAAATGCTCAAATATAAGCACATTCATCTCCCCTATGTGCATTTTAATCAATTTTCAATGAAGTAGCTAGGAGTTATTTATTGATTGTTTTTAAGTTTTTTTTCTTTTTAATTTAATCATAATTATTTAGAGATGAGTGTGTATAAATACACATTTAAATAATGGAGTAAAATATCAAAAAGCAAAATTTTAATTATTTTATCAACCCATGAAAATGATCTACATTTTTTAACACCTTATATAAATGATATAAATGTGTAAATTTGCACACTTCACTATTGGAGTTAGTCTAAGGATATAAAACAATTTTATAGTAAATGAAGGCTACAAAACAAAAATCATGAGATTTATCATGTTAGATGAGATAACTTAAACATGTGGTTGGTGTGCTGTTTAATTGGTTTTATAGATTTCTATCAAATTTGATCATAGATTTGATAAATTAATAATGAGATTTGATTCTTTGAACAATTTATTATAATGGAGTGTGTAGGATGGAACCAAACAAGGGATAAACACGATCAATCTTGAAGATATGGAGGTTGCCCTTTGTCTATTATCTCAAGCACACATTCTTCTTCTCTAATGCTTCCTTTGCCACTTTTACAATCTTCCATTATTAAAAGATTCGTCATCTCAATTTAGAAAAAAAAACAAAAACAATTAACCCCAAAACATAGGTTAAAAAATCGATGAACTTGTGATATAGTTCTATGTAATGAACAAATTTGGACCTTTCATCTAAAAACTAATTGATCCGTAATGACTCTAATGGGTGCTGAGGATGAAACTTTACACAATAGTTTAGACACTGTAATGAGGTGAACTGGTTTCGAAACTTTCGACCATTAATCAGATAATATTTTTATTGGGTTTATCAGATACAAAATAAACAACAAAAAAAACGATTTTTTTTAGCACAAGGAAATAAATTAAGGTTAGATGATCACAACTAGTCTATCCCATCCTAAAGCGTCCTTTTGAATGAGAACTCGAAGTTCTAAATCTTGCTCCAAATCTATCAACATGGTGCATCTCTCAGTAGAAAGACATCGGAAGAAATACAGTAAATCAGATGGGTAATCCTATCTGCAAGCGTATTTAATTCCCAAAAAATACGACGAATAGACACCGAATTCAAGATAGTATTTAAGTAAATATTTCATATCTATAATTAAAAAAAAAACGATTTGCCACACACCACATCATACCCTAACCTCCAACAAATAAAATAGCCTTTATTTTAATTACAAAGTGACTCTATTAGTCTATTGACTCTTTCCTAAGCCGGAAAGTCAAAATTAAAGTAACGTAACGCCAACGCACACTCGCGGTGTTCGTATTTATACACCAAACACCTCCTAACCATCTTTCATTACCCACCTTTTTTTTTGAGCTGTTTCATCAATCGATCAGCTGTTCCTCCGATCCTCATTCAATATATTCAATTCCATCATCTTCCTCTCTTGATTCACTTAATTGATTTCAGTTTCCTCACTTAAAATCACATTCAAATTCAATGGCACAAATTCAACAATACACGAAGAGGAAGAGCGGCTTCACCGGGAGGTGCGCCACCCTGGTGAAGGAGCAGCGTGCCAAGATCTACATCCTCCGCCGCTGCGCCACCATGCTCCTCTGCTGGTACATCCACGACGACGAATAGACTACTCGCCCGCCCTCGATCGACTTCCAAACCCATCCATCTCGATCCCATTCCACCTAATATATATAGTCCGTACGTAGCTAGCTCGTTTCATAACCCTAGCCTCCTTCCTAGTGTGTGGGTGTCTCTGGCTTCCGAGCCGCCGGTTCGATCTCGGTCCGAACCCATTTTTAGCTGTGCACTATGCCAACCGTGCCCTTTTGTTGTGCCACCCCGGGAACATTATTTTTTTGACCCTATTTATAACTTAACATTGGGATATATTATATATATGCCTATGTTTTGTTTATAGGGTTTTATTTTTCTTCTTTTTTTTTTTTGGAAAAAAGAGAAGATTTTTGGGGCACAAGAAGAGGGTATTTTGAGACCAACCGGATTGCTCTTGAACCGTTTTGGGCACCGGCGGCCACCAGCGGGTGAACGGCGAGTTCTCGGCGGCGAGGGAGTTGGAGACAATCATGTCTTGGAGGAGGATATATCACATATGTATCCATATATTTGCAGAGAGAAAATAAATCATATTAATTTCGGATAAGAAAAAGAGGGAAAAAAAACAAATCATATGTTTGCATCGAAAAAAAAAAAGTGTTGCATTTTGATTGTATTACTTTTTTAGATTTTTTTAGGCGTTTTCTATATCCATATTAAATTATTAATTATGTATGTATCAGCCCCGTTCATTATCCTTTGTAGCAAATATTGGTGAAAGCTAGGTAAACAAGTATAAATACTTATTTCATATGGAGGCATATGAATATTGTACGAATTTACTTGTTTGCTGAAAGTTTTATACATGTATAATATATGTAATGTTATATGTACCATGTATTATCTCTTCTTAAATAAATTGTTCTACTTTTTTTTAATAAGGAAAGATTTTGGGTCACAGTTAGGAACCGGTCCGTTGTCACCCGAGAGTATCTTGTCGGATGAGGTCCATACATAAGACTTGGGTTAATTAGGACTTGTGCCCTATCAGCTACCAAATTGCATTATCGGAACACATGGTTAAATATATAATAACATTTGGAATGACTTAAGGCGATACAATTAATCCGAAATGATCATCTCAATTCAATTTCCTATGGACATTTCCACTTCCCTTGTGAGGGAATTGATGGCAGTGAGGGCTATCCCCCTCAATATCCATATGAGTGATTCCTAATCTTTTTGTAACAAGGATCCCTTTTACAACGGCTAAAGCTTCAATTTTTCGGGCTGAATGATTGCCACATTTTTCATATCCTATGTGCATAATCCTACCAAGATCATTTCTGATAATAAATCCGATCGTACTTTGTTTAGATCTATAAACTAACCCATCAAAGTTTAATTTGAAAAACCCCTTATAGGTTCAAAAGAATGTGATTTTTTTAAAGAAATTGATTTAAAGAGATAAAGGAAAAAAAAAATCAAAGGAAATAAATAATTAAAAAGGGGCTAAAAAATCTTGTTTGGTGAAAATGAGAGCAAAGACTCTGACACATAATAAGACAAGATATATGAATATTTGGTTTCAAGCATTTACAAAAGAACCCTACTTTGTGTGATTTTGTGCTGTGCCGACATAGAAGCCTTGGTCACACCCCCTCTTTTTTTGAACCGTGTTGCAACCGTCAGATAATAGTTGACGGAGTGTGTGCACTTGATTGCCTTTGTGATTGCTATTGTCGATTGCTACATATTCATATATTTCGAGCATCACATTGTATATCTTATTCTAGACACATTAGCCGCTTGTTTATACTTGCTATCCTTGATATCCGACTTGTGGCTGATTCAATTTGCAACTTTGATTCTTACTTGCTGTCTTCAATATTGCAAATTCTGTGTCCAGGGGAATTGCTTGAATTTAGTGCCTTGTTTTCTCGCCTCTTTGATTTCTAAAACTGAATCACTCTTAGGAATCAATATGGCTTGCATTACTTGGTTTCGGGTCTTTGCTCCGTTTACTTGTTTCTCTTCTGATATTGTAAGAACATGTCGAACGACAGTAACCTCAACCCTTCCCCTACCCCTCCTGCGCCACTTACCATCGAAGACATTCAGTCCCTCTTTCAAGCCGAATTCGCTAAATGGAACAATCGCTACGTCATGGACAAAATGACTGACCGTGCTGACTTCGCTGCTCAAATCGAGGAGTTGAAACAGAATCAGGCTTCTGGATCTACACCTCCTTCAGGTAGTAAACCGCCTCCTTCAGGTACTACTCCCCCTACAGGTAATACACCTCCCTTAGGTGATACCCACCCGACAGGTAATACCCATCCGTCAGGTAATACCCCCCCTTCTGGTCAACCACCCCCTTCTGGTCAATTACATTTTAAGCTTAAGTCTGCTACTCCTAACCCTTTTAATGGAGAGAATGATAACGATCATCTAGCGGGCTTCAGTGGTAACCAGGATCGCCGAGAGCACTCACCTCCTCGGCATCACCAGCAGGGCCGGCCACATCAGCAGCATCAACAACACACGAACCCGCTGTTTATCAGATCTAACTGGGATGACAGCCGCAACAACACTGATCTGCGAGACACGCCACATTTGGAGGACGCTTACCATGAGGTAGACCCTAACTTTGATGATTTACCTCCTCCTAATTTTGGTCGTCCTAGATTTGATAATGCACAAGCTATGCAACGCCGTGATGTTAAGCTGAAGTTAGAAACTTTTGATGAAACCACTGATCCTGAATCTTATCTTGTTTGGGAAAATCATACTGACTGTTTGCTTGAACATCTGCGTTATGAGGAAACAGAGAAGTTGGAAGTTGTTATATTGCATTTGATAGGTAAAGCTCATATCTGGTGGTTCCGCACTCGTGAGATGCGCCGTCGTCAGGACAAGCAACCTGTTGAGACTTGGCCACAACTTCGCTATCTTCTGAAGAAAAGACATGTGCCTGAGGAGTACACGGAGACCATGAGGATGCAACTGGCTTCCTGCCGCCAAGGAGCTCGCTCACCCATGGATTACAGAGATGAGCTCGAACGGCTCTCTCATCAGGCTAATGTTTATCTTACTGAACGTGCTTTATGTACCCAATTTCTTTCTGGTCTTAATGTCTCTATTAAAAATCCCTTGGCTATTCATTCTATTAGAGATATTAACACTTTATGTCATAAAGCACAACTCCTGTATGACCAGCAGCAACAGCAACAGCAGCTGCGCCAAAGGACAAGATTCGATCAGACCTCCCAAGGTCACAGGTTTGTCCCTTTTAACTCTTTTGGTCAATCTAGATCTACTACTAACCCTCCTCTGCAGCAAAAGGGAGTTTCCAACTCAACTCAATAGGGTTATCAGGTTGAAACTAGAAGGGTTGCTGCACCATCTAAGGAGCGCACAAAAGACATCCGCTGCTTCACTTGTGGTGGTTCTGGACATGTCTCTCGCGAATGCCCTCAGAAAAGGAAGATCCTTCTCAATGATTTGGGGGACCATTACTATGAGGAGGAGACTGTCGAGGACCATGTAATTTCAAGCGAAGTGGAGGAGGACCAGCCGCTTGAGCCTAATGGAGAAATCGACACTACAGAGTTCGACGATGTACTCTGCCTTGTCAATCGGCGGGTCCTACACATTCAGGAGTCTCCCATGGCTGATCAAAGGGAGAACATCTTCCACACTAGGTGTGTGGTTCGCAAGGCTACCTTAAGCGTCATCATCGACGGTGGGAGTTGCTGTAATCTCATCAATGAAAAGGTAGTGGATTTCCTCCATTTAACTACTACTCTTAGAGCTACTCACTATGGCTTAAATGGCATAACTGATGATGGATCTGATATAATGGTCACCAAACAATGTTTAGTTTCTTTTTCTATTGGATCATATCATGATAAAGTATTATGTGATGTTGCTCGCATGGATTGTAGTCATATCTTGTTAGGCCGTCCTTGGTTATATGATCGTTCTGTTCTTCATGATGGTCGTGTGAATACATATGCCTTCACCTTTGATGGGAGGAGAGTTACTCTCCTACCCCTTTCGCCTCAAACTGCTTTGAAGGACCAGGTTCGCAAGAAACAACAGCAGGACGCTCAGAAGGAGGCCCAAAGGAAGGAGAAGCTTCAAGGGAGCTCGGCACAGTAGGCCGCCCCCGCAGCCCAGACTGCCGCGCCCGCGGCCACCCCACCCGCGCCCGCGGCCCCCTCGGCGCCACCTCCTTCCCACTCGGCATCCACTCAGCCCTCTTCCTCTTCGCTCAAGGGCTCTGTTGAATGCCGTTCTTTGGTCTCTCAACCACAAAAAGAGACCATTACATGGAATGCACATCGACCTCACATCCTATTGGTAATGAAAGAGGTATTACGAAATGTTGTGGATTTGAGTCATATTCCTGCACCTATTTCTGCTCTGTTGCAGGATTATCTAGATGTCCTTCCAGCTGAACTACCACAAGGATTGCTGCCTATTCGTGGGATTGAACATCAGATTGACTTCGTCCCTGGTGCCGCCTTGCCTAATCGCGCCGCCTATAGAGCTAGTCCTGAGGAGACAAAGGAGCTTCAACGCCAAGTCACGGAGCTGCTGGATAAAGGCTTTGTGCGAGAAAGCCTCTCCCCCTGTGCAGTCCCTGTCATCTTGGTTCCAAAGAAGGATGGCTCTTGGCGCATGTGTGTTGATTGTCGTGCAATTAACCAAATAACGGTTAAGTATCGCCACCCTATTCCTCGTTTAGATGATATGCTTGATGAACTTCATGGTGCTTGTATTTTCTCTAAAATTGACCTTAGAAGTGAATATCATCAAATTAGGATGAAAGAGGGTGATGAATGGAAAACGGCTTTTAAAACTAAGTATGGCTTATATGAATGGTTAGTAATGCCTTTTGGTCTAACAAATGCCCCTTCTACTTTTATGAGGCTTATGAACCATGTGCTTAGACGTTACTTAGGAAAATTTGTCGTTATCTATTTTGACGATATTTTAATCTATAGCAAGAACCTGCATGATCACCTTAGTCATTTAAAATTGGTTTTTGATTGTCTTAGAAAAGAGAAATTATATGCCAATTTGAAGAAATGTTCTTTTGCATCCGAGTCTACCATTTTCCTTGGTTTTGTAGTGTCTGCATCTGGATTAAAGGTGGATGAGGAGAAGGTTCGCGCTATTCAGGAGTGGTCCCAGCCCCAGACTCCTACACATGTCCGCTCATTTCTGGGCTTTGCTGGCTTTTATCGACGCTTCGTCAAGGATTTCAGCACAGTAGCCGCCCCCCTCTATGAGCTGACCAAGAAGGATGTGACGTTTCGTTGGACTGACGCACATCAGAGGGCATTCGACGCTCTCAAGGATCGTCTCACCCATGCCCCAGTGCTGCAACTACCCAACTTCCAGCAACCTTTTGAACTCGAGTGTGATGCTTCTGGCACTGGCATTGGTGGAGTTCTTCTACAGAATAGGCGCCCCATTGCCTATTTCAGCGAGAAGTTAGGCTCCGCTGAGCTCAACTATTCTACCTACGACAAGGAGCTCTTTGCGCTTATCAGATGCTTACAGACATGGCAACACTACCTTTGGCCTAAAGAGTTTGTGATTCATTCGGATCATGAAGCTCTGAAGTATCTCAAAGGCCAGGCAGTGCTCAGCAGGCGACTTGCTCGATGGGCGGAGTTTCTAGAGACCTTTTCCTATGTGGTTCACCACAAGAAGGGAAAGGATAATGTGGTAGCTGACGCGCTATCACGCAGGTATGTCCTCCTAAACCATATGGATGCACATGTGTTGGGTTTTGCATTAATAAAGGAACTGTATGCTTCTGATGGTTTCTTTAAAACTATATATGCGCAATGCGTGTCCAAAGGTGAAGTTGATTCATATTTTCTTGATAATGGTTAGTTGTTTAAGATGGGCAAGCTTTGTATCCCATCTTCTTCTATTCGCCGATTGTTAACTCAAGAAATTCATGAGTCTAGGGGACATGGTGGTTTCGACAAAACTCTAGCAGGACTTAAGGAACATTACTTTTGGCCTAAAATGTCTAATTATGTGCTAAGATTTGTCAAAATTTGTGTCGCTTGTGCTAAGGCTAAGTCGAAAGCCAAGTCTAATGGTCTATATCAACCTTTGCCTATTGCTAATGCACCCTGGGAAGATATTTCTATGGATTTTATTGTAGGATTACCTAGAACTTCTAAGGGTCATGATTCTATCTTTGTTGTTGTAGACAAATTTTCCAAAATGGCTCATTTCATTCCATGTCACAAAACCGATGATGTTATTCATGTTGCACATTTATTCTTTAAAGATGTTGTTCGCTTACATGGATTGCCTTTATCTATAGTTTCTGATCGTGACTCTAAATTCTTAAGCTCTTTTTGGAAAACTTTATGGTCTAAATTGGGTACAAAATTGCTATTTTCTACTTCTTGTCACCCACAAACTGCTGGCCAAACTGAGGTCACAAATAGAACTCTTGGGGCTCTCCTTAGAGTCATGCTGCGAACTAACCTCCGGAGGTGGGAAGAATGCCTACCATTTGTCGAATTTGCATATAACAGGTCTAGGCACTCTACAACAAAGCAGACCCCCTTCGAAGTGGTATATGGCCGAAATCCACTCACTCCTGTGGACATGATGCCTCGGCCATATAAGGAGAAGGAGAGCTTGGATGCAACTAAGTAAGTGGACTTCATCAAGCGCTTGCATGAGCGTACCAAGGCGCAACTGGAGAGAAAGACTGCGCAATACAAAGCCGTGAAGGACAAGCATCGCAAGGATGTGCAGTTCAACGTTGGTGATCTGGTATGGCTGCATCTCAAAAAGGAAAGGTTTCCACAACAACGGAAATCTAAGCTGGACCCCAGGGGAGATGGACCATTCAGAGTGGTTCAGAAGATGGGTCCTAATGCATACAAGCTGGATCTCCCTGCCGATAAGTACAGCGTCCATTCTACATTCAACGTCGCCGATCTATCCTTGTTCGTGCCTGACGATGACTCTGACGACGATTTGAGGACAAATCAAATTCAAGTGGAGGAGAATGATGCAGTGCAATTATCGATGACTCTTGGTGACATTGAGGACAATATGAAGGTTCCTTTCGATGGTCCTATCACTCATGCAAGGGCCAAGAGAATTCAAGATGCAACCAAAGCCCTTCTAGTCCGTTACCAAGGAACGATGGAGCAAGGGTTCAGGCCACCCTGGATCACTTGGCTCAAGTCTACACCACTGATACAAGAAATGAGCTTCCGTCCTCAAACAAAGCTCATGCAAACTCGACAACACCCGCCTTGAAGACACCCTTATGTCGAGTGGGCCTTATGTCGAGTGGGCCGTAGTCGAGTGGGCGTTAGTCGAGTAGGCCGAGATATTATATGTCTTATTTAATTAATTAAGCTATTATTTTATGCAATTTAGATTAATAAGGTGGAATTTATTATATCTCTTCTAGATATAGTTCTTGTCCACCAAGTTATTAAACTTCTATCTTTCTTTGGAATGTTTTATCTTAGGAATGTTTTAATTATCTTTACATATTTAGATCTATCCAAACCTCTTTCCTTTGCAAGGAAGAATTGGTTAGACTTGCCATAGCTTTTCTATTTAAACAAACTCATGTACTTTGAATTTCTTAGATTGAATTAGAATTGAGAAACCCCTTATAGAAATAAGGGTTCTCGATTATCAATCCAAACCGGTTCGTATACTTTCATATTCTTCCGATCAAAGTAAATTCAACTCCATTCTCACGTTCTTAGCCAATTTAGATTGGTAATTGGAGGTCAAACCATAATTGTTGACTCCCTTGTTGAAGCCGATTCATTTCGTGCGTCATTCGGCCGATCTAAATTTAAGTGTGCTGACAGTAGCCTATATCGATCAGAGGCGGCAACCGTCAACTTAATTAGTTCTTAATTAAATAATTGTGTGTACGCCGGCATCAATTCACGGAATACGAAGAGCTAACGCAAGATCGCACTTTTAGTTTAGCAATTGACCGGTCTAGCCAATTGCTATATATCAAGATAACAGATGAGAATCGTAGATATCATAATCTAGTAATCATTAGTTGATTATATACTCCCTCCGTTCGGCAAAACTTGACGTTTTACACTTTTACTATTCACGTACGCTTTTTAGGAGATAAAAACTATATAAAATATCTATTTTTTTTAATAATTTGTTTAACAATTTCGTAGTTATTATTAATAAGTATAAACTTGTACGTAGTTTAACAATTTCAAAAGAATGTGATTTTTTTAAGGAAAAATTTGGTGGAATATCCATTTAGAAAAGCCAATTAAGTAAATGTCCATATTTAAAGGGATATTAAGAAAGTGTCCATAATTTTATTGTAATTCCAAGTTTACCCCTACCATTGTAATACCCTCCTAATTCTTTCCGTCGGGCCTCTTTTTTCTTTGGAAAATTTGGTCTGTTGCCCTAAAATCGCCCTGAGTGGTGTTGCCCTTCCGTCCGACTCGTCGCCGCCATCTCCAGTCCCACTCGTCGCCCATCTCCAGTCCCACTCGTCGCCGCTCCATCGCCGCCCTTCCGTCCGGCCTCACAGTCCCATTCATCGTCGCCATCTCCAGTCCCACTCGTCGCCGCTCCATCTCCATTGCCCTGCTCCATTTCCAGTCCCACTCGTTGCCGTCGGACCCTCCTTTTCGCTTGGATCTGCATCGAGGTTTTCGCTTGGATCTGCGCCACCGGACTCTCCTTTTCGCATTCACTGGATTTCAGCTCTAGGTAAGTCCCTTTGCATAGGCGCGATTCCGCCTAGCATTTGCCTGCTCTTTTTCGTTCTGAATTTGGCTTCTCTAGTGATTTAAGACCAATTTGCCTAGTATTTTTCCGCTTGTTCTTTTTCGTTCTGAATGCGGCCAGCATGAATCTGGAACCGAGCCGCCATAGGTGTCGCCAGAGGGCTAATTTCTCAGCCTCAAACCTCCTTTGTTCTCCGATTGCATATTTGAAAATTTGTGTCCAACAAACAAGTTTGGATTCGGATTTGGGAAAACAAACCTAGCATGTTTGGTGACAATTTGTTAAACTTGCAAAATATGTCAATTTGTTTAATCTCTGGTGACAATTTGTTAAATGTGATCATTTTGAGATGTTAATTTTATGATTTTGGACACCAGTTGCAGATTTTTGTGTGAATACATTGATCTGATGACAATTTGTTTATGTTTTTTTAGGGTTTGTGTGTTTCTATCTACTTCAAATGGATAATCCAGGTTAGTGTTCTTATTGATAAATCTAATTCGTTCTTACTTTATAATTTGTTCAATTTCAAGTGTTTATTATTGCTTGTTTGTTTTGGTGACAATTGTTTGTTTGGTGACAATTCTTACTTTATAGGTTGTTCAATTTCAAGTGTTTATCATTGCTTGTTTATTTTGGTGACAATTGTTTGTTTGGTGACAATTCTTACTTTATAGATTGTTCAATTTCAAGTGTTTATCATTGCTTGTTTGTTTTGGTGACAATTGTTTGTTTGGTGACAATTCTTACTTTATAGGTTGTTCAATTTCAAGTGTTTATCATTGCTTGTTTGTTTTGGTGACAATTGTTTGTTTTTGTGACAATTGTTTGTTTTGGTGACAATTGTTTGTTTTGGTGACAATTCTTACTTTATGTTTGGTGACAGCTCCTAATTCAGCACTTGTTGTTCGTGGTGACCCAATAGCTCAATGCCAATATATTATTCCTCCTTCTCAATGTTTTCGTGGTTGTGCAAATGTGTATTCTAAGCCAGAGATTATAAATCTTATAAAAAAAGAGTTGTCATCAAGTAATTGGACTTTGTTAGTTGATGGATGTTTTGGGAGCATCGTTCGTGCAGCTGATAAGATGAATTTCTATCACCAACTAGTGCATCATACGCTTCTACATGAGATCAAAACTAATAAGAAATATGAAATGTGGTTCAAAGTCGGTCATACTTTATTGAGGTTTTCTCTACTTGAGTTCTATTGTGTTACCGGGTTGAAGGGAGTAGATGATAATAATGACACTGCTGAAAATGTTTCAATGCAATCTTTTTTTGGTGTTCATCACTTATCAGTCGTTGAGCTTCTAGATTTTTTCTCAAACGAACCGACCGATTCTGTCAAAAAGCTTCTTGCTGCTTACTTGTTGATCATTGAGTGTGTGCTATTACCCCAAAGGAAGCAGTTTATTCGAGAAGAATTCCTCCCTCTTGTGTGTGACATTGAGAAATTATCAAGGTATCCATTTGGTAGGGAGGTTTATTCAGACACATTGTATTATTTGAGGCATGCCATGAGAGCTGACCTATCCAAGTGTACCCGCGGGAGATTCGTTTATAACTTGTTTGGCTATCCTTTTGCATTCAAGGTATATATTTGCTCACCATTTGCTATTTTTAAAAGGTTATTTAAGGGTTTTTTTTTCACCATTTAATGACACTAATATTTTTCATTATTGTATACTTTTAGATGCGGATTTTGGAGTCAATTCCTATGATGGCAACAGTCACATATTGCAAATTTTCTCATGTTGTTGGATCTCCTTCGTCTATGGTATGGTATAGCTCCCTTAAAGTGACTTCCATTAGGTTTGATAAGTTTCGAGATATATTCTCTAAAAGCTTGGTAAGTTTTTGTTATATTATTGTTTTTTTGCTATAATTTCACATATTTTAGTTTTATTGGTGACATATAACATTTCTAAGTAAACTTTTACTTTTCTTTTCTTCACAGGGCACTATATTCCCACTTTATGCTGAATTTATGAAAGAACCTGGTCTTCTGTTTGATGAAGAGGCAGCTGATCCTTTAATTGATGCGTATGTTGCTAGTTATGTGGGAAATGAGCTGATTGAAGAAGGTTCTGCAAGGTTCTTAAGGATGCAAGCTCATCTTCTTAGGAAAGAAGGTGCTAACTTTCAAACGGATGGCAATGAAGCTGTTATCCCAAATCCTCCTCTATCAAAGAAAAGGAAAAAAGATGTGCCAAGGAAGCCCACAAAGAATATGGGTGACTCAACAAATGTTTCTGATGACACATCTGATTTTGAACCTCCATTGCGTAGTAAGAAGAAGAATGATAAGGAGAAGGTTGGAGATAAGAAGCAGAAGGAGAAGGTTGTAGAGAAGAAGGCTAAGGTATCTCAAAATGGAGATAAGAAGCAGAGGGATAAGGAGAAGGTTGTAGAGAAGAAGGAGAAGGTTGTAGAGAAGAAGGAGAAGGAGAAGGTTGTAAAGAAGAATGGGAAGGTTATAGAGAAGAAGTTGAAGCATATGGAGCCTGCTGGACATGCTAAAGTTCCTAGTGGTGTTTCACCTGGTCCTCTTCCTACCGATGTTGCACATTCAGAAATCCCTGTATGGGCCAAACAACTCTCTGATAGAATTGCTAGTGTTGAGCAGATTTGTAAAGGTTTTATGCCTTATTTTGAGAAATTTGAATCACAAATCCAGCAATGTATTGAGAAGCTTGAGGCACTTGATAGGAGGTTCTCTAACCTTGAAGCACGCTCATCTCAACCAACAGTTGGTAGTGATTTTGATTTAGAAATGTATCGAGCTAAACTCGATGCTTCTCTCAAGGTTGACATGGCTGGCATCAAGGAAACTTGCTCCCAGCCATCTGCGTTGGAACATCTTTTTGTCAATGTTGGTGACAGTCCAGCTTCTTTCGATGATAAGGATGCCGATAATGTTGCCGATCATGTCACTGCAGTAGATGACACTCATGTTTCTGATGACGGTGATAATGAAGTTGATAGAAATCAAGTTCTTGACTCTAAACAACATGGAGCGGTGCCTTGTGAAAGTCTTGCTCCAAGACGTTCAAATAGAGTTGTGAAAGTTGGACCTTTGAAGCACACACCTTTCACTTCTTTTAAGAGGAAGAAGAAGATGATCAAAGGTCTTCCACGTCAACCGAAGCATAGTTTAGTTTCCGCTGATGATCGCACTTATTTATATGAGTGGATTCTTCCTGTTGGGTAAATACTATTTCCTTTTTGTACTTGTTTATTCAATTTTGGGTCACTTGATTATATATAGATATATCATGGCTTGTACTTTTACACTATCTTATATATTTTCTTATTTTTGCTCTTTAGTCATCGTGTCATCACTGGTGGTGAAAATCATCTTGATAATGCATTTTTCAAGGTACTTGTGGGACATGAAGTTTGGATGACTGATTCTGTAAGTATTCTTACTTTTCCATCACTTTTTTTTTATTTGAAGACATTGTTTTGGTGACAGTGTGAAATAGCAATATATTCATATGTTCGTATGTGTTTTGTATTTTTCCATCACATTAGCGAGGCATTGTTTCATTTTAGGCAGCGTATACTTGGACATCCCGACAAGTTTGCAGATATTCTAATTTTAGATTGTTTTTGGATCCGAAAGTTTATGAATGGGGCTTTCAAGCGTTACAAAAAATCAGCTGATGGTGACAAACTGTTTATGAAATATTTTGATGGATCTCTCCCGCGTACTTTTGGGAATTCTTGGGTTGGTGTCAAGAAGGTGTATACTCCACTCAATTTTGACAATAAACATTGGGTGGCCTTAGAGATTGATTTGAATGATAGGAATGTCAATGTTTACGATTGCCATACAAGTCTTTTCTCACTTGGAGCAGTGCTTAATCATTGTGAAGAGTTGTGCAAACTGTTTCCAACATTGATGAGGAAGAGTGGAAGATTTGGAGATTTTGACGACGGGCCATTTTCAGTCAAGAGGATCGCTGGTCTTGCTCAGAATATTGGAGGGTATGTTGTTTTTCCATAAGTTACAATATATTTCATTTTTTTATATCTAATTTAGCTATAATGTAATTTTCATTATCTTTCTGTTCAATTGCAGTGGAAGTTATGGTATGTATACCATCAAATATATCGAGGGTCTTGCATTTCATGGTGGTATTGAAGCTATTTCAGACGAGTATATGGATGCATATAGGGAGAGGATGGTTGTGGATTTGTTCAAGAACAAGTGTTGGACATGGGAGCTCTAGGAATACAATCTGCACCTATGATTTAATTGTCACTGTTTTAGGATATTAAGTAGTATAATGTTGCATGGTGCACATATTTTGATACTTATTGCAATCTGACTATCATGGTGAATGTCTCACCTGTTCCCCTTTATTTTGGAAGTTAACGTAGTCTGACAGTTGGGGATTTATATTAAGTAGTACAAATTTGCTTGGTGCTTATAGTTTGGAAGCTATTTTGGATGTTAAGTGTATGAATGTCTCAGCTGTTCCCCCTTTGTTTTGATATTTTTGCAAGTTAATGTAGTTCGGCAATTAAGTATTAGGAAGTTAAACTTTACTTCAAATTTCATCTACTTAGGATTATTATTATAACAAACATACGTTAATATTAGATGACGGATGTGATGCCATTAGCACTATACATCAAATGTTCGTCTGCTCAAGTTTAGCCCCTCTAGGGTCTATGCTCACCTAGTTCTAGGGTTTCAGTTTCATAAAAAAAATATGTTAATATTAGATGACAAATATGATAACATTAGTACTGTATACACATTTTAGGGTTTAGGGTTTAGGATTTAGGGTTTAGGGCCTTGACCCTAAACCCTAAAGACTAAACCCTAAACCATACTGTACATCAAATTTTTGTCTGCTCAGGTTTAGCCCCTCTTGGGTCTATGCTCCACTTGTTCTAGGGTTTCAGTTTTGCAACAAAAATGCGTTAATATTAGTTGAAAAATGTGATGTCATTAGTACTGTAAATCAAATTTTCGGCTGCTCAATTTTAGCCCCTCAAGGGTCTATGCTCACCTAGTTCTAGGGTTTCAGTTTTGTAAAAAAAATGCATTAATATTAGATGACAACTCTGATAACATTAGTACTGTACACACATTTTAGGGTTTAGGGTTTAGGGCCTTCCTAAACCCTAAAGACTAACCCTAAACCCTAAACCATACTGTACATCAAATTTTCGTCTGCTCAGGTTTAGCCCCTCTTGGGTTTATGCTCCCCTTGCTCTAGGGTTTCAGTTTTGCAACAAAAATGCGTTAATATTAGTTGACAAATGTGATGCCACAAATGTGATGCCATTAGTATTGTACATTAAATTTTCGGCTGCTCAATTTTAGCCCCTCTAGGTTCTATGCTCACCTAGTTCTAGGGTTTCAGTTTTGTAAAAAAATGCGTTAATATTAGATGACAACTCTGATAACATTAGTACTGTACACACATTTTAGGATTTAGGGTTTAGGGTCTTCCTAAACCCTAAAGACTAACACTAAACCCTAAACCATATTGTACATCAAATTTTCGTCTGCTCAGGTTTAGCCCCTCTTGGGTTTATGCTCCCCTTGTTCTAGGGTTTCGGTTTTGCAACAAAAATGCGTTAATATTAGTTGACAAATGTGATGCCACAAATGTGATGCCATTAGTATTGTACATCAAATTTTCGGTTGCTCAATTTTAGCCCCTCTAGGGTCTATGCTCACCTAGTTCTAGGGTTTCAGTCAGTGTTCTAAAAATCGCGCCTAGGCACCGCCTGGGCGGCGCCTAGGCGCTAGGCGGTAGGGCACCTAGGAATTTTTAAGCCTAGGCGGGCCTCTAGGCAGTAATCCGCCTAGGCACCACCTAGTCCCACCTAGACACCGCCTAGACCCCGCCTAGGCCCGCTTAGTCCCGCCTAGGGGACGCCTAGGCCCGCCTAGCCCGGTGATTATTCAATTTTAGCTTTTAGGCATGTGATTAATCAACTTAGGGTTTTGTTATCCCCATGTTGGATATATTTGTTTTTTAGTCGAACCTATAGTTTTGAATTTTAGAAGGTTTGGAGTCGTTAATCGGACGCCTACTTTTGCATTTATTTACTTTAATGTTAGTTAAACACGACAAATTTTGGGTTTATGAGTGATATTATGGATTATTATTACATTATATGAATTATTTACATGAGTTATGCGTTAAAATAAAACAAAATTATTAATTTTGTTCCATGTCCGCCTAGGCGCCGCCTGGGCACCCGCCTAGCTGCCTAGGCGCTAGGCGGCCACCCACCGCCTAGCGCCTTTTAGAACATTGGTTTCAGTTTTGTAAAAAAAATGCGTTAATATTAGATGACAACTCTGATAACATTAGTATTGTGACAGTGCTCTATAGTTTGTGACAATAGAGTGGTGACAATGTTCTGTATTTGGTGACAATAGGTTGGTGACAATATATTACATATAAGAGGGCGGTGACAATAGGTTGGTGATAGTGTTCTATAGTTGGTGATAATATATTGGTGACAGTGTTCTGTATTTGGTGACAATAGGTGTGTGCAAATAGGTTGGTGCCAATATGCTGGTGATAGTGTTCTGTTGTTGATGTGACAAAATTTGTGACAATTGGTTTGTGACACTTTTTTATTTGATGACAATATATTGCATATAAGAGGGTGATGACAATAGGTGGGTGACAGTGCTCTATAGTTGGTGACAATAGAGTGGTGACAGTGTTCTGTATTTGGTGACAATAGGTTGGTGACACTTTTTTATTTGGTACTGACAATATATTACATATAAGAGGGCGGTGAGCCGGTGACAATAGGTTGGTGACAGTGCTCTATGGTTGGTGACAACAGTTGGTGACAGTGTAATCTTGATGATACTATGGTTCAAAACAGTTGGTGACAGTGTAATCTTGATGATACTATGTTTATATAACATATCGTAAGGTTCAAAAAACAACTAATTGACTTGTAATATGGTTCAAAACACAACTAATTGACTTGTAATATGGTTCAAACCAAAACTAATTGACTTCAACAATATTAAAAATATGATTAGTAATGATGACTATGTGTATATGCTGCCTTTGTTTCTAAATCTCCAAGCTAGTATTTGTTGACTGTGTATATGCTGCCTTTGTTTCTATATCTCCAAGCTAGTATTTGCTAAAGCATTTTTGTCACTTTCTATTGTGGTATCTGTATTCACCAACTGATGGTTTCTGCTTCTTTTGTGGCCTCCCACTCTTCCTTCGAACCAATGGTGGATAGCATTTCTGCATCTTGATAAAACAGGATAAATTGTTTCATGGTATGCCAAGGACCATGATTCATTCCTGTAGTACTGACTGACAAAATTCACAACACTCAATCCTTTTTCTTCGATGGCAGCAAGTTCATGAACACAAGGAATTCTTTCCAAATCAAACACCTTGCAAGTACAAGATTTTGCATTCAGATCAACCAAAACTCTTTGCTCTCCACCCAATATCTCAAACTGAAAGTTATTCAAGTGCTTGACGTTGTACTTTCCTGTTTTCTTGCACCTCTCTAGAACAATCTTGCTCACATTTGATGGCAGTTCCATGTTGTTCTCTTCACACTGATTTCTACGTATATTGAACCATTCTGATAGCTTCTCTCTAATTTCATTCAGACATCCAATGATGGTGTAAGATCTGCCTTCCCTAAAAATAGAATTTATGGTCTCGGCATTATTTGAAGTCATTATGTTATACCTTTCGCCCTTGCAATACACTCTTGCCCATTTCTCTACATTTGCTTCCACAAGATACTTCTCCATTTCTGAATTAAGCTTAGCAATACACCCAAAGTATCCGTTGAACTCATTTATAGTGTAGCTCCTCGCAGCACTATCAAAGAGGTTACAAAGGTTCTTCTTCTTGTATTTTGACCTGATATTCTGCTTCAGGTGCCAAATGCAGGCATAATGGTTTGCAGATGGGTAATATACTTCTATTGCTTTTCCAATGCTTTGGTGACGATCAGAGACAAACACTAGATCTTGTGAAGATGGAATTAGTAGAATTAACTTTTCAAAAAACCACCCCCAAGATGAGTCATTTTTTTAGTCAACTATTGCAAATGCAAGTGGATATATCTGTTGGTTTGCATCTTGAGCAGCTGCCACTAGAAGAACACCGCCATATTTTGCTTTTAAGAATGCACCATCCACAACAATCACCTATTAATATAAAAAGTTATTTCTATTAATGCTCTAGTGACGATGAGAGGCAAGCACAACATACAAATTATTTCCTTTTAAGATGGAATCAGTATGACTGATGCTTACCTTTCTCATTATGGGAAATGCCCGAATGGATGCTCCAAATGAGATGAACAAATACCTGAACCTTTCTTTGTCATCCACATCAATGAATGTGGTTGTACCAGGGTTGTTTTGCTTCAGTACCCAACAATAGGCTGGTAATAATGTGTAGTTATCCTCTGGTGTTCCCCTTACCATGCTCTCAGCCAATTCTTGAGCTTTCCATGATTTCCAATAGCTAACCTTCGCTTTATAATTGCTTCTCATCATGTTCCCAATCTGCCTTGGTGTAGGGCCTTCATTTATATCCTCAAACCTATATTTTTGTAAAATATTAAACATTGCTCATGTATCAAAATCATATTGGTAGATAATATAAGTAAAAGACAATTAAACTTTCACCTTGGTTTCATCTTTTCTGCCACTACTTTGTATGAAGCAGGATGACGGTGTTTCAATCTCACTTGCATATTACATGTATGGCCTTCAACGTATTTCTTTACTTCAAATATATTTGAACCATCTATCCTTGTAGCATGTATCATCCATTGACATTTGTCATCAACACATCTTGTTCTAAAGTACTTTGGTGTTGATTTTTTCACCTTATAACCAAACACTTCTTGCACAGCCAATAACTCCACAGCAGTCTTGAGCTCCTCTTTTTATTGGAAAAGTCTTCCCAAACACATTAGTACATTACCCCTTTGCTGACCAATAGTTAGTGCAAAACTTTTATACATTTCAGTGTCACCCACACTCCCCTTAGTTAGGTCACTACTATTCTCCTTATCATCCATAACATCACATGGATTTCCATCATCACTTATATATGCTTCGTCACCAAAATTCGACACAACCATCTCTTCACCAACATACGCACCTTGGAAATACTCATCTGCCCATAATATCATCTCCTTTCTATTTTCTTCATTTACCCTTCTAATCGTAGAAATATATATAGGTAATGTCCAATCCACTTCCTTCAATTCACTTATTTGCGCAAAAAATCTAAGATCGGCATCATTTTCTATGACAAAAGCTTCTTCTGTCCTTTTGAATGGGTGCAAGTGACTCAATTTAAGCTCAAAAACCATCTGATCAATATCAAATCTATCGATTACATCCTTCTTTAATTCATCCAAACTCAATGTCTCTTTGATGACAATAACTTTTGAAGTTACATCACCAACAAAACATAAATCACCCTCAATCAATTTCCACTCTCCTCCAAACTTCACTGTAAGCAACTTTGTCTCCATTTCTGCATTTTAAATAAAACTAATTGTATTCAATATATTCTACAATATTGTCACCAACTAATTATCAAGTTTATGTTTACAAATGTCATCAATTACATATTGGTCAGATTTTCAAATGAAGACAATGTTATATGTCACCAATCTCTTACCAAGTTCTAAATTGAGCTCAAACTATACCATAAGAGGATTTGTCACCAACTAATTATCAAGTTTATGTTTACATATGTCATCAATTACATATTGCTCAGATTTTCAAATGATGACAATGCTATATGTCATCAATATCTTACCAAGTTCTAAATTGAGCTCAAACTATACCATAAGCGGATTTGTCACCAACTAATTATCAAGTTTATGTTTACATATGTCATCAATTACATATTGCTCAGATTTTCAAAGGAAGACAATGCTATATGTCACCAATCTCTTACCAAGTTCTAAATTGAGTTCAAGCTAAACCATAAGAGGATTTGTCACCAACTAATTATCAAGTTTCTGTTTACATATGTCATCAATTACATATTGCTCAGATTTTCAAATGATGACAATGCTATATGTCACCAATCTATTACCAAGTTCTAAATTGAGTTCAAGGTATTCAATAAAAGGATTTGTCACCAACTAATTATCAAGTTTATGTTTACATATGTCATCAATTACATATTGCTCAGATTTTCAAATGATGATAATGCTATATGTCACCAATCTCTTACAAGTTCTAAATTGAGTTCAAGGTATTCAATAAAAGAAGTTTATCATCATGAAAAGAAAAGAGAGAGAGATGATTATTACCTCTTCAATCTAAGAAGAAGGATGATGAATCGAATGGTGACAAATTGCCTTCGATTTGTTGATATAATCTCTACCAACAACTCGATTTCGGTTGGATTCACCCTAATATGAACATCGACCGAAATCCTCTTCAATCGGATTGTTGAGTGACAAATAAGCTTCGATTTGAGGACGAAATTTGTCCCAAAATCTGAAAATACTTTGAATCTGATGATGAACCTCGCCCAAATCCACCAAAATCTCCTTGGATCGGATGCCTCGGTGACAAATTGAAGGAACTGAGGAGGGAGATGAAGTTTCCGCGTTGAAGGAGGAGGGAGATGAAGTTGCACGCTGCGTATTTTCTGAAGAACGAAGAAACCTGTTTTGGGGGAGAAATTAGAACAGGGGTAAAGTTGTCATAAATGGACATTTCTTTAATTATGAAAAAAGTGGACATTTCCTTAATATTGTCACCAAATATGGATATTAACCAAATTTTTTCTTTTTTTTTTAAGAAATTGATTTAAGGAGATAAAGAAAAAAAATCAAAGGAAATAAATAATTAAAAAGGGGCTAAAAAATCTTGTTTGGTGAAAATGAGAGCATTATAGAGACTCTGACACATAATAAGACAAAATAACAGATGAGAATCGTAGATATCATAATCTAGTAATCATTAGTTGATTATATAATTATTTGAATTGAATTGCAAACTGATAGTAACTGATCATTAGTAGTATATGATTATCGTCCTAAGTGTTTATTTAGCACAAGGTTGCTGCACCTAAAATCTTTATGACCTCCCTCAATTCAAACCCTGTGAAAACCTTTTCAATATGAGTGAGTCGATTGACAAGATAAATTTAGATTAATTGCACATAAATCCTTTTTAATTCTAGAAAAAATAAATCATAATTCGTTCATCACCATCGCTCTAGCTTTCGTCAATCTCGGACCCCTCATCCTTTGAATGACACAGACACACCACAATTTTTAGTGATAAAATTGGAATCCATAAGTTGATTTGATTATTTGATTAGCTAGGTACAACTTACAAGGGAAAGAAAGGATCTAAAGTGGACTCAAGTGATTAACCTAATTTGATTTTCAGAACTGCAAACTCTTCCATCAGTAGTCAAATTAAACCTAGCTAAGGAAACTCTAGAGAGAGGGAGGAGCCTCTCTCTAGAATTGTGCCTATCAGATTGGAGGAAACTCTTCTATCCTTTCAAAACTTCTTTTGATTACCACTAATGCCGTTCAACTATCACCCTCAAAATACTATCTTGAAATCCCTAATTGATAACCTTTCTTGGTCATCCTCCCAAATTCATCCTATACTTGGCCAAAATTCCTTTTAAAATCCCTAACCATCCCCATCCTTTTTCCCGTCACCCTCTCCAAATCATTCTTGATTTGGCCTATTTGATCCTTCATACACAAATTGTCTAAGCTTTCTCCTCCTACCCGCCTTCCTCGTGTAATTTGGGGTTAGGTTCCCGTTTCTCCCTGGGTTACTCTGTTTGGTTGCCTCGCCGGAGTTCGGTGTCCTTCCCCTTGGCCTCCTCCCTCGCCCTGGTGTTCTGGTTCATCTATGGGTCGCCGTCGCCGTGGTTCTTGGCGTGCTGGTGCTGGCCGGCGTTGCGCAGCAAGCTATCAGCTATCCCTTGGTCCTTGCACGCCACGTTCGTGTTTCTATTAAAAAAAATTGTGTGGTTTTTTTTTTGAGCAACAGCAAACAAAGTTACTTAATTCTTCAAATCATCCTTACACAGCAATTGCAAAACTGAAGGCAAAGAATTCTGAAAGGAATATAAAACAGAACAATCAGGCCTAAGCTTGGCTAAAAAATCAACGGGGCGATTTGCTAGTCGAGGTATGTGGCTCCATCGACATTCAATAAACCTCCTCGCCAACCTATGGATCTCCTGAAGTTGTTGCCCCACAGCGCCCCTAGGGAATCGATTACTCTTGAGCTTGTTCATAATCAACAAGCAGTCGCATTCCACCCACACTCGTGGCATCCCCTGTTGCAAACACAGCCTCAATGCCCAGGCGATCCCCTCCGCTTCCACCAGCTCCGGCATGTCCGCCTCTTGAGTCCTCTTGGCTGCTGCAAACAGGACCCCTCCATCATGATTCCGAGCCAAATAGCCTATTCCACACCCCTTTGATTCGTCAACAACTGCATCAGTGTTAACTTTTATGTACCCCAAAGGCGGCTTCTCCCACCTTACCTCTACATCAACCGGCCTCTCTTGCCGAATCACCCCCAACACCCTCCCCTTGTTGTGCTCGTTCATCCATTGATCGACTCTCATTGCAAGTTCATGCGGCAAAAGCACAACATCTTCAAATACTCTCTTGTTCCTAGCCATCCAGATTGCTTCTATGCCGTATGCCCATCTCTGCATTGTCAAAACATTGCCAATTTTCAGCACCAACGCGAACCTGTCCAGCACTCCTGCCTCGCTCCTAGCCACTTTGTCGAGACCAGGGAGCCTTTGCCACACTTCTCTCGCCTTCTTACATAGAAACAACACATGGTTTTCATCCTCCGTGAGCCCGCAATGGGGACAAAGATCACTCTCCACAATCCCTCTCCTTTTCAGATTTTGCAGACAAGGTAAAACTCCCCTACATGCCCTCCATAACAGGTTTCGGGTCCTCGGCGCAGCCTGCACCTGCCAAAGCTTCTTCCAGAGACTCCCCGAACGTGTTGGGTCGGACGATGATGCACCATCAGTTCGATCATGATTCGCCATAAGCATGTGGTAGCACGATCGGACGGTGAACACACCATCCTTGATGTAGTGCCACAACAGTTCGTCCTGGACATCCGGCTCCGTAAGCCTCATATTCAGCACAATGTCTGCATCCATCGGCAGCAGTACTCCCCGGACCATGTCTTCGTTCCATCTCCGTGTCTCCCAATTAATCAGCTCCCCTACTTTTAAGGTCTCCTCAAAGTTCCAAGGGTTGCCGATGGGTTTGAAGGTAGTCGGCCTGGGGAGCCAAGGATCCCCAAACACAGCCACCCTCGCCCCGTTGCCGACGTGCCATCGCAGCTCTTGAACTAGCGCATCTCTCCCTACAATCAGACTCCTCCATGTATACGATGGTTGGAAACCGGCCTGAGCTTGAACAAAGGACGTCCGCGGGAAATACCTTGCTTTCAACATCCTTGCTAACAGGGACTCCTGCTCTTGAAGTAATCTCCAGCCTTGTCGTGCTAACAAGGCGATGTTGAAGCTCTCCATATCCCGAAATCCCATCCCTCCGCTCTCCTTGGATAAACACATTCTCTTCCAACTCATCCAATGTATTTTCCTTCTATCAGAGCCGTCTCCCCACCAGAATCTGCACATCAATTGCTCGATATCTCTGCATAGTCCCATAGGAAGTTTGAAACAAGACATCGTATATGTCGGGATTGCCTGGGCAACTGACTTGATGAGCACTTCTTTCCCTCCCTTTGAGAGTGCTTTCTCCTTCCATCCCTTAACCCTCTTCCATACACGTTCTGTCAGCTGGCCGAAGATCACCTTTTTTGATCTCCCTAGCATAGTAGGCAAACCAAGGTACTTTTCGTGCTTCTCGACCTCCCGGATTTGGATCGTCTGCAGCACCTCACCTTTTAGAGTCTCATTCACATTAGCGCTGAAAGATACTTCTGACTTCGCAAGATTCACTTGTTGTCCCGACGCCTTTCCGTATTCACGGAGAATATGTGCTATTTCTCTGCCCTGTTGACAAGTCGCTCTTGCGAACAACACACTATCATCAGCAAAAAATAAGTGAGACACTTTCGGCGCCCCCCGAGCAATCGCAATCCCCTCTAGCCGGCCTTCCCGTTCACTCTCTCGTATCATAGCAGATACACCTTCAGCACATAACAAAAACAGGTAGGGGGAGAGCGGATCACCCTGCCTCAAACCTCTCTCTGGTCTGAACCTAGTCGACGCCTGTCCATCAATCAGTACAGAAAAAGATACTGAGCTTACGCACCTCATGACAAGCTCGATCCATTCATCCGCAAACCCCATTTTCTTCATACACGCCTTGAGAAAGCTCCACTCCACTCGATCATAAGCTTTGGCCATGTCTAGCTTCAAAGCCATGTAGCCTTTGCGCCCATCCCGCTTATTCTTCATGTAGTGGAAGATTTCGAACGCCGCCAGGACATTGTCAGTGATCAATCTCCCTGGAACGAAAGCGCTTTGACTCTGTGAAACAACCTTACCAAGGCATCTCTTCAACCTGTTAGTGATAACTTTGGAGATGATTTTATAAAGCACATTACATAAACTTATGGGCCGTAGTTCAGTCATTCTACAAGGATTCTTCACTTTTGGAATTAAGGATATGAAAGTGTAATTTATGTTTTCTGGCAATGCATCCCCACTCAAAGTTCTGATCACAAAATTGCAAACATCGGGGCCAACAATATCCCAGTGCTTTTGAAAAAAGAGCGCTGACATACCATCAGGCCCCGGTGCCTTAGTAGGGTGCATCTGAAATAGGGCATGTTTTACCTAGTCACTAGTGCATGGCTGAAGGAGCTCGGCATTGTCATCAGCCGATACCAGGCGCTCAATTCCTTGAGTAACTATGTCCGGGCTAGCTTGCACATTGGAACTGAATAGATCAATGAAGTACTCCCTCGCCACTCTCTCCTTTTCCTTATACCCTCTCCACTCTAACCCATTCTCATCAATCAACTTCCTCACCTCGTTCCTCTTTTGTTTGCCCGAAGCTTTCCGGTGGAAGTAACTTGTGTTTCTATCCCCCCACTTTTGTTCATTAGCTTTTGCACGTTGTAACCACAAAATCTCCTCCCTTCTCATAAGCTCCCTCTCCTTGTCTTCCAGCTCTCGGCGGCCCACAACCATCTCTCCCGACATCCCTCTCTCCCTCATTTTGCTCAACTTCTCTCTCACCTTCTTTAGATCCCTTCTGACATTCCCAAAGTGTACCCAATCCCAGTCTTTGAGATCATCTGCACACCTGCCAATCTTCCCCATCACAGTTTTGTCGGCATTAGAAGTCCCTGGATTTTCCCATCCATTAGCAATCACCTCCCGGCATCCTTCGTCATCCAACCACATGGCCTCAAACCGAAACACTCTCGGTCTACTTTCCTTTCGCTCCCCTTCCCCATCCGAAATAAGCTTGATGACAATGGGAGCATGATCAGATCCCGACCAGGCCACATGTTGAACATAAGTTTCCGGGTATGCTTCCAGAAAAGCCGGATTTGCAAAGCCTAAATCCAACCTCTCTTGTATGAAATGTTCCCCCTCCCTTATGTTATCCCATGTGAATCTGTTACCATGAAATCTGACATCTCTCAACCCACACTTGTCAAGAACATCTCTGAACTTTATAATCAGATCCAAATCCACCGGCGCTCCCCCTTCCTTATCAGCTTGGCTAAGCACTTGGTTAAAATCCCCCACACAAAGCCACCCATCATGTTCCTCCTCGTTCAGCCTATCAATTAATCCCCAAGTGTGGCGTTTATCCACTTTCGAAGGCCAACCATACACCCCAGTGAACCTCCACAGCCTTGTTTCGAACGTAATCTCCGCATCTATGTGGTGGTTCGTATATGTCTTAACATTCAGGACAACCTCTTCCGACCAAAGAAGACATAACCCCCCTGACCGTCCCACACAGTCAACCGTGAAACAGCCAGTCATACCAAGCTTCCGTCGAATGAACTCCATTCTTTGCCTACTACTTTTGGTTTCCATTAAGAAAACCACTTTTGGGGCCTCCCTTCTCACCAAATCAGTGAGCTTTGTAACTGCCTGGCCTCCCCCCAATCCCAGGCAGTTATAACTGATGATATTCATGACTTCCGGCAGAAGAGACTTTCCGTCCCTTCCGCCGATATCGAAACTGGTTCCTTCCCCAGAATCATCTTTCTTTTCTTCGCTTCATCAGCCCCATCAACCTCCATCACCATATTGTCTCCTCCCTCCCCGTCTGCCTCCTTCCTTTTACCCAGCACAGTATGCTCTCCCACCCTCCTCTCATCTCCCTCCTCACCCATCTTTTTCTCCTTATTCCCGACGCCCCCCTAGCTGCCCTCTTCCATTGTTTCTTCCTAACCTCACCTCCTTCTTTCCCCTCATTTCCTTTGGGAGTCACCATTCCCACCTTACCCCCTCCCTCGGCCCCTCCCTCTTGAGTAGAAACCTTACTGGTGTCCCCTTTACTCGACCCATCTTTCATTCTCACTCCCTCTTTTTGTTTTTCTTTTTACAATTCTTTTTCCCCCAGCCCCACTTTTTCTAATTCCGTCACCATCACATGTTCCTCACTTTTTTCTATTTCATAATTCTCCTCCCCACCCTCATCACTATCCTCCCCCAGCTCCTCTATCAACGATTTCCTAGCCCCCATCACCTCTCTCACCGCCACCCCTAACCTCTCTTCCTTGTCCCGATCATCCCCACCTCCTGTCCCCATTTTCCTCGGCTCCTTATACGACCCCATGCCTCTCGGAGCAACCCTCATCGGAGATGCGCGCAACCAATCACCATATTCGTTTTGGTACTGTTTTGCTTCCTCATGGTCGCAATCGGTTTCAACATGTCCCACCCTACCACATTCATAACAGAAATTCGGGAGACGCTCGTATTTAACAACAAACCACATTTTCTTACCTTCCACCATTGCCATCACCCCTCTCCGCAGCGGCTTTGTAATGTCCAGTATAACCTTCAGTCTTACAAACTTCCCACATATCTCGACAGTACCTTCATCCACCTCTATCACCTTCCCCACTCTCTCTCCTAGCTGTAAGACCACCTCCTTTTTGATCGCACCAAACGGAAGATCATACAGCCTTATCCAGAACGGTGCCTCATCAAATGTCATCTTGGACGGTTGTTCTCTGCCAGGTTCCCGCAGCACCAGCAGGGCTCGGTCAAACGCCCAAGGCCCTCCATTGTAAACTCTTTCTTTCTCAGTCTGATCGCTGAATTGGAATGAGAACACATTCCTCGCTAACTCTCTGAAGTGATAACCCTTCCTCACTTTCCAAGCCCCTTTCATGGCAGTATTCAGAGCATAAGAATTGAAAGGCCTGTTCGTTTTCAGAGAACCAATGAGAATCGGAGCCCTAGCCCCTCCTCCCCCCGCCGCCAACGCCATCCCAATCTCCTCCGCCTCCCTCTCATCCCTCGTCAGATGGATGTTTTCCCCGCCCTCCATGGAACCCTAGTCCTAACCCTACTTACCTCGCAGTGAAATGTTAAATGCGAGTTGAGAAGGCTGAATATAAGCCGTTCGATTATGATCAAAGTCATCCTACGGTTAATATTACATAGCCTACACGTGGCTTCTAATTTTATGAGATGAGATGGATGATGGGTCCCAACCCAAGCATCTTTTTGGTGAGAGAAATTTGACCTTTCATCTTCTACCAAACTCTATCCATAACTGCAAGGAAACAATCCTTTTCAATTCTTTTTAAATGGTTTACATATTGATCTATTAACAGCCTCGTACACTGATTGGATTTGTACCAAATAAATTAGCATCGAACTTTCATCTAAAATGGCGAGGGGGCACTATATAATCGCCCAACAATCCATGGCATTGGCAGATTGTCCAACAAATTGCCCAACAATACATGCCATTGGTGCATTAAACAAACAAATCCTTTTGTGATTTCGTCCAATTCCCCGTTGAATTCATCACCCCGATGCATCCATTGAATTCCGTCCAACTTCCTAATTGCTTAATTAAGGTACCAATGGAGAGTTTGAATACCTAGTGATTTATCACCTAATTGAGTCTGATGGAGAGATGGCCGAGTGGCTATTCCAGTAGGCGAAGTCTACGATTATTGCGGCCACCGGGACAGGGACGATTCTGGCCAACTTCTCGACTCTTAATTTCTCACTACGGGGCAGTGGAGGGACGCTTTGAGCCCCCAATTCGAAGTCGGCGGGGCATCACTCGTTCCACGGGCTGCTGCAGAGGCTCTCGCGCTCGCCGTTGGCGGACATCACCACTACGACGCCGTCGAGGCTGCTGGAGGATATACCAGCTGATACCATCCTGCCGTGTTTGGATTCCACCATTTTACTTTGATTTAGAAGGTTGGGACGTAATTGAGGAAAAAGAAAATAAATGGAAGATTGAAGAGTTATATACTCCATATATTACACACTCTCTCTCCAAATTCATACCCTCTGGATCTTGTACGGAGTATTTGAGGAAGATGAAAGGTCAAATTTTTCTGACCAAAAAGATGCTTGGGACCCATCATCCATCCGATCTCATGAAATTAGAAGCCACGTGTAGGCTATGTAATATTAACCGTAGGATGACTTGGATCATAATCAAACCGCTTATATTCAGCCTTCTCAACTCGCATTTAACATTTCACTTCGTACCTGATATATACCCTATATATATATATATATATATATATATATATATATATATATTTCCTTTTATATATTTATTTTTATATTTAAACTAGTTTTCTTTGCCCGCAAGGTTTAAATCCCGCAAGGGTTTCGACAATATTCTTGCAGGTAGGGCTGTTACTTGAGCCGAGTAGCTCGAGCTCGGCTCGGAAAAAGCTCGAGCTCGGCTCGGGCTCGGCTCGGAAAAAGCTCGACTTTTGCTCGCTCGAATTAAATATGAGCCAAGCTTGAGCAGAATTCTGAGCTCGAGCTCGGCTCGAGTAGCTCGTATAGCTCATTTTATGGGTGAAATTACAGTTCTCCCCCTATGTTTTATTTAACCCCATGTAAATAGGTTTTATTTAACCCCTTGTAAATAGGGCGTATATCTCATTTCGTAGGTGAAATTACAGCTTTGTCCCTAGGTTTTATTTAATCTCTTCTTCTAAATAGTCTGTCAGTCGCTTTGCCTTTTGGACTCCATTCACTTGGAATCACATATCTACATTTTGTGAGTAGTTCGAGCTCGACTCGGCTCGGCTCGAGAAAATGAGGCTCGAGCTCGAGCTCGGCTCGTTTGTAAACGAGCCAAGCTTGAACACCCACTACTCGAGCTCGTTAGCTCGTATATCAGCCCTACTTGCAGGTGAAATCTTATTGGTGTTTTGTTCGAGCAGCTGGCGGCTCTGCTTCCGATGTTTCTAGGAGGTCTTCTACTTGGTTGGGGGTGCGGAGTCTGGAGTCGGGACTGGTTGGGGTCGTGGTGGTGCGCTCAGGGGCGACTCTGTATCCAGGATTGAGTTTCCTTAGAGTTCGTCTGCACTACCCACAGGAGATAGAGTCCTGCTGTACCGCTGGCTCGCGGTACCACTTTCCGGTGGTGCTTGGCTTCGTTCTTCGGCTGCTTCCTCAGCTGTTTTGGAGTTGATCTTTTTAGGACGTATTGTTGTAGAGTCTTTGTTGCTTGTTTCATTTCACTGATTGTCTGGTTTTCTGTTTTTGGTTTTCTATAATTTAGGTTGTATGTTAGACAGTTCGCCGTCTGCCGGCTTTGTCGGCCTCTCGATGAGTCAGGCATGTCTGACCTTCGAATTTTTACCTAATCAAAAAAAAAAAAAAAAAACCTAGCTAATCCATGGTAGATTGTAGAAGCTTGCAATTCAGCCTTAGTCACGTTAATATAATTGAATGAATTAGTGGAAGTAGTCATATTGAGGGAAATCAAACACTCCACTCATCGATCTAGTCTTGAAGGACGTTCGTTGCTTTGTCGATCGGATCGGGCTCCTCACCAGGACCCACTCTCACCTTGTTTCCATCGGCGTTATTCCTCCTTAGGCCTCACTGCTCTCCAATTTCATCTTCGACGCTCGCGAGCGATTGGGAAAGCCTTCGTCTTAAAATTGGTAGTTCACGTGGTGGTTGGATTCAGTCGTTCCCTCGTGGAGGTTGAGATTCCGGTGGCTTACAAAGTGGTTAATGGGGGTTGGTAGTGTTACGTTGTTGGCGGTGGGCGGTTAGATTCGTCATGGTAGAGAATGGAAGATTGTCAATAGTCGTTTCATTATTTTGCCAATAGCCATTATGTTTCAATATACTCTCGTCTCTCTCCGTTTAAAAATATATTTCATTTGACCTTTTAAAAATATAAAATATTAACTTCTTTTATTTTTTTTGTAAATAATATAACTTTTTAATAATAAGTACAATATTATTTACAAAAATAATAATAATATTTTATATATTTTTAGATTCTTAAAAAACATGTCAAAAAGACACACGACTTATATCATAAGACGGATGTAGTATTACTTTGCCCCGTTTGGTAATGATATCTAGATAGTATTTGGTATGGCTAGATATCGATATCGCTTGATATCTAGATATCAAAATTAGGCTAATTTGATATACTGGTTTTTTAAGATATCGATATCCTGATACCGATTCCGATATCTTGATATTAAGATGTCAACCAATATCGGTATCTTGATATCGATACCGATATCGATATCTAGATATCAATATCAAACGAGCCCTTAGTCTATATCATGGTTAGAATGAAATCCTATCATAAGTTGATTTAGTAGTCCTAAAATTATAGGATCTAATGTACCTCTTATATTAAGAGGAAGTCGCTTGTCAAAAATGATCTACCCAGTTAGGATTGTGCTTAGTTGGGGAACGAGTGGATTACGGGGGAACCATCAGACGTATAAGCCTTATAACAAACCTAGGTCTGGTATCGATGAAGAAGATATAAGGAAAATCAAGAATTGATTCGTAATTCATCGATGTCAAACTCAGGTTTGTTACAAGACTTGTAAACCTAATGGTTCTTCCGTTCATGGGCCTTTGGCCCACTCATTCCCCAACTAAGCCCAATCCTAGCTAACATATTATATGATTCAAAACAAGAAAAAAGTTTCAAAAGAGATATCTAGTAAAAAAAAATACTACATCTACTAGTCAAAGCATAGCATTTCGATGGTGGACGATATGGTTTATTTATAAATAAAGTTATTTTCAAGGAAGCGAACATTCCTTCTGCCGAGTCTAGAAAAACTTATTGCAGAAAATATCGATAATTGAAAAAGAGCTACAAAATTGAATTTAGAAGAAAATGGTGCAATTACATTGCATAACGGGAAAAATGAGCGTTTTAAAAACAATGGAAGATAAAAAGATCCAACAAAAGAAAACCCTTATTGACAAGTATAAACTAAACTTTGGTGGGTCGTATATTCCGACCTAAGTTCAACTGGATATATTATATGAGATTGGGAAGGTAACCCCATCAGTATGGGTGGTAGATTAATTGGTGGCCAATCACCGCTTATGGTAGAAGCACTTGCCTTATGGCATGGAGTTGAAAAGGCCAGAGAAATGAAAATAAATAAACTAATCATCGAAGGTGATTCTAAGACAACTACGGATTTTCTCCAAACTAGCTCGCATTAGAACTAGTGATGGCGGACATCCAAACTCTTCTTCTGGCATGGGTGTGAGAAATATTGGTGTTTCTCACATTCCCTGCATTAGTAACCGAGTGTCGGATAAGGTTGCACACCTTTGCTACTCTGTCAGGGGTCCCAACTTATATAATGACCTAGGTCTGCTTGACCTCATCCGTCAGGATGCTATCGGGTAGAGACTTCTCACCCGAATCATTATCTAATCAAAAAAATAAGAAAAAAGAAAAAACAGTTTCAACCTTGCCATAAAGCGAGCCGCCTTATTATCATCCCTTCTCGAATAGCTTTACCGTACCTCACGACCCGTATAGGTCGGATTTCTCGGGCGTACAGGTCCAATTTTTCGGATTGGATTATGTTTTGACACATGAGTCACCCCACACCCCTATATCAAATGAACCCGTGTTAATTGAGTCTAGGCTCAACTCGAGTTGGTTCAAAATGGTTTTTTTAATGAAATTTACCATGGAGAGTTGGAGACTAAACTAATATTTATATATAGGAATTAAACAAATAACAATGTAAGTTAATTTTTACCAAAATACTTTGCTTTTGAAAGATCGAGTTAAAAAAAAATTGAAAATATTTATTTTTAAGTTTAAAAAAATAATTTCACACTTATTAGTATATAAAACTAATAAAAAAATTGATATTTAATCGCACTAAACACTAAAAATCATTTATTTCCCACCACAAAACGAGAGTAATAAACATCCCACCATTCCATAGTGCATTGTTGATTTGTTGAACCCTATCTAGCTACTTAGTCTCCTAAGAAGAGCCCAAAGAAGCTGATTCCAACTTCCAAGTATCAATGGGGCCAGGCAAACACCAATGCACACAGTCATTGTAGCCCTTGGCCCTCTTGTCCCTCCAATACTGACCCGGGTGCCCGTCGGGCCTCATCAACATGGCCCATGTTACATCCAAAGCCTCAACCACTCCTAGCCCCCTCCCTTCTTGTTTTGCCCTCTCCACCTCCTACACTTGAGCCCTCCTCACTCCCCACTCCAATTCACCCCTCCCCTTCCCAACCCACTCCTCCACCTCGTCGCCAAGCGGCCTCCTCCTCTCGCACCGCCCTCCTGTCTTCCATGTCCCGCCCTCAAAGTGGGACGGCGATATAGTTCTCACTAGAGTGACGGTGTCCTTGGAGTTGGAGTGGTTGCCCATGATGTGCCCTAGAGAGGCCCTTAGAGCCATTCTGATCGCGAAGATTGGGCTAAGGTCTTTGGTGCTCGTGTCGTTGCAATAAGTGCAGCCGAATAACTGCCCCTTCTCGTAGAGGAAGTTTGGCCGGAAGAACCCAGGGCCGGACCTGAGGCGAGGCCCAACTTTAGTAGGGGCCCATACAATTTATTTTGGTTATATTAATAGTATTAGATAACCTCTTTTGTTAAAGGAAGATATGGTAGCCCAATTGGTTAAGAGTTCATGCAAAATCGCTTACCTGATCATGAGTTCAGAGATCGAAGCTCCCTTGCGTCATTTTTGGTGCATGCATTAGATTTTTTTTATATAACTTTCTGTAAGGATTTTTTATTTAAAATTTCCCTCCAGTAATTTTATTTTTGTGTTATCAGTAATTTTGTTTTTGTGGTATTTTTTTTGGTGGATGCGTTTTTTTTATTTATTTAACTTTCTGTAAGGATTTTTTTTTTGTATTTAACTTTCTTTCATCTAGTAAGAGTTTTTTTATTTAACTTTTCTTCCAGTAATTTTATTTTTGTATTATTTTGTTTTCGTGCGTTGGATTTTTTTTTAAACTTTCTTTGAGCTAGTAAGGGTTTTTTATTTAAATTTTCCCCCATTAATCTTATTTTTGTGTTTTTTTTGGTGCGTTGGATTTTCTTTATTTAACTTTCTTTGGTCTAGTTAGGTTTTTTTTTATTTAACTTTCCCCGAATAATTTTATTTTTGTGTTTTTTTTGGTGCGTTGGATTTTTTATTATTTAACTTCCTTTGATCTAGTAAGGGGGTGTTAGATGATTAGAAGAAGAGATTACTTCATCATGAGATTTTTTTTAAATTTAAATTCCAATGTTTTTTTGTGCCATTGATTTTTTTTTTTTTGACGTCCACCATTTGGTTAGGGACGCCCAACTGATTTTTTTTTTAAATTTCAACTTCCGTTTAAATGGTTTAAATGGTTTTTGGTATGAGAAAACTATTTCAAAAACCATTTATTCTACCATAACTTATGTATATACATACTATATTATAGGGGACCCAATTTTAAATTTCGCCTCGGACCATCAAAAACTCAAGTCCGGCCCTGGAAGAACCATTGGGAGTCGGAGATGATGGTGTAGTGGATCGGTGGGCTGTTTAATTTGGTTGGAAGTGGTTGGCCCATGTCTGGTCGAGTTGGTCGATGTGGAGGTCGTATGTCCCGGTTGGAGAGCCGTTGAGGCCTCTCTCCTTGTGTTTGACTAGGAACCTTGTCCATAGCATTTTTAGGGTGAAGTTGTGCCTTGGGAAGTACCTGTGTATATAATTAATTAATTAGTTTCATATATTAAGGTTAAAAATGATCAGTTAAAACAAACAATGTGGATATGACGTATTTGGCATTCACATGATTCAAAAGGTAAAAAAAATCAGTTAAAGCTTAATTTGATGTGTGGTATATATTTGATTTTTAGATTGAATATTGTTGATCCTTGAATTTGATATAAGTGGCCAGCTTGCTTAATTTATTCGAATTTGGGAATGAGGGTTTAGTCAACCTTTATTGAATTTGAAACCCTAAATCTGAAAATGTGGATCAGATCTAGTATGGAGATTGGAGAGAGCGATGACTTTGAAAACAAAGATAATTGGGTAGTTAATTATTTCTATTTCCACTTGCACTTCAATCAATTCCCCAATTCAAACCTTCGGTTATATCGATGGGATAGATCCTACCCCAGATATATAATATATTCACCCCGATCTCATGCATTCGATCACGATTCATTTTTTTTTAAGTTAGGAAACAATTCGAGAGTCAGACATATTTAATACCTTAATAGACTGAAAAAGTCATCAGACAACGAATCATCAAACATACAACATAAAATAAAAGGATGTGCAATATAGCCTAGCTAGCTATTTTATTCCTAATTCCGACCCAACAAGTTTATTTTTCTACTCAAATTGGATATATGATGCAACTGCGGGCCGGTCCATAGGAGAAAATCGGTGAGTTATTTCTCCTATTGTAACGATATCCCATCTGATCTGAGGGTATAGTGTAACGATGCATTATGTCTCTTAATTAAACAATTTATGGATGTTAAGCTTAAGGTTCAAATTAATTATTGTGAAGGAAAGTATGAAACAAACTAAATGGGAGCCCTTAATTTATCTATGTACTATTAAAAGGGAATATTTTTAATGAGGTGTCATCACTACTATAATTATAAAATTTTCAACCAATTAAATTAAAATAGATTTTTTTTATTTTATAATAAATTGGTTCAATTTAAAACATTAAATTAATATATAATTTATTCTTTAGTAGTTAGTACGAAGTATATTATACATTTTCTAATGAATTGGTTCAAATCAAAACATTGAATCAAACATATTTTATTTTATTTGATATTAATTTGTTGTGTTATTATATATATAGTATGATTTTATTTATAAAAAAATATGCGTCATGGCGCGGGAATTGTACTAGTAGTATTCAAATCCAAATTAGATAGACTATATATATCGAACTGAATAACCAAGATCAAATATTTATATTTTTATACTCCTTCGATAAATATGGAAATTAGAAATGAAATCAGAAAATTGCTAAAAGAGAAGTACTGTCTAATTATTTATTCTTTAATAATATTATACTTTAATTTCTTCCAAGAACAAAAAATAACAACAGTAATAATAAAAATAAAATAAAAAAAGTCAACAAAAATTACGAGAAGGAAATTAAAGAGTAAATGAAGCTAACCAAGTGCGTGACCGATCCTTGGCATCCTTGTACATGTCTACCGGCAGCTCCGCCGTGGCCACCGGCCATGCAAAGCAACGAATCCACCTGGTTCCTCGCCACCGAGTCCCCGACGAACGCCACCGTCTTCCCCCTCACAGCCTCAAGAAACCCTAACGCGTCAAAAGCCCCCATTTCACATCCGCCTTCTGGAGCCCACCTCCACCGGAGGAACCCAGAGTCAGGCCTCCCGTGGAGGAGGCAGTTCTTGGAGGAAGGGAGGGACCCACAACTCCCATTGCTATACAAAGTTGTTGAGTTTGTGGGCACCCACCTGCCCCTGAAGAGGTCGCAGGTGGGTCTAGCGGTGGCGATTGAGGTGGGGTGATCGGAACAGGAAATGGGTTGAAGGTGAGGAAGGTGAGGAGGAGGAAGATGAGGAGAATGCATGCCAATGATGTAGGTGGTGGATTTAACAATTTTTCTGTAATTTGCATAATCAAATTGGATCTATATATATAATTGGAGATAAAATAATTTTGATGTCCGATGTGAATTTTAGCTTTGAGCTTGTTGTATATGACTAGTATATATGGATTTTTGTAGGTGAATGTAGTAGTCACTAGACTTGGGCAAATGCGGACCGGTTCACCCGATCTGTTTCACTCGTTTGTATAAATGGACTAGTATGGATAATAGGTGAAGCTGAAGTGGGTCACTAAGTCCAGCCCGTACCCGCAACGGGATTGAGATTGGAAAGGTACCCCATATGTTTTTTAAAATAACTATATAATAAATTAATATAGAAATATAAATATTTGAATAATAATTTTTTCATTTTAAAATATAGGTCATTTGACTTTACATATTTTTATAGAGTTTTAAATTTCGTAAAAAAGCGTGCTAAAAAATCAAACAACTTATGTTTTAAGACAAACTAGTATATATAATTCCCGGGCCATGGCGCGATTTTTTATAAGTAAAATCTTACTAATATATTAAATTAATATTATAACATAATTGTAAAAGTTCAGATAATTAAATATTTTGAATTAAACTCATGGATTGAGAAAACGATTAAAGTAGTATATATGTATATATATATTACTAATATTAATTTTATGTTTTCTTATTATTAATTTTATGTTTTTAATTAATCCCATTGTTTTTTTTAGAAAAAAAAACTACTAAAATTATACTTTAGTCTAAGATCAATGTTTTGAATATATTAATCCCAATAGTTAGTAAAGTTAAATCAAAAAGAGAATTAAAGGAAAAAGAAGAAGAAAAAATAGAATTAAAGAAAATAAAAAAAAATAGAAAAAAATGATTGGTCAAGATTCCTAAAATTCCTCTAAACTTGACACATCATCCTAAACTCTTCTAAATTAAGAGTTTATATAGAATAGATATAGATGGAGTATTTGGCTAACACTTTTCACAATGTGCTTAAAATAACATAAATTTAAATTAAATACATCATGAATTGTGTCAATCAATTAAATCAAGTTTATACTTTACAATAGTGGGTATTTGATACATAATTTACAATAAATTTTATTGAAAATTTGTGCTATTTTAAGAATATTATGAAAAGTGTGGATCAAATATTATGCATTGAAATCTAAAGACGCCCTAATTAATCCCTATTATGTTTACGTTTGGCTGCTCCAATATGAATATTTTTTAGAATTATTAATTCTGGATAATGTTAGAGAATCTATTAAACTAAAAATATGCTAAATTTTCTAAAATCTCCAAAATCAGAAAACTATTTTGGGCCTACCAAGTAGTCAAGCCTACCGAGTAGATTCGGACAAATCCAAAATTGGGACACCCCGAAATGAAATGGGTTGAATTGGAAGTTTTCATGGAAGTTTTGGGCCTCGTATCATAGGCAAAACTCATTACATGTTGGCCTTTGGAACTTGTTGATGCAAAAGATATCACTTCCATTTTTTTGATACAAGCTAAAATTTTGAGAAATAGGTGTTAGACTCAGATTATATGTCACTCCAATTTTTCTACTTATTTACATGCATTTTGTTGTTTTATTTAATTTGTTTTTTCTAACTCGATCAATTAGTGAAATTTGATTATTTTCAACACTATTTCAATTATTTTTTAGTTTGGTTGAATATGCATTGTTGGGTTCGATTATTCAACTTATTTTGTGAATAACTATAATGGGACGGATAAATTTGATGTTAGCTAGATTGGGATCATCATATTGTTTTTCTCAACAATTTTGTCTTCACAATTGTAAAATCTTATAATAGCTTTGCAACCTGATATTGTCCAATATATCTTGGATGTGAAAAATACGGGAAAAATATCGTAAGAAGAAAATAGCATGTGACGTTGTATCAGTAATAATCCCGCATGATAGAAGGTCTAAGAAAAATATTATCGGTTTTTGTTGTATAGTTGAGAAGCCAAAAGAAATATACGGCGGATGAGAGTAGAGTGTGGTACACATAACCTCAAATGGCCTTATATTCGCCCATAGTGGATGTAATCAACAAGTGAAACCCAACCAGCATTGCTACTACACCTAGGCCTGTTTACGGGTCATGGGTCAACCCGTGACCCGACGGGTTTGGCGAGTCGATGACCCGACGGGTCCGGGTCAAACGGGTCACGGGTTAGGCCGGGTTACGGGTTCGGGTTAGAGTCAAGCTATTTTCAACCCGGCAACCCGGCGGGTCGACCCGTGACCCGTGAATATTTAAATACACTCCTGAACCAACAACTAGTTTTTCGACCGTTGTGATTTCGGACCGTTGTGGACTTGGGGACCTGCATTTATTGTCTATAAATACCTAACCCACTATCACATAATCACATCTTTATAATTTTAAACATTCAATACAACATATTTCAAGTTCAATGGAAAATCGAAATGAAGGAGGATCCGAGACAAACCTTGGTGAAATCTTGTACAACACGCACTTTCGACGAGAAGAACAAATCCCAGGTAATGATTATTATATGGTGGTTTGTAACTATTGTTCAAAAGGGTTTTAAAGTGAAGAGAGGCTCGGAATATGGTACTTTAAAAATGCACATTACGAGGAATCATCCGGAAAAGTTGTCGAGAGAATAAGGCGAAGCAAGCAAGGTTAGCATTTAGCAAGCAAGCCCTCTCATGAAATTGAGAAGATGAACGTTTGTGTTTGTATTTGGGTCTAAATGTCTAATTATATATCGTTGTCAATCTATCCACTATAAGATTATAAATTGTGTAATGCGTACTTTTATTTAGTGAAGTTGTTGATTATGTTAGTTGTTTTGTTTCTAAGTTAAAATGTTTGAAATTATTGTGTCGATTAATAATGAAATATTATAAAGTGTGTAATGCGTTGTTTTATTTTGTGAAATTAATGTATCATCTATCAATAATTAAATAAATCAATTCATCACATTATCACAATTACTTTTATATCAATTTTAAAATTTAACTCTCAACTAATTTTAGAAAGTGAATTTATTTTTATCACCTTTTTTGTATTTTAATTTTATAGCATTTACGATTTATATTTATTTCATATCTCTTATATAAAATAAAAGATGATTGAAAATAGAAACATAAGTTACATAACAAATATATTAGATTATAATAAAATTATAAAGGAAAGAGTAGGAAAAAAATAGTCGTTGGACACGCAGGGTCGGACTCGGCCGGGTCCAACAGGCAGACCCGGATGAAGGAGTAGAAGGCGAGACATCCATCGGAAGTTCAGACAGTGACAGCGTCGGAAGGTAAGCGAGGATTAAAACAGGTAAAAGAACTACGTGGGCTTTGATTCCTTTTCCCCGAAAGGATACGTAGGCAACTGAAAACGGTGCAAGTCCTTTTTCTCTTTTTTTTTTCAACCGAAAATACATTTTTTAAACATTTTTTTTTTAAAAATTAAACAATATCTCGACCCGTTAACCCGACGGGTAGACCCGGCTGTTCCACGGGTTCGAGTGCGGGTCATGCCTTCCCCGACCCGTAGATAGGCCTAACTACACCTAATAGTCTTGTAGTTCATTATGTTGATTTATGCACATTTGTAGTTTAGTTGAACTTCAAAGTTTTTTGTTGCTTGTCTTGTAGACCTATTTGTTGGATGTATTTGGAATCACTTTTGTTTAAAATCCTTGTTAGAATACTTGATAAGTGAAACTCTTTATCAAAAGTTTGTTGGTGTGTCTTTGCTAATTTGGATGTAGTTTATGTATGCCGATGGCATTATGTTTTCTAACTATTTAAGAATGTGTGCTAAAAAAAAAACAAATCTTTGATATCATTTTTGGGTGAACAATACTTAATCGAGGATGAAAAAAATGGCATATACAATTCAATATTATTTGACATTGACTCTAAATTGTTCTAGTTAAGCATAAGTATGTGTATTTAAAAAAAAAACCTCTTATTAATTAAATGTGAAAAGTTTTAAAATAGATTAAAAAATGCACTTCCACTTAAAAAAAAATGAGTTATATAACTCTTGTGTTTTTAAAACATGAATTAAAAGAAAAAATAAAAATTACTCTTGTATTTGTCTAACGATTTTTATATCCTATGTCCTTAGGGTATAAGATTAATGCATGAGCGTAGATTTATCTTTAAAGGAGTTAAATTTTATCTTTAAGGGAGTTAAATTTTATCTTTTAGTTAGGGTTAAGATATGGTTAAGGTTTTATCATTTTTATAGTACTTTCATAACAATTTTAGGCAATTTCAATAATATTTTATCTAAAAAGATTTGATTTCCTTTTAAAACTACAATCAAGAACAAGAAAAAATGGCACTCCCCAAATAGAAGTGGGTGAAAAACTCATTTGGAATAGTGAACACATGTCCTGGACTCCTGGTGTCCACCTGACTCGACCATCCTCCAATTCAGTCGAATCATGTCGCTAGTGATAATTGGATGACTACTTATCTTACAACAAATTTAATACTAGTCAATTATGAGTAATATATAAACAATTATACCTTTGGACTTAGGACATAGGATAATGTAAGTGCATAAATCTGCACATCCTTTCTTCTCGGTATCGATCGATCTCCTGCATAGAAGGAGATGAAGAGGCGGAGCTTGCTCCCCGGAGTAGTCTTCGACGCTCAAGTCGGAGAGTGTGTCCACTACGCCAGATTGCATCTCGCTCGACGGAGTTAATAACGTTCGTCGCCTGAATCGGGTTCGGACGACGAACTTACTTTATATGGCCCGTCGCCTGCACGTTGGGAGGCCCAAATTACCTCCAACCCATGTTTTGCCGACCAGAAAAATTGAATGTTCGTCGGCTGAAGGTGACTCAAGCGACGGATGAAATCCAGGCGACGAATATTGCTCATGCTCGGTCGCCCGAACAGGTATCTAAATCACAACTGTCAGAATAGGCCTTTGTAACGACGGAGATTACAGTAGACGGACATATAATTATTTCCGTCTACTGTAATCTCCGAACAAGCGACTTTGGACTTTTTCAAAAGTCAAATAATAAAGTCCGGTTGGTGACGAATATTAAATATTGTTCATTCGATCAGGAGAGGGACATATAATTATTTCTGTCACCTAAAAAGTGTGGTAGTTGACCCCCTATTTATTACAATTCAATCAGGAGACGGAGATATATATATATATTCGTCGTCTGAATATGTTTTCCGTAACAAACAATTAAAATCGGATGTATTGTGCAATAATGTCATTCTTCTCTTCATCCTTTCTCCCAAAATAACCCTAGAGGCTCGAAAACCCTTCCCCCAATTCACAATTTTCACACATCCATTGAAGGTATTATAATTTTTTTTGTTGAATATATGCATATGCATATATATATATATATATATATATATATATATATATATATATATATATATATATATATATATATATTTTGTGTGGATTGATGATGAGCTTGTGTTTTTTAATGGAGTTTGGATGGTAAAAAAGTTGTTTGAATGGAGTTCATGAGGGGAAAGAGTTGTGTATGTATATATTGAGTTGAAATTGAGGTTAAATGGAGGTTAAATTTGGGTTTGTGAAATGATATTTAAATTGAGTTTGTGTTATGAATGGATTGTGTATGTGAATGGATTGTTTATGTGCAATTCTTTTTGAGAAAGTGATGTACAATGAGATAGATGATGAGAATGGAATTTGTATTTGAGTTTAAGATGAAGATGAAGATGAACAAGAGAACGAAGAGGATGACGAAGATGAACATGACGAAGTGAGTGACGATGACGAAGGTTGATAATGTCTTCGGACTCCATAAATCGTAGATTGTAATGGTTGTTTTTGTGAGATATGACGGTTATTTTCGTATGTGTATGACATGGTTGGTATCATGGCTTGTGAGAGTATTTTTTTTGGTGTAATTTGTCATTAAGTTAAGGTAAACAGGGCAATAACACATGCAAAGTGCTCTTTTTAAAAAAATCTACATATTTTCAGGCGACGGACAAATTAAATGCCCGTCGCCTGTGATTATTCAGCAGACGTACTTATTACTAGTACGTCTCCCCAATGAAAAAGTGAATTCCTGTAACATTTTGGCTCGAATAAAATTTCATTTCCCCCCCTTTATTTTCACCAAAAAATTGAATTTCCGCCAAATTTTCAGGCGACAAATTTTTTATATATATGTCCGTCGCCTGAACGAATAAATGTTAATAGACTCGGACTCCTCCCCTAACCCTTAGCCCCAAATTAATTTCTCGAAGAAGCTCTCTCTCTCCGCCTCTCCTCTCGTCCCTCCTCCGCCTCCTCCCTCTCGTCCCTCCTTCGACCTCTCATCCCTCCTTAGTTGTCTAAAAACCCTAATCCCCAATCTCTCCCCATGCCTCCTAAATCCCGCCCTGTGGAGGGGAAGAAGAGGCCATCCTCGTCCACTCCGGCCCCGATTCCTCCACCATTGTAATTACCAGAGCCCTCATCCTCACCCCCGAACTCAGCGGCTTTAGCGCCTCCGGCCCCGACTCTCCCACTCCCTCTGCAAACCCCCACTCCCACTCCCTCTCCAAACCCGGCCCCGACTCCCACTCCCTCTCCAAACCCGGCCCCGACTCCTACTCCTGCCTCAACGAATCATGCTCTCCCTCTCCCACTCCCTCTGCAAACCCGGTGCCACCTCTTCTCCTATCTCTGTCCAATGGCAATCATGGGCCATCCACGACCATTGTCGGCGCCAACCCAGTATCTGCGTCATCAGCCGAGGCCCCTCGCTCCATCCGTTGTCGCGTTTAGCATCTCTCTCTCCCTCTGTCAGATTAGATTTAAGGTATCAATTGTATAAGGATTTAGGGTTTCAATTGTATAAGGATTTATGATTTAGGGTTTCAATTGTATAAGGATTTAGGATTTAGGGTTTCAATTAGATTTAGGGTTTCTATTGAAAGAGTTAGGGTTTCAATTAATTTACCAGTGAACTTGTCAAATTGATTGAAAGAGTTAGGATTAAATTTATTGACAGACTTAGGATTGAAAGACATAGGGGTAAATTGATTGAAATACTTAGGGTTAAATCGATTAAAAAGACTGCATTTGATAGGTTCTTATGAATTGTAGGTAAATATCGTACCATCAAGAGTCACAAAACAACACTCCTGAAGGCGGCAGCGGGGAAGAAGCTGAAGATCGAGTGGTCCTGCTTCCACAAGGGGCCTGGCCTCAAGCAACTGCATGACATCTTTGTTTTTCTGTAATTTTACCTAAGTACTTTCTGTAATTTTACCTAAGTACACAGAAATAAGAGTACCATGAAAGTACTTAGGAAATATGAGTACCGTGATTGTGAAAAACGGTAATATAAGTACTTATAATAATGCATGGTACTCTTATTTCTGTTTTTCTATAATTTTACCTAAGTACTTAGGTTTCTTTGGTTTTACTTATAAATTCCTTTGGTTTTACTTATAATCAATGTTCTAAAAGGCGTTAGGCGGTCGCTAGGCGGTGGGTGGCCGCCTAGTGCCTAGGCGGCGCCTAGGCGGACTTAGAACAAACGTGATTATTTCTTTACATTTTAACACATAAAACATATCAATAATTCATATAATGTAATAATAATCTATAATATCACTTATAAACCCAAATTTGTGGTGCTTAACTAACACTAAAGTAAATAAATGCAAAAATTTGTGTCCGACTAGCGACTCTAAGCCTCATAAAATCAAAAACCATAGATTCGACTCAAAAGCAAATACATCCCGACTAATGGGATAAAAAAACCCTAAGTCGACTAATCACATGTCTAGAAGCTAAAATTAAATAATCGTCAGGCTAGGTGGGCTTAGGCGGGACTAGGCGGCGCCTAGGCGGGACAAGGCAGTGTCTAGGCGGAAATCTGCCTAGAGGCCCGCCTAGGCGTAAAAATTCCTAGGTGGCCTCCCGCCTAGCGCCCAGGCGCCGCCTAGGCAGCGCCTAGGTGCGATTTTTAGAACACTGCTTATAATAATGCATTTCTTTCATTATTTCTTTTACTTTATTTATGTTTGGTATCTTTCATTTCTGTATTGTAATCAATAGGTAATAGGTTTAATAGTTTAGAGTACTTAGGTTTCTTTTTCTATATAATGAAAGCAATCAAGTATACCCAACAACACTAAAATGAAAGCAATCGGTAGGTAATAGGTTTAATAGTTTAGAGTACTTAGGTTTAGAGTACTTACGTTTCTTTTTCTATATAATGAAAGCAATCATTCCTTTCTCTGTCTACATTAAACTTATAGATACAACACAGAAATCATTCCTTTGCTTTTACTTATTTCTTATATATATTTTTTGTGCATACATGAACTTGTAGGCCAAATTGAAAGGTCGTCTTCAGGAATATCTCACTGGTGGAGAAGGACAAGCGGAAGCAGTAGACCCAAGCCAAATACCACCCCTCCCTGTCGAAGAACAAACCTGCATCATCTTGGAATGCCTTGGGTAAAGATGAGGAACAGAAGTTCGAGGTATAGTATTACCCTTGAATTTTATTTTTGTTTTACAATTTTCAAAAGTTCATAACAAGATTTTACTTGTTATAATTCAATCCCACTCAGCTCTTATTACGTTTTCAATCTTTTTTTAAAGGAATGGGTGCAGCTGGAGAGCGATCTGCAAAGAAACGAGGGGGCCCATGGACAACAAGGGATGCAGAGAGAGACAAGGAGCTGGAGGAGGCGAAGGCTGAAATTGCAAGGTTGAGTGAGAAAGCCACCCAAGCCGAGAGCAAGAATGAGCAGCTGGAGGAGCGTATGGCCAATATCAAGAAGGTCATGATGGGCTTCTTAGGTGGTCAGTCTAACTCACAACCACCAGTCACCTCTGCGGTGTGTCCTTAGGCGTCCCACCATTCAGGGGGCCTTTCAGCGGCTTCTCCTCAGCCCTCCAACAATTCAGGTGCCCTTCAAACAGATTCTCAGCCCTCCCCCAGCCAAAATAGGTAAGGATGCCCTCCTCATATAACTAAGACTTGGGTTTGGTTTTTTGTGAAGTTGTGTAGTGTTGGGACAAACTTTTAGAACTTGTGTAATGTGGAGTTGGAACTTGTGTTGTCTGGATAATCTTCACATACTTTTGGTATGTTGGACAAGCTTTAGGGTATGGATTACAAGGTTTTTAAATTGATGTGTTGAATTGCTTGTGATTGTGTGTTGTTGTTGAGTATGTTGTTGTTGTGTGATCGATTGTGTGATTGTGTGTTGTTGTTGTTGTTGAGAAAATGCCATTTGAACAGGAGCACAAAATGTGCTATTAGGTACATTCCAACAGGGGGCACCTGCCCTACTAAATTTTATTTTTTAAAATCAAAAGAATTCAGCCGACGAACAAACAATATTACATCGTCTTATTAATATAAAAAATTAATAATTTTAACTCTTTCAGGTGACGGAATTATATCAAACTCTCGTCTCCGGAACACTCCAGCTACAGACATACAACTGAGAACACATCTTTGGACTTCACTTAGGAGACGAAATCATTCTATATCCGTCTCCTGAAACGATCTAGGCGACGACACACAAAGGAGAGGGTCGTTGCCTGGATTCTTTCATAGCATTCCATTACTTATATGCACAGACTCCAACGACGAACCTATGAAACCAAACTCGTCGCCTAAGTCTTAATGGGCGGGCTTGGATGGCCCTTGGCCTCTGACAACATCATGAGTCGACGATCATTGTTGTCGTCGCCTGAGTTATCTCCGCCGACGAACATACAGATGCTCGTCGACTGAATAGTGAAGGGATGAAAGTCACCGGACCATAACTCAGGCGACGGAAGTTCATCGCCTGAGATATCAGAGGGCGAAAACGCCATTTCAGGCGACGACCTTGGTCCGTCGCCTTAAACGCCTTTTGGCGTAGTGGTCGGCTGTGTGAGAAGCCCCCTAAACCCTAGTAGAAAACTCGAATATATAACAAGGATTAGGGTTTACCTACTAAAAGATGATTATGCCCCTGGACATCTTATGCAATTACTTTTGCTTTGTCAATTGCCCCTCGGGTTTTCTTATCACGATCTAGTGATGAGGGAAGACGAATAATTCGATATTCTTCACCTGTTATGATCAAAGATCACCAATAATGTTTGCCCCTTGTCTTCGTTGTATCCTGCAAGCTTTGACATTCTCAACCGAATAACACAATATAATGTAGTTGGTACATTATTAACTGATCAAATGAAAGTTACTACTTAAAAGTTAGAGATAGCGTTTGTTGATGACATCCTTGCTTTTATTTATGATTGACGATTCGATGGTTTTCATTAAGTTGAGCATTTTGTCTTAAATGACACTCCTATTGCTTGATTTTGATTTTTGTTGGCCCTTAATGGGGTTATTATGGCCTAAAGATTGGCTTTTATTGGCCGTGAGTGGCGACTCATTGGCCTTGAGAGGTTGTTTTGACCTTGAGTGGATAAGTTGGCCTTGTGCGGCTAATTTGGCCTTGAGCGGCTAATGTGGCCTTGAGCGGCTAATGTGGCCTTGGCGGCTAAGTTGGCCTTGAGTGGCTAATTTGGCCTTGAGCGGCTAATGTGGCCTTGTGCGGATAATTTGTCCTTGAGCAACTAATTCGGCCTTGAGCGGCTAATACGACCTTGAGCGGCTAATGTGGCCTTGAGCGGCTAAGTTGGCCTTGAGCGGCTAATGTGGCCTTGAGCAGCTAATTCGACCTTGAGCGGCTATTGTTGATTGTTTTTTATGGCTTTGATATAATGTTGTTCCATATGTGGATGCGCATACAAGCGTTTCAAGAATTTATATGTCACTGATGCAATTAATCATGCAATAAGATTAACCAAACAGTAAACTTTTCATGAAAATAGGACATAGAGAACTTAGCTAGTAGGCCTTTTGCTTCGGATTGATGTTGTGATTGGTAGACTTAGCTTGTGTGTATCCTATGCTTCTTCAAGTGGGGACCCTTTGCTTCTAATAGGAAGCCCGACCAAAAATCCGCAATGTGCCAAATATGGATGTATGGGGCAAATTCTCGGGCTTTTGAGAACTTGACCTTTTTCTGATATTATTATGAAAATACATGCTTGTTCGCAATTTCTGAGAACTCTGGGCATGACTTATAATTAAAACAAACCTTCATCAGATGAAATCGTCTTCTTCCTCGTAGGGTTCGTGGAGAGCGACGACACTGGAGAAGCTGCATCCTCGACCATCGTCCCGCCTATGACCTCGATCTCGGCGGCGGCGTAGGATCCTTCACGGCGGATTCGGGTGCCTCTGGCCTACCCATCACCGCCAGTGTGTTCTCGTGGTTTGGTGAAAGGGGATGCTTGGTAGCGGCGGCTATGGCGCAATCCCGAACCCGGTCCAATCGGAGTGGTGCAGAGAGAGACGGAGGAGGTCGGACTAAGCGACTGTGTTTGTAAGCACTAGATCTAGGCGTGCTTTTGGTGCGATCCCAAACTAGATCCAATCGGAGTCACGCCGAGAGAGACAGAGGAGGCCGGAGTCGGTGAAGACGAGAGGGGGTGAGCCCCGTCGGTCTGGTGAGCCGTGGCAGCCTTGCCTTGTGGTTCGATGCCTGGCGGCGCTCCTAGGGTTTTTGGGCTAAGGCCGAGCCTCCAACCCGGTGAGGAGATCCCAACCCGGTGGAGTCGGTGCGGAGCGCGCCGCCTGCTTTGTTGTCTACACCGGTGAGGAGAGATTTGCCTGCCCTCTCCATTATCTGTCACCGTCTCCGATCTCACCTTCATTGCCCTTCTTTGGTGGGGTTTTTTTTTTAGATTGGGAGATCCAATCACTTGGCTTCTCGATCGAATCCCCACGAACGACGCCAAATATAAGTGTATAAATCTGCACTTCCTTCCTTCTCGGCATCAATCGATCACTTGCATAGAAGGAGAGGAAGAGGCGGGGCTCGCTCTCCGGAGGAGCCTCCGACACTCAAGTCACAGAGTGTGTCGGTTGTGTGAGAAGCCCCCTAAACCCTAGTAGAAAACTCGAATATATAACGAGGATCAGGGTTTATCTGGTAAAAGACGATTATGCCCCTGGACATCTTATGTAATTACTTTTGCTCTGTCAGATAAGACACTAAATTGAGAAAAATTCCCTACCAAAAAGACAAACGAACCTAAAAATCTAATTAAAAAAAAGACTAAACTAATTAAAAGTTTTAAAAAAATTCAAATTTAGGGTCTTATTCTATTACCTTGGGATATAAGATAGGAAAATTGATACATGAAAGGATAACCCGCCTCTATTATGTCATAGGTGAATTGATTTAGACCACCCACAATGGTGGTGTGCAAATGTGCAAATGTATATTTTTTGCACACTTTTGGACTCCAATGGTTGTTTTATGGGTGTTCAAATGTATACATTTAGACACACAATGTGCAAATATGAACACAAAATCCCCCCCTGTGTAAAATCTTTTCCCAATTTCGGAGTAGTGGAAAAAAAAACTGAAAAAGTAATGTGTGCTTGTTACGCGCCGTGGAGGGGGGTTAATTTTGCATAGGTGTACTTCACCCACAAAAAAGAGAGAGTGGGGTTAAAAAGTGTAGTAATTGGGAATGAAGAAAAGGCTGAAAAGCAACTAAAAAGTAAGGTGGAACATCAGAGAGAGACGTTGCTTTTTTTTAATTGCTTTTTAAATTTTATTTTCTTAAATAAATTAAATCCAATTACATTTCAACCACTCATCCAACGGTAAAAACTTTAATCCAACGGCTGAAATTTAAATCCAACGGTTAAAATGGTTTCATTTACTGATCTACAAATTTTTAAAAAAAAGTTAACGGTCGGATTTTTTAAAATAAATACACCAGCTCATATACTTTCATATCACATTATACATCTTGGCATCTCTTCCACTCTTCTTGTATCTTTAAAATTTGATAATCATGAGTTCTAGAGGTCTCAAATGGAGTGCGCAAGAAGATATAATCTTATGCCAAGCATGGATTTCAATCTCACAAGATGGGGCGATCGGCACAAATCAATCGTTGGATTCATTTTGGGCAAGGATTCAAAAGAAATGTGAAGAATATCTCCAATCATTCAATCGAAGCAAAGATTCATGTCATGGGCGTTGGAGAGTAATTAACCAAGAGTGTTCTCTATTTCGACAAAGTCTTACCAAAGCCAATGTATCTCCCGCTAGTGGTGGTAATCAAAGTGATGTTGTAAGTAAATAATTAATTGTTCAATTATTTATATTTGCACTTGTTGGAATATTGATTTTATTTTCATGTGTCGTAGGACCTTCATGCACGAACTATATTCATCAACGATAACAAAGGCAAGGCGTTCAAATTCGATCATGCTTGGAATCTCCTTGGAAAATGCCCCAAATGGCTTAACTTTTTCGAAAGTCCCATTCATGTTGGTGGTAGTAGTTCTAATACGCCAAATCGATTCGAGAATCCCATAAATAGGACTTTTGGGGCACCCTCTACTCAAATGGAAAGTCCTATTATTATTGGTGGTGTTGCTTCTAGTTCACCCACGGAGACCATGAGCCAAAGTCCTACCATCGTCAAAAGACCAATGGGACGCGACAAACAAAAGGCTTATAAAAGGATGAAGCAAGCGGAGGATGATAGGAGGAAGGCCTTTGACGATAATATGGCTCAATTGATCAAGCAAGGTGAAATTATGGCAAGTGAGGCCCAAAAGAGAAGAGTGGGGGATCAAAGAGCAATTGATTTGGAAATTAGAAAGCATAATGATATGATCCTTACAATGGATCTCTCGAAATTGTCTCCAAGTAAACAACAATACTTTAGAAACGAACAAGCTATTATCATGGAAAAGAGGAGAAACGACAATCAAGAGAATTCAAGCTATTTTCCAAACTCTTCAAGCTCTTATTTCGGTGACGATGATGGAATCGATGGCTACATCCCTCACTCTAATGATGTCAATGATGGGTTTTAGATCTCCATATAATTTATATTTTTATGCTTGGTAATTTTGGTTATTGTTATGTACTTTTATTGATTCGCAACTTGGTTTAATATAATTATATGCAATTTTTGTTATTGTTATTGATTCGCAACATAGAAAAATGAGAACAATAAAGAAAACAAAGGAAAAACGCGAGCAATAAAAAAAAAAGCAAGGCATACAAAATTGAGAACACTACAAATTTCAAAGATGGATAAAAACATGCAATAATTTTGGGACTACATTAATGAAACAAAGCAAAAAACAATGGCGCACTAGACATAAAAACATACTAATAGGTTTGGGTGTGTGATCCAAAACGCGTCCAAATATGTTTGACAAGGTCATTTCTAATGGAGTGATGGATATTTGTGTCACGAATACGATTGTGATTACGCATATATTCTTCTAATGTTGGTCTATCCCGACCAACCTCAAAAGACGCATGTGGGCTTATTTCATAGTCAACCACTACACTTGCAACCTCACCATGTTCATCTTCCACGTACTCGTCTTCAACGATCATGTTGTGAAGAACAATACATGCAAGCATTATTTCGCCTAGAGTTTGGGTATCCCAAATTCTAGCTGGACCACGTACAATAGCCCATCTAGCTTGTAGTATCCCAAAAGCTCTTTCGACATCTTTGCGATATGCCTCTTGCAATTGAGAAAATAGAGCTTTCTCTGGAGTATCTGGACTGCTAATAGTTTTGACAAACGTGGCCCATGAAGGGTAAATTCCATCAGCTAAATAATAACATTGGTTATAATTGCGACTATTTACCTTGAATTTGACGATAGGAGCTTCTCCATTGACAACATTATCAAATACCGGGGAGCATCCTAGGGTGTTAAGATCGTTGTTGGATCCGGAAGTGCCAAAAAAAGCATGCCAAATCCAAGTGTCATACGACGCCACAGCCTCAAGGACGATAGTCGGTTTTCCTTTGAACCCGGTGTATTGACCGGCATGAGCAGTAGGACAATTCTTCCACTGCCAGTGCATGCAATCTATGGATCCGATCATTCCTGGAAAGCCCCTCTTGTTGGCCTTGTCCAACAACCTTTTAAGATCTGTTTGGTTTGGTTGTCGGAGGTACCAACGGCCATAGATGTTTAGTATTGCCTTACAAAATCTTCGCAAGCACTCTAGCGACGTGGTCTCCCCCATCCGACAGTACTCATCCATGGAGTCTGCCGAACAACCGTTGGCCAACATGCGTAGGGCACTTGTTAGCTTTTGATGAGGTGACAATGAAGTCCTCTTTGCCGCATCTCTTGTGAGTTGAAAGTATGAATCATGTGGTATTACATCATTCATGATGCGGTTGAACAAGCTTGGTTGCATGCGATAGCGCCTTCGAAACATTAGAGAATCATAGGTTGGGTTAGGATTAAAGTAATCCTTCATCAACCTAAGATGCCCTTCATCTCTCTCTCTATTTATGTATTTACGCTTATTTTGAGGACCGCCATTGATGGATTGATCCTCTTCCTCTCTTTTTTGATGTTCACTCATCATGAGTGCACTCATTCGATGCATGTGAGCTTCCATGTAATCGGAAAGCTCCATGTTAGAACTCATTGTTGTAAAGTGGAGGGAGAAGAAGAGAAGAGAGGAAAAAGCTTAGTGATTTTAATCTTGAGGTTATGCTATGGTATTTATAATAGAGATGAAGATAACACTATTGGAACTTAGACTATTATATATTTAATTCCTTGTCTAAAGTGTATTTGTAGTTGGGAACAAGACATTTGCCTTGAGAATAGTATTTAGTGAACATCATTTAAATGTAGTATCTTCTCAACACATTTGACTCATTTTCTATGGCCAATTTACCTTTAAGAAATAGACAAAAGCATTGAAAATATAATTTTGTGGACACAATTTCAACTTAGACCATTTTCAAAACATTTAATTACTTTTAGGTGGTAAATTAAAATTTAAGATAAAGACAAGTATTGTATTTAAATTTTTTAGGCACCATTGAAAATTCAAAATTTTCAAATAGTGCTAAAAAATTATTATTTTTACATCAAAATATTCGTAATAAAAAAATATAAAAAATATTATTATTTATTTTTTTAAAAATAATTATTATAATTAAAATATAAAGATATACATAAGTTAGTTAGGTAATTAAAGGAGAGTGTGCAAAAAACCCACAATGAACCATTGGAGTAAAACCACAAAAAGTGGTGTGCATTTTTGCACACCTTGTGCAAATGTACACATTTGCACACTCAACCATTGTGGATGGTCTTATGCGACTAACTCAACCTTAGGTAAAAAATAAGGTAAAAGATAAAAAAAAAACTAAATATCTCATTAAGGTCGTGTTTGGCCGTAGATTTTATTTTGGGAGATACAGATTTTTAGAAACTATACCATAAAAATGACAACTTTGCAAAACTAGCATTGCTAGTGGAAAAATTGCAAGGGATGGAGGAAATGCTAGTTTTGCAATTTTTTTTTTAACCTTTCCATCCGGTTGTAGGTGAACAAAGTGAAAAAACAAAAGGAAAAGGAAAGTCAAGGGGAAGTTGTATGGAAAATGGGAGGAGAGAGAGGATTACATGTGCATTAAATGCCGGCCCCCACATTCATTAAATACACAGACATTTCCCGCCTAAAAATAGTAGGGAGAGATGATTGGGAGGGAAAGTAAAAGAACCGTCATTGAAGCTGATCGGAAAGCAAAGGTCGTCTTAGTTAGCAGTTATATGCCAGACAATAGGAAACACAGGAAAACAACTGATTATTACATGTCACACAAAGGGTGACACGTGTCAAATCCAGAAAGCATATATTAACGAAAATGGGTAAGAAAGCTTACAGTATTTGTTTTACGTGTCAGATAAAATTAATATGCCAGTTATTATGTTTTACGTGCCACCAACATCTAAACTTGTGACATAAAAATAAAATTTCATACCAATGATATTTCGATGCCTACGAATTGCTAACAAATCCATGAAGTCCATGAATCATACGATGGGGAATCTTAAGTTGCTGGCACGGTTTAATGTTTGGTCGACACACAATATTAAGTTGCTGGCACGTATTTCGTATTGGTTGGCATGCAACTGATCACTGGGTTGTTTGTATTTCCGATTTTTCTTCAATGCCATCACATCCACTTTCCATCTCTCCTCTACGAAAAGCTAATTTTTTCTCTCTCTCATCTGCATTTAATACTCTTCTCTCTCTCTTTCTCCCTTTTTCATGTAATGATTCATCTCTCTCTCTCTCCCCCTCCACCTCTCTCCTCTGCCAACACTTGCAGACCTCTCTCCTCTGCCCTCCACCTCCTTTCTCTATCCTCTGTCTACCGATTACTTTTGCAAAAAATGTGGACCCATTGCTACTTTTGCAAATTTTTTAGGGGGGGTGTTAACAAATTACTCTTTTAGGAGATAGAGATTTGTTTTGTAGATTAAGGAGTTTATGGAGATGATATTTTTTTAAAAAAAAATAATCTCGTATGGTGTTTGATGTTTACGAGATTTGGAATAATTATTTCGAAAGAAAAGGACGAAAATACCATTTCTTTACTACCCTCCCATGAGAATTGCCCAAAAATAATCTCCACAATCTGCCATAATCTTGGGGCTAGCCAATTAGATTTCAGAACTGCCCAAAAATAGTCGTTTGCCCATCGCCATAATCTCCATCTCCCGAGTGCCAACAATCTTCCACAATCACCTGCCAAACACCAAAATGGTGCGCTTTTATTTTAGTAAACTCCATAATCTACCACTTTGAATTTGGTAAATAAAGAGCGGTCATCCGGGGTTCGAACCGGGGACCTTTGGGCACCCACTAGTCCTTTCCGGTTGAACCATTCCGGAATGGTTAAAATCCATTAAATAGCCAATTATCCACCTAAAATGAACCTCGCCACACATGTGCGCCCTTATTAATAGCCTAGCACATAAGTCGAGTGAGGTTATATCATAAAACCAATTGGTTTCCATAATCTACCACAATCACATGCCAAACACGGTCTAACTCCCACTTACATACTCCGTATTAATTAATAATTGGACAATTTGGTGTGTACATGCAGTTGCGATAGGGTATTGGACAATTTGGCGTATACATTGGGATCAGAATGTAGGTATTGATAAATTAAAGGGTTCTGACTGTCATGTCGTGCATGCTCTCCTATAGGTCCATACTCATTACAAAATGTAGGTATTGATAAATTAAACGGAAATTTCGCGAGTTATCCTGAGGTATTGCAATTTTCGTGAGGTATACAACTCTTTTGCATATTTCGCGTGGTGTTCCTAAGGTTTCTAATCTTTTCGCCTCATACCCTTCTTTGTTAAATCTAACAGAATTTTAGATGCTCCGTTACTTTTCAATTTTGAAATTAAAAAAGAAAAGAAAAGAAAGAAACAACAAACAAAGAGAAGGGAAGAGAAAGCCCAGGTCTGGCCCCGACGAGGATGACGAGGAGGAGGGAGATGAAGGTGAGCCAGGAAGAGGAGGAGGGAGAGAAAGCCCAGGTCTTTCCATTTTTTCTTTTTTTTTTTTTCTGAAATTTTGAAGCACCAATGCACCATCTTCTTAATCCAATAGCTTGGTTTTTCCCCTTCATGATTGATGGATTCAAGATTTTGGGGTTTGGATGTTCAGTTTTTGTGGATTTGACTTCAGTTTTCTTTGGATTGAGATTTTATTTACGATTTTGTTTGGGGCTGTTTGGATCTAGTTTCGACTTTTGCTTGGATTAGGGCGGTTTGGCTTTTTCTTTAGGGTACTTTGTTTGCTTGTTTGAGAGGCTCGTTTCGACTGGTCACCGGCGACGTTCGAGGCTCCAATCAGGGGTGGATGAACAAGATCGGTGGTGGCGGCAGCGGTTGGGTGTCTTGGGTTCCTCCTCCGGCGGTAGGTGGCGGTTTTCTCTCTCTGTTTAGGGTTTTTTGGGTGCGCTTTGTCTGTTCTTTCTTTCTTTTTTCTTTTTTTTTTTTAATTTCAAAATTGAAAAGTAACGGAGCATCTAAAATTCTGTTAGATTTAACAAAGAAGGGTACGAGACGAAAAGTTTAGAAACCTTAGGGACACCACGCGAAATACGCAAAAGAGTTGTATACCTCGCGAAAATTGCAATGTCTCAGGGGTACCTCGCAAAATTTCCGTAAATCAAAATGTAGGTATTGTTATGGACCTATATGGTACAATTGTTATTTTATTTTATTTTTTGAAAAAAATATGCATGCTCTCCTATGGTACAATTTTTATGGTATAAGTTAAGGATACTTTTGATTTATTAGTCTTTTTAATTTTTTTAACCTTTAAATTATCAAAAATTAAATAAATACATGCTTTTTTATTTATTACATTTTCCTCCGATTAGAGGGGGGCTCGAGCCACCTCATGTACCCTCTCCCTCCGCTTGTGCACGTATATTAACATACATGTGTTTCGAGGTTTTCCTTAATATTCCATCTAGAAAAACTTGTTATTTTAGAAATCTTCACAAAATTATTAAGGAGAAAAACGAAAATACACTTATACCTCTAACTATTACTAAACTTTTCCACTTTCTCGAAAACTACAACTAACATCTCCAAAATTATAATAAGGGCAAATTTGTAAAGTGAATACAAAAATATCTAAAATGACATGTTTTTCTTAACAAGATTTCATCTCTAAAACGACAAGTTTTGATTAACGGAGGGAGTAAGATTCTGTTTTGGTTAACAGGGGTAGGGTGAACTAATCAAGCCTTATATATAAGATAGTGAACTTTTCTACCTATATGTTATAGGCTTATAGCTAGTTAATTTTAGAATAAAATCTCACCATACTTAAACACAAAATGATACTCCGTGTTAATTAAAAAAAATGTCATTTTAGATAGTTTGGTATTCACTTAACAAACTTACTCATTTTAGATACTTTAAGTATTCGCTTTACAAAATTACTCTTTTAATAATGATGAAAGAGTTGTTAGTTGTAAATTTTAAAAAAATGAAAAAAGTAAAATACCCCCTTCAATAAAAAATATAACACTTTTTACTTTTATACACGTAGCTTAAGGAGTTAATAATTATATAAATTATTAAAAAATGTTACAATATACTGGGTTTTTACTTTTTACTTTTTACTTTTATACACGTAGCTTAAGGAGTTAGTAACACTTTTTACGTAGTAATACTTACTAGAAATAAGTATTGTATTAAATTGTAAAAACTACTACCGCCGTTTCAAAATACATGGGTTTTTACTTTCCGACACGTTTTTTAAGGAGTGAAAAAACTCTATAAAATATTAATTTTTAATTAATTTTTTACATAATTTGATAAGTATCTATCTATCTATCTATCTATATACATATACTAAAACCGGTGCATTGGTGCCTATGTATCGGCGTGTGAGTGAATTTGCCTACGTGGCGGCGCGTGAGTGCGTCTCGCAAAACTTTCTCCCGTTAAAAAGAAAATCTAATAAAAATAATTAGATAGTTCTAATCTATATAATTAAAAATAATTAAATAATTATTTTATTTTACCATTAAATCATATAATTGGATAGAATCATATAAAAGAGTAAATATTATATAAGGAAAAAACTATATCAATATAACACAATTTATCTGTGCATAAATATTTTAGTAAACTAACATAATAAATATATACTACATACAATATTTAATAAAAAAATATTTTAAAAAACAACTATCTATTTAATTATATGAGATTTAATTGACGATATATTAGGGGAAAAAAAACCTTTTACCTTATAAATATGAATTTTATTTATATTTCGAGAGAATACAAATAAAAGATAATTAGATTATATATCGTTTGTTGAACTAATTTTTATTTATATCTATATTATTTTTTGGTGGAAAAATTATTTATATTTAGATTATTATTTATCTAAATTATTTATAATATTGTATTAATGTATTCTCCGTAGACGGACGGTACTTACAAATAATTTGATACTTCTTAAAATATGTGGCATGATTATCTTAATACCAATGCCAATCTTGAATTTAAAGAGTGGTTTGTTCATTTGTGACCGTCCTCATGCCATTGGCACAAACTCCAATCTTTTCTGAACCAATTTTCCCCAACTCTTGATTAGTTGATTACTACACATCAACTACTGGTCAACATACATCCCTACCTTCAATCTTTTTTTGGCACACACGAGATTCATATTTCATTTATTTATGTCCTAGGTTGAGTGAATGCATTTTCCAAAATAAAAATAGAAAAAATCACTTAGATTACCTTTCTCTGCATCTATCCAACCACACAAACACACACAGCTAAAAAAAACAATGACTGGGATTACTGGTTCTGGCATCTTCAACATGGATGAAGAAGCCGACGAGCGCCGTGCGTCGACGCTCGAGGTTATCACTGAATTTGAGACGAACCCATCACAGGAAGACATCGGAGATGCTGTCAATGGTCACAGTGGTGCTTCCCCTTCTTCCCCTTTCTTAGGCCAGTGGCCTCAAACTTACAGGTCAGTTAGTTAGTGTGTAAATCTGTATATGTTCTTGAGAGTGCAGGAAAATCTCACATTAACTTACTAGAAAATATAACAATACGTACATAAATAGCTTAGGGGTCCAGAATCTTTGAAAATTACCAACTGATGATGATGTCTATTTTCAGACATCTGACAAAATTGGAACGATACAGAGAAAATTAGCCTGACTGCTCCTATTTGCAGAAACCAAATGATGCTATTTGACTTATACAAACCTAGTACCTTAAATTGCATATATGTCCGATTAATCAAATTGTATATTAGTCGCTTGATGTTGAGATATATAGGGTCTTATTAGTTAATTGGTTTTAGGCTAGAACCTGTACATTGCACTCCTATTTTAAGTGGTCTGCTCTTGGTTTTAGGATGAAACCTCATCTTAGACTTCAAATTGGTTTTACGATGGAACCTCACCGTAGACTCCAGAGTGTAGTTGGACTTAGATACTTGAAAATCCATAGATAACATTTTGCTTATTTGCAGAAATTGGAACGATACAGAGAAAATTAGCATGAGTGCTCCTATTTGCATAAAGCAAGTGATGTCATTTAACGTAAACAAACGGATTAGTTTAAATTGCTAACATAGGGTCCGCGGTCTACTCTTTCGTTAAATTGATTTTAGGATGAAACCTCACTGTATTTACGTACACTTCATTAGTCCGGTTGGACTTAGATGCTTGAAAATCCAGAGATAACATTTTGCTTATACAGAGACGCAACGGACACCTACGCGATTGCTGCATCACCACTGTATGTCAGTCCACTTCGAGCCCACATAGCTCCCTATTTCAGCAGCCAGAATGCAGAGATCAAGGACCCTTTGCTCCACAAGCACAGCCTGCAACATACAAGGGGGAGTTCCGATAGCCACCGCAACAGCAGTCCATCGGTGTTGGTCACTGATAAGCCAGATGCATTGCAGCCCAATCCAGCTGAAGAGCCTACCACAGTTGACAGCCATGGCTGCAGTGTTTCACAAACAGTCTTCAACGGTAGCCATTCCTTTCTGTCATTCCAATTTTCCGGCCTTCGGTTTTTCCTTACCATGACAGAACTCTACTTTCTATAGGAGTGAATGCCTTTGTTGGCATTGGCCTACTTTCTATGCCTTCCACTGTGCAAGAAGGAGGCTGGATCAGCGTCGGATTACTCGTTGCTTTTGCAGTTATCGCCTTCTTCACCGGTAACCTATTACGCAAATGCTTAGATGCAAACAAACAGATTACCATCTATCCTGATATAGGACAAGCAGCATTCGGAAAATATGGCCGTCTTTTCTTATCTGTAAGCCCTTTTTTTCGGAATTTTCGTGAGTATTCAGGTCCACTTTATACCTAACCTTCTGTTACTCTCTTCTGTTGCAGATCATATTCTATATTGAGATCTATGTAAGTGAAAGATGTCATCTAATTTGGTTCATATTTTCGGCTACTTTGCAGTATATATGATCATTTTTTCACCTTACAATCTGTCTGAAATTGACAGTTTTGTTTGGTGGAGTTCATCATCTTGGAAGCAGACAATCTTGCGAAACTGTTTCCTAGCGCTTCCCTCTATCTCGGTAGCCTATACATCAGCCCCGAGCATCTGCTTGGGATCACAGCCGCCATTGTCGTTCTTCCATCTTGCTATATGAAGCAACTCCATTCCATTTCTTTCCTCTCCGGTAAGTCCAAATAGATCAATCAAAAGCTTCATGAAATGGCTTGAATTTCATGAAATGTTTCTTGCAGCATTCGGCGTGTTAGGAGCAATCTTGATGGTGGTTGCACTGGTTTTAGTCGGTACAATGGAGGACATCGGATTCAGCCAAACCGGGCCTGTGGTGAAGTGGAGTGGAATCCCATACGCACTTGGTGTGTTCGGGTTTTGCTACTCCGGTCACTCAGTCCTTCCAAACCTTTATCACTCGATGTCCGACAAGTCCAAGTTCAACATAGCACTCGCAGTTTGGTACTATACGAAAACATGTCATATTGTCATGTACTAAAAATCTCATCCATATATACATTTGTGCTCTTGATGTGTACTAAATGTCATTTTTCGGTACCTTGTAAGTTGTCGTTCAGCTTCGTTATCTCTACTTTGATCTATGCTTCTGTCGCCATTCTCGGATTCCTCATGTTTGGTGAAGATACCGAGTCTCAAGTGACGCTAAATCTCCCTCAAGACTCCGTTGTTTCCCAGATCGCGTTGTGGATAACTGTGAGTACTAAACACCAAAATCTATCTCCATCATCACAACTCTACAATGATCAAATACTCACATTTTCTTATTGTGTTTTCAGGTCCTCAGTCCATTGACCAAATATCCTTCCTTAGGCCAAAAGTACATTATATATAGTTTCGTGTTTTTCGGTATCTAGAATGTCAATACTATACATCCTTAACGAGCATGACAAGTTCGCGTTGATGCTGATACCGTTGTCAAGGAGCCTGGAGGAGCTTCTGCCATCGAGAATTGGTAGCAACTACGGCTGCTTGATTCTCCTCAGGACTACCATTGTCGTCTCAACTGTCTGTGTCGCATTCCTTGTTTCTTTCTTCGGTATAGCGACAAAACTAGCAAAAGTTTTCTTAGACAAATTTCTTGCACAAGTCCTTAAGAAGATACTTTTCCTATGGTCTACATTTCAGGTTTGGTGATGGCCTTGGTAGGATCACTTCTTTGTATGCTCGCGGTAAGGGCAATATAGCGTCGTTTCCCTACGTTTATGTCCACGACTATGAGTCGTTTTTCATGGTTTTCGTGTTCGTGATGCAGTCCATCATAATGCCATGCATGTGCTACTTGCGGATCGTCAGCAAACCGACGCCATTGCAGAGAGGAATGTGTTACATTGTGGTTGCTTTAGGAGGAATAGTTGCAGTGCTTGGGACATATTCTTCTATTTATGATATTATTCAGAGCTATTGAGAGATTTTCCTTCCACTTTGTTATTTGCACTTTAGTCCCTCGCGAACTTCTAAATCTTCTTCGAGTACTCGAAGGAGTTTTGAATGTTCAAATTGGCCCTTGTTATTTTCATCATTTTGATTTGGCTTGGATATTGAAGTTGTGAATGAATTGAAGAAAATGAGGACCAATTTGAGAAAAGTTTTTTGGGTTTGGAGAATATGGTATGAAATATGTTGCAATTTTATTCAAGGGTTAAGGTTTTAAATTTGGATGATAAAAGTTTGATCTGATGTACTAATGCCATTTTTGTCAATGTATAAGAAAATTATTATAAGAATATTGTCTGTTTGGCACGATTAAAATCTAGATGAAATTAATTATGATGAAATTTGAGAGATATATTAAATTTTAGTCTTTATGGATTGATTAAAAGAGTAAATTCTTATTTAGTCTGACAAATTATATAGAGTTTTGTAAATCCATTTTTCCGAAAATTGTGAAAAGCTTTACCACGCCACTTTAAAAAGTTCAAATAAGTCTGTACCAAAATATAGACTCTTAATCATATATACTTCCTCCTTGAATTTGTAAATAAAGAGTGTTTATCCGAGGTTTGAACCGGAGACCTTTGGGTACTACTCGTAGGTCCTTTTCAGTTGAGTCATTTCGGAATGGTTCATATATACTTCCTCCATCCGTAAACGATGGATCAACTTGACTATCTCTAAATCTTTGCCTTGGATGGAAAAAAAAAAAAAAAAACCTTCCATATACAATTTAACTTACTCCATCCGTTAATAAAAAAAAAAAAATCATTTTAACTTACTCCGTAAATGGTAAACGTACTAATGGGAAAAAGGAGTTATCCTCAAGATTCCATATACAATTTTCAATTAAAATATATAATTTAACAATAATAACTGGTTCAAAAATCTAAAAATGATACCTAGCTTGAATAAAAATAAGGTGATAAGACAACTTAATAAACGGATAGAATATAATACGGAGTAGTACTGTATTAAGATAAAAATCCTCGTGTGCTGGTGTATTTATATTTTCTATTGCATAAGAACAAATAAACAAACATATCTCAATTCTCAACAAATCCTGCATAAGATTGACTGATTTGGCATGTTCTAGGTTGTTTAATGTATGTGAAATTGTGATTTGTGAAGCCGTAATAGTTCTTCTCACCGTCCTCAAATCTTATCCAAATACTACTTTTTACGTTGATATATTAATCTCCACATATGAAAAGCATTCAACCTTTTTCATTAAAAAAAAAAAAAAGAGTTTGCTGAATACTAAAATAAAAACTTATAACAAATGTTCTAAAAAATATTTGGCGGGTACGGTGTTTGGTGGTAGAGTAGGATTAAGGATTTAGGTGGGGTGTAGGCGGGGTTTAAGCGAATTTTATGACATGTCTTTACAGTCTAGGCGGGTTTTGACGGCCTTGGTGGCGGGGTGAGGTCAAGGGTTTTGACGACCTTGACAATGCTTATAACGTTATTTAATGAAATCAAATTAAACAACTTTATTTAAGATATATTTCCTCTATTAATTAAAATATGTCATTAACTATATATTCATGCACGCTTTATTTTATAACGATAAAAACTATATAAAATATTAACTTTTTTTACATTTGTTTTTTTACCATTTTTCTATCCTAATAGCACTAATTTGAAAATGTTTTTTAAATTTTAATTAGCTTAACTTTTTTTAGTTATATTCATATGGTCGCTTATTTTTTTGATAGGTAATCTTTCCTAATTTAGGCCCTTATCAAATTTATAGTTAATAGTAATAAAGTATGAAATTATTAAAAAAAAAAGTTAATGTTTTATATAGTTTTAAAGAAGGACGAAGACAAATATTTGCCGAGGGTAGCTAAATGACTAATTTTGAATATAATAAATACATTGACATAATTATTAATGATTAATTAATAATTGAATTAAAAGATTGATTTTAAGTGGGACATATCATATATATATATATATATATATATATATACTATTAACTAGTGTAGATCCCGTCCTGTGTACGGAGAATACCTGATAGATTACGAAAATCTATCGGGTATGGTACGTTGGGACCAAACCAAACACATGATGTGATTAGATAACCCTCCACATTATATAACCCATCATAATTAATTTATTATCAGATGATTAATTAGTGAAATACTGAAATGCATTCAACTTTGTTTTGATCAAATCACATATTCAGTTCCCAATTATATGCTCTTGACACTAACTTTAAACATATCACGTGGAAAGTGATCTCACATCACCTGCATTTGTCATAATCTAATTACTCTTCGCACCAAGATCCCATCCCAATCTTTATGAACTAGCCTGACCAACAATAAACGTCTTCAATTTCCCTTCGTCTACAACTAATCTATATTTATATAATACATTAATTTATTCGTGTTTATGAAGAGTTTATTTTAAAACATGAATTTTTATTCGCTTAGTCGATCATTGATTTATTTTAATCTTAATTTAATTTAAAAAAAAATTTATATTCATATTCTAAATATCTATAGTTACATCTCTATAGACTTTTATTGTGCAAAAACCTTGTTTTAATTTGTTTATAATTATATTTCTTAAAATATCATCTTCTTTATTTAAAAATAAATAAATATAGTTATTCAAGATAAAGATTATAAATGTTTGGAATATGAATTAAATCTAAGGATTTCACAATCATCCCTTGTATAGTTGTATGTCTTCATATGCACTAGAGTCTGGAGAGTTGGTGATTTCTCACCGCAACTTTGGACTCTTGCTGCCTTTCTTTCCTTTTTAGTTTGGGATTAGTTTGGGATGTGTGATATTATCGGTTGATCCGTCTCCTTTTTTTTTTTTTTTTGTCTCGATGTTTCAAAATCACTTGTTCATTTATCATTGTTTTGGTCTCTTGATTCACTTGATGACATGTCGTTTAATATTTCATCTCTTCCAAGGGAAAACGAAATTTTTTTTTTGGTAGACAAAGAGCCAAGCTCCCCAACAAATTATAAGGGATAGAACCATAGAAGTCATGCGTCGTGCGGAGCAAATAAACTCTTTTTTCGAAGGAGGATCCTTCAACCATTCCGAAATGGCTAATCAAAAAGGACTGGTCGCCCTTTATTTACTAATTCAAGAAGGAGGATCCTTCAAGATATTTGAGCCTATTTTTTTTTTATATATATAAAAAATGACAAATTTAACAAGTGAGTTTATTACCCTATTACTTTAGGTAGATGGTGGATGGAAAAACTTAAGAATATGTTACCAGTGGACATAGTCAAAGAAATCTTGGACATTCCACCTCCCGTTTCTCCCTTTGAGGATCAGTTATATTGGTGGCCTAACAGAGCGGGATGATTCACCCCTTCGAGTGTATACAAACTAATCACAACTCACTCGCTTCAAGAGTAGTCTAGATGAGGACTCCCCCTTACACACGAAACTCCAATCACCCTCAGAAGAAAAGTAAGCATGGTAATATTACATGGCGCAAACCCCCGAGGGGAACCCTCAAGTTAAATTTTGACGGATCCACAATTGCAAACAATGACTCCTCGACTGGAGCCATAATCCGGGAGACCGGGACTGAGAAGGACGTCTGATACACATATATGATATATATTATAAAAAACTTGGTAAACAAAGCCCTCTGAAAGTAGAAGCTTTTGTTCTTAAGTTGGGAATCCAACATGCTCTACAACTTTGTATCGATAAAATCCACATTGAAAGTGATTCCCTTATAATCATAAACCACCTAAACAAAATTTCTAAATGTCATTGGGAAATTGAGTTGATCTTTTTAGATGTTAAACTCTTATTATCAACTTTGAAAGAAGTTTTCTTCTTTCATGTTCCCCGATTAGACAATAGAGTAGCTGATAAGGTTGTACACATTTTCCACTCTGTCTGGGGTGTTGATATTTACAACGATTTTGGTTTTTTAGACCTTATCTGTAAGGATGCCGCTGGGTAGAGCTCGCTCACCCGAATTCTTTCCTAATCACAAAAAAACAATCACTTTACCTTATCATAACCCATTACTAAACTAAAAGATATATTCTTTCCGTTTGAAAAATAATACTGTATCATTTACTATTCACTCATATTTTTTACAATGTCTCGAAAAGCAAGGAGTGACGAGCCACATGCCGGGAAACTTGCATGTGTTTAGAACGAGAAAAACTATATAAAATATTGACTTTTTATAAATTATTTAATATTTTATCAATTTTTTTCTGTCTTAAAAAAACATGCGTAAATAGTAAATAATACGGAGTATGTTTTATCAAGGGAGTATCTTTTGGGCTTTTAAGCCCAACATTGGAAGCCCAATGGGCCATGTTACTACCGAAGCGTCCAGTTTCAGTTGAGAAAGCCTATTGAAAATCAAAAGCCTGTCAATAAACCCGGAACTCGAAGCTCTGAAAATGGCGATGACCACACCACCTCCTTCAACCTCCAGCTACAATCGCCTGCTGTGGCGCCCACGCTACAGTCATGCTCCTTTATCTAGCCCTCATTCAATCAACTTCTCTCCTTTGCACCGAAAGCCCAATTGTATTCTCCATTTTGGTTCTTCTACAAGAGCAATTAGGAGTGTGAATGGAGAGAAGCGCGCGGTTAAGACGGTGTCGAATTGGGAGGATGATAAGCCCTACGAGCTGCTTCCAGGCGGTGAGAAGTCGTACTTGGACGAGCAAGACGTGGTGACGTTTCTCGATCCGCCTCGAGAACTCATTCCTCTTAACCCTTCTTCTTACAATCCCGCTTCCTATCTGTGGTAATTAAATTGTTGTACTTTTTTTTCAGTTGTTTTTCACTCTGTAATCTGTGTGTCTGGAATTTGGATTGAGTTGAATTTTAAGTTCTTAGGGCAAGTAAATCATGGTTACTGCAATTCTGGAGGTATTGTTACTGGAAACTCAGTTGCTTTTGTGAGCTGCTATTTCAAATTGTTGTAAAAATATGGTCAGAAAGGGGGTACATTTATGAATTATAATGCTATTGTTATGTAGTTTGTTTTTTGATATGATGATTTAGGTCTTGTGTTTGTATGAGATTTATGTTTTGCTTTTCTTGATGTTTGTTGAATTCCTATTTTTTTAGGAAGAAGATTGATGATATTCCAGAGGAGCGACGGCACCGGTTGATTTTACTGCTAAATTCTAGGTATTATTATTTTTCCATCATAACTGAAAGTCTGAAAGTATGTATTCTTTGTTAAAGCTATAGTATTGATTGTAAAAAAATTTAAATGTGTTTTGTTGTCTAAGCAAAGCATTGCAAATTGCTATATGCAACATTGAGGCAGCAATAGCTAATAGATGTGTAGGCTCTATAATATTCATCAAGATATGCCTATGACTGCAGGTTGATATCAGCTGCTTGGGCGATAGCTGGGGCCAGATATGATGATGACAGGTTATCTAAGCGATGCTCGTCTGATTTGCTGTCTGGAAAGGATGATACTTTGTTGTTGGAGTCATGGCGCTGTCGTAAAAGTGGCGGTAAGGTATCTGAAATAAGTGTTATTGTGTTTGTAACAACAGAGCACTGTTTAAATTAACATTAAATATCGGATGAAATGTTGTAGGGCCGTTGTCTGTGGCTTTGCTAAATATCTTCAAGATGGTAAGCTTCATGCTTCATTTCTCTAGCGTTATATGCACTTGTGAAGCTTGCTTTCTAGCTTATTATTGTGGTTTTTGCTTTCGTATTTAGGCTCTTTTTCGCAAGGAAGGAGAGTGTTATGGGCGATTTATTGGTAAGTTCTATATGCTAAAATTTAAGCCTCAAATAAATCTTGAAAATGCGCTTAATAAATTCGTCTTTTGCAAGAGGTCTCCTAGATAATAGTCACTTGGTCCTGCTAACATTTGTATTTCTCGGGTGTCATGAGTCTCATGACCATGACTATAGTTCGAGCTTCACATGTTCATATGATATGAGATTGAGAAGCTCCGTGAGAAACACGTAGGTTGGCATCCTTGCCATTCGAGAAAGTGATTTATTTGTGAATAGAAAAATCCTCATCTAAATTATCTTATGGGTTCATTATTTCTGACAAGTATTCCTTCTAGTCTTCCCATGCTTGTCTTTAACATATGTGATGTTCTTTTGGATAGCACCATTTTATAGTTGGTAGGAGGTTGGATTCTAAGATCTCATATTTTAGTATAATTAGAAATCTCGGCTGAAGTCCAAGCATCCAGTTGCATGTTGATGCCTTTGTTGTTTGGTTGATATGAAGTTTCTCCATATGTCTTCATCTATACAGCCATTTTTATTGTGATAAGCAAACTATGACATGATCCAACTCCAGGGGGGTCATTCCTTGGTAAAATTGCAAATTCCTTCAGCCCTCTGTACTTCACTGTACGACAGCTCGAAGAAGTGATGCCAACAGAACAACCCTGTGACTTGGCTTGCGAACTTGGGGACGGACTTTTGAATGTCCAAGATTTGCCAGCAGGCTTTCCAAAACCAGGTAAAATCCTAGTCAGACATCTTATTCTGGTTGGTGCAAAGAAAAATTGTTGACGCTGGAATTTTCGTACGTTGCAGCCAGACATCCACAACCCTTTGACGATCATGTGGTGGTGTACATTCGTCACGTAGGGCCCGGAGTAATGGTGGGGCAAGCATGGCAAGAAGGCCTAGATTTGGAGCAGGTGCCCAAGAAATTTTGTGGTGAGATCTTGATGGTCAAAGATTATGCTGCTTCCAGTTATGGGGATGAACAAGGAAGGAGTTAGCAGCGTTTATTGCTTTCCTAGTGATGTAAAAAAAAAGTTTGTAGATACCCTTTTTGCTTGAATGGGCATGTTTGTTTGGTAAGTGCTTTGCATTTGGATACAAAATAGAGAGACCCTTCACTCACCACTATACAAGAGTTTACAACAGCAGAGTTCTTCTTGCAGATAATCTGCAATCAAGTACACGTTAGAGTCGGGCAGAGCGGTTTAGTTTAGTCTAACTCATGAGTCACGACTCGTGAAAGCCCGTGAGATAACAATACAAAGATGAAGTCTCTTTGGAGACATCGAATCAAATTCAAACATTACAAAGATGAAAGCTGCCGCTGGACAGTGAAGAATGATTTTTCTGTCACTGCCAGAACATCATTTCATAACACTCTCAAGCTCTTCCCATTTGCTGTTTTTGAACGAAATTTTCTATATTTTACAATAGCTATTTGTAGCAAAAAACAACAAAATTTTAAACAATTGACTTCTAGTTGTGTGATTACAATCTTTCATTGTTCCGAAAACCTTATTTATTGTTGAGTTTGATGAACAATGCTTTTTCGTAATTGCATTTGGCTATTTGCAAACTAACACTGATTCAATCTATGAGCTGATCAAACTTGTATATAAAATCCTCATTTCAACCCAACTTCTAATTTACACCAGAACCCGAATTTGAACATCCAACTGATATGAAGCACATAACTATAAAATAGTCTGTGAACCTAAAATGACCAGTCAACGGGTGTGGATATTGATCGTTGGTGTGGGAAAAAGCCTAATTGGGACCTTATCAAGAAAAGCCCAAATTCCTCCCATCTCAATTCTCAAAGACTCAATCTTTACACCTTGCGGGGAGAAGAAGAAGAACCCCAATTCCTGAATCCCGTAGAATGTGTTTCCTCGTCTAAAAGCTCTAAAATTTGGCGGAAACAGATACAAAAAAATCTCAAATCTGAGTGATGGGTATACTCTCACTCCCACTGGTAATCTCTGCTGTGCTTAAACCCCATAGGTCTCCTCAAATATTCTCCCTCTCCTTCCTCTTCAGTCCTACCCGCCGCCGCTTCAGTTCCAAGCACCCCTTTTCCGGCCGCCGGCGTTGCCTTTCGGCTGTTTCTGGTTCCGAAAGCGGTTCCACTGCCCAAAACGGGCAGCTTTCCGATGTTTCGGTCAGTTGCTCGGCTGCCCGCAATGCCTCCATACCTACTTTCCAACAAGCTATTCAGCGTCTTCAGGTAGGTTTTGGTTCTGCTTGCCTTTTCTTATTCCTGGTTTGGAATGCTATGTGGGATGGATTGATTTTTATCTTCAGTGGAATTGAGCATTGCGTTTTGGGGGGGTGATTGGATTTGTAGGAAGGTTTTAGAAGGGTTTATCATGTTCTGAATGTGAAGTGCTGTGGGCTTTTATTTCTTTTGTTGTTATGGGTATAGAAATTATCAAGTGGTTACATTACAAGGTATTTGTTTTTCTCTTGTTTGGAATTATGTGTTTTTAGGCTTTCTGCATTCAAATACATTCCAAAATAGAGTGTCATTGGATGAATTTCTTATAGTTGTTTTTCACCAAGACAAAAAAAAAAAAAAAAAAAAGCTCTTCACCCAATCATCTTTGAAATTTCCTCTTCTTTGTGAGCAATTTAAGATTTAAAAAGTTTTGAATATGATAAGCATTATTCACATCAGTAGCTGTCCACACCTGCAATCAGTGTTATAAAAGGTGCAATGCGCTCCGAGGCATTAGAGGCTGAAGAGCCTAGGCGAAGAGTTAAAGCGCACACCCAACTGAAATGAGGTGCAAGGTTAAATGTATCATAGTTGATAGTTGTATGCATAATCTGCGTCATACAGAGTATTCATTATAACTAATTGTAAGTGTGAACAATTATTACTTAAAGACTGAATAGAATAAAATTACTTGACAGCTAATATGTTAAATAAAAACATCACGTACAAACGTCAATGACCAAAAGTCAATGACATTGAGAAAAAGTAGTGACAAAGCACAAGAAAGAGCGGATTGAGGTATTTGGACTAATCGACTGAGCTTGTTGAGGCACACCTTGGAGACTCATTGTGCTTTTTCCCAGCTAACCGAAATTGCCTCATCTAGGCCAAGCAAGACATTTAGTTTGAGGAACCTTGCACCTTAGAGCTTAGGTGCATCTGATGTGCATTCTTGTAGGCACAGCAATTTAAAAACCTTTTTTGTTTCTTAGTGCGTCTTGCCAACTATTGTCACCCCTTCCCTGGTGTAGTAACATGTTTGGCACCAGATTTTATTTCTCATTCAACCATTGTCTGGAGGATGTGTTCTCCATAATAGCTTGCAGCACTCATTTTCAACAATCCATATACTATTGTGCTTAGGTTAAGGGTTTCTTGTGATTGGTTTACATTCATGACACATGAGTTCCTTGTCGTATTAGTTTGATGAATATGATCAGAAGACCTTGAATCTGCAACAAAAAAAAGAATGTGCGCTGTTTGGAATCTATTAACATTGGCTTACTTTGGCCTGTTGATGTATATTCATCTGTTTAATTTTAGTTTTACTTTGTTTTCACATTTTTTGGAAGAATCTTTTTTATTTTGGGTGTTACTATATGTTGCTTTCTTGTGATAGGAATATTGGGCTTCTGTTGGATGTGCGGTGATGCAATGCAGCAATACAGAGGTAGGTTTTTAGTTGTTGTAAATTGTCCGTTGTGTTGAGTTTGATCATCTTATGTAGATTCTCTACACTCAATTGCCTCTGATCCTTAATCTAGCAATTCATATAGTCTGTGTCTAACTGAATGAACTTACAAATTATCTTGATGATGTTCTAATCATCCCCCCCCCCCCCCAAAAAAAAAAATCAATTCTCAAACTTATGTCATTTCTCACAGCTTATTATATTTCATGTCTGATCTTTTTGGTTTGGAATACCTTGTGCAGGTTGGAGCGGGTACTATGAATCCTTTGACTTTCTTACGGGTTCTAGGCCCTGAGCCATGGAATGTAGCGTAAGTATGGTTTGCTGTACCTATTTCTCAATTCTCATTTGTCTTCGAGGTCCAATATCCTCATCCTTTATCTGATGATTTAAATTCAGAACTGAAATGGTTACATGCAAAATTATAATAATTGGGCCATTTGGCCTTTCTACTTTGTCTGTTGAAGTGTTCCCACCCCACAGATGTCTTCTATCTCTAACCCTTTTTTTTTTTAACGTCAAGGTTGTTTAATTAAAGCTTTTTTTTCCCCTCACAACTGGGTAAAGTGCTTATTTGAAGGCTTTTGATTGAAGGTATGTGGAGCCTAGCATCCGGCCTGATGATAGTCGATATGGTGAAAACCCAAATAGACTTCAGCGTCACACCCAATTTCAGGTTGGGCTGCCTTACATTGTATCTATGGCATTGCTATTTTCCGCACACACACACACCAAAAAAAAAGAAATCATGAACAACTCATTGGCATTGCATTTTATTGTAGGCTGTGTGACTCATCTTATTCTACTTGGATATGCTTTCAGGTTATATTGAAGCCCGATCCTGGAAATTCTCAGGACCTTTTTATAAGGAGTCTATCAGCATTAGGTTGTTGCTTTCTCCACTCCTGATGTGCAATTTTCTCACAATTCCTCAGATTTATGGTGTGTTTTGTATCTTATCTCAGATACGTTCTCTGGTTTTGGTGCAGGTGTGGATGTGAATGAGCATGATATACGTTTTGTGGAGGACAATTGGGAAAGTCCGGTAATTCCATTACCCTTTTCATTAATCTCTTTGCCCGTTCCATTTCACATCAATATGCTGTGGTAGAGAGCATCCCAGATGATGGGTTTTTGTTATTAATCTGCCACTATAGTACTATATTATTTTCTCAACCCCAATGTTACTAAATGGATGATCGATGTTTGCATTGTTTTCCTCTGGTTCACTCTAAATAATTTTAGGTGCTCGGTGCTTGGGGTTTGGGATGGGAAGTCTGGATGGATGGCATGGAGATCACTCAATTTACCTACTTTCAGCAGGTTTGGTTATAGAGCTTTGAACTTCTCTGCCTTTACTTTTTTCCAGAATATTCAAATATAATTATTTGAAATTGGAAAATCTGGTTTTCTTTAGTTGGATAGTTTGCTTCAGTTTATTTGACATCCAGATCATTTTTCCTTCAGGCTGGAGGCATTCCACTGTTACCTGTTTCTGTAGAGATCACTTATGGTCTTGAGAGAATCCTCATGCTCCTTCAGGTAGAAAATGACATATATTTCTAGTAATTTTTGTTTTGCTTCATCACTATATTTTATTCAAGCTTTCTAGTTACTACTGGCAGGGAGTCGATCATTTCAAGAAAATTCAGTACTCAGACGGCATTACTTATGGAGAATTATTTTCTGAGAATGAGTCAGTACTCTACTTGACCAACTCTCTAGTTGCTATTTTTGCAATATCAAAATCTTGATTAGGAAGTTTTTTACTATTTAGGAATCCCAAGTATGTCCATCTTAGATTTATTTTTCATTTGTACTCACATGTGTGTTTTTCTCTTTTGGGTTATGTAATTGGTGATGCTTTGCCCATGGCCTCAACATCATTCTGTGTTTTCAGGAAGGAAATGAGTGCATATTACCTTGAACACGCTAGTGTGAGCCATATTCAGAAACACTTCGATTTTTTTGAAGAAGAGGCCCGCACCTTACTTGCTCTAGAGCTTGCTATCCCTGCGTATGTCATCCGACCTTCGTGGCATTTTGATATACTTTTGCATCTTTCTTTTATTATTTCACTTTAGATTTCTCCTATTAACATTGCATATAAATTGTGCTAGGTATGATCAGCTTCTCAAGACATCTCATGCTTTCAACATCCTAGATTCTCGAGGCTTTGTTGGTGTCACTGAGCGCGCTCGCTATTTTGGTCGAATGCGCAGGTAAACAATGAGACGATGAAGATGCTTGATGAACAAAAGCGTATACATGCTTTTAAGTGTCATTTGGGTTCTCGATGTTTACTTGGTGAAAATGTGTGTATATAGGCAACATAGATGCCTCTAGATGATGCCCTATCCTAGGTGGCACATGTCTCCTGTTCCTCCATCATGATTGTTGATTAGCAAGCTGCCTTGAATAAGTTAAACTGTTAAACTTTCCTTTGCACGGTTTTGATAATCATTGACAAGATGATTTTTTTTCTTCATGAGAATGCTCTTATTATTGCATTGGTTTCCCAGTACTTGGGAGTCATTAATGATGAAGCATACTTATCTATAAGACATGAAGCAGCAAGCTTTCCAATTTCTGGATATTATCTTCTATATACTATGGCCACTTTACCTTTGTCTCACTAATTCTTTGTACATTGTCCTATCCAACTGCATTGGAAACCAGTGTAGCTCGCCAGTGTTCCCAACTGTGGCTAAAGACAAGGGAGTCTCTTGGCCATCCTCTTGGTGTTGTAGAAGAACCTGAGCGTTTTGCTTGTCCTAAAAACATCCTTGAGTCAGCTATGGGAAAGGTCAGTTGGCTAGTGCCTAAACAAACCAAAGTCCATTTAAATGCAGTCTACTCATGTTTTGCAGACCTGTGTGTGTGTTGGTTTGTTTTCATAGTGTCTGCTGCTTATTGGAATACATTTGGCATGATAATTCTGTCAACTGTGTAGCAGGTATCTGATGAACCCAGGATGTTTGTTTTCGAGATTGGTACAGAAGAAATGCCATCACAAGATGTAGCTAATGCAAGCTTGCAGGTGCGTGCTACCTTAATTCAGCTAGTGTTTATGCTTTACCTAAATATGAAGAATGTCTTCCTGATCTTAAATGATCTGAAATCAATACATGCATTGCCGATACAAACTTTGTTGCATATGTTCAGTTCATCTGAAACTTAATTTTTATGAATATAAAACATTATGAATTTAAGGGACTTTTGATTTGTTCCACGTACACAGATATTGATAAACACAGTGAGATTTACGAGATATTTACAGGCTGTATCATACTGGCCCTCTCAGTTTTTTTTGCTAAATACATTGTGCTAATAAACCTTGCATATGCCCTTTAGGTGCAGACTGTGGAATGCAGTAGTGTTTACTGTTTGATTATTTTAGTTTGTGAAGATCATTACTGCCTTCAAATGTTGATATTTGTCGAATGCTGATTATTGCAGCTGAAAGATATAATATCACAGTTACTTGCAAAGCAAAAGTTAAGTCATGGTGAAATCCTGGCATTTGGCACACCTCGCAGACTGGTGGTATTTCTCTTAGTTCAATTATTTTGCTTCTCTCTTTGTTTTCTTTTTGCACTGTTGCTATACACAGCAATATGAATTTGCTCAAAATATAAAGCAGTTATCTCTTTTAAGACACAAAGTTATGGTTAGATAGACCTAGTTATTGTCATATGTTAGTATATTGAGTTGAAATTTGGGGAATCAGTTTATAGTAGCTATAATATTCTAGTTATAGTTGCTTAAAGATGTTGAGATTAGAAATTGAGATCTTAGTCGTCTAACTGCTTTTTCCAGGTTTCTGTTGAAGGTCTTGGTACTAGGCAACTACAGAATGAGGTGGAGGCTCGAGGACCTCCTGTTTCAAAGGCTTTTGATGACCAAGGGAATCCCACAAAGGTCTTCTCTTGTGCATAGTTCTTCTTTTGCTTAAAATGTTAACTTATATCCTGTTGGAAAATATGTTCTGAAGAATGAAGAGAGAAGTTTTGTGTAATGGTTCTGATAAGATTATTATATGCAATCTAATGGAAGCATGGAACCAAAGCCATTGGTGGCAGAGGACGTGCAAAGATAATTTGACTTGGAATTTTTTTATTATTGTTTTTTTTTTTATATAGAATGGTTACTCTAGATTAAAGGATTACAATATCTTTCATAAACACAATATTTTAATTTAATCATTTGGTCCTTCCATTTTATCCGGAAAGTTCAATTACGAAACATGAGTGCAACTTTTCTTTGGTCAAAAAACATGAGTGCAACTAGGAATATAGATGTTCTATAATCTAAAGTAAACATAGATGTAAAATCAGCTAGACATGGGCATTTTACGAATAAGTATCCCATAAAGACAAAGAAATTTGAGAAGAAGTTAATATAAAATTGATTACTACAACAACATCAGCCTAGTGTATCCCGTTAGAGTAGGGTCTGGGGGTCTAGGTGTACCCACTGATATCCTAAACAAGTGAAAGAATTCTGCAGCAGTTAGAATTCCCCAAAGACATATCTCAAGCTAATAATTTGTTTTTGTTTTTTTTTTCAGGCTGTTGAAGGCTTTTGCCGCAGATACAATGTTCCTTTGGACTCGTTATATAGAAGAGTTGATGGTATGTTGGTAACTTTTTGCTTCTGCTGGATATGTTTGAACTTGTTCGAGCTGCCACTTTCCATAACTCATGTCTAGTTAGTTTATATGCAGCATGGTGGGATTAATAAAAAGGAGAAAGCTTATTAATTTTCCACACAATGAAATTGTGAATTCCACAACTAAAGGATGTGGGTGTTGGACCTTCTTTGGTGTTATTTCTTTTGATCTCTAACTAAAAGGGTGTAGATGATATAGTTAAAAAGCAATTCCTTGTTCAATTTTTCGGTCAAGCTTGATAAAAAAAATGATTAATTATAACTAAAGGGGATCTCTAGAAGAGTTCCAATTTTTTTGGGGATAACTTTCTCTCCCTCGACCATACTTTTTTCCTCTTGGTAATATTGTGGATGAAATCCATTTGTTTGATCTTGCAGGGAAAACAGAATATATGTATGCCAATGTGATGGAACCCTCCAGATACGCTTTGGAGGTTAGTGCGTGAGAGTATATGATTTGTTGGGAAATAAAAATTGTTAGTTTGGTACCAAGATAAACATCAAAAGTAATTTTATTCAAATATTTGCTGAAGAATCTGCATTTTATTCTCCATATCCTTTTGCTTCTTTTTGCTTAAACATTAAACATAAACAAATTGTTTCTGACGCTTTATTTTCTTATCACTTAAATTCTTAGTTTTGGATAGCTGATGGGAGGCAATACTAAACTCAATACTAGCCTCTTTAATTTTTTCTTGAAAACAAGATTAACAGCTCATCATTCAAACTCCCAGTAAAAAAAGCTTATCATTTAAACTTACTTCCACTGCCACCCTTCGCATAATTTTTTTTAAAAAAACGTAGATAGAAATTTGTCTCTTTTTTAAGTAATCCTTCATAAATTTTTTCTAGAAAGTAATGGATTGGTTTTTATTTCTCAGGTTCTATCTGAGGATCTCCCTGGTGCTATTGCTAAGTTGACATTCCCTAAGTCAATGCGTTGGAACTCTCAGGTAGTGTGCATGTCACAGTATAATATGCTTCATTTCTGCCTTTTTCTTTATCGGATTGTGCACGAGTACTTTCCTATACCCTAATTTTGAGAATCTTGTCTCAAGTTGATTTGGAGAAAATTCTATAGTCCTTCAAATGCTCATTTTATGATAGTAACAAATTATACGAGTCATTCTGGTATAAAAAATATCTGGCAATGTTTAATCTCCATCTTGCAGACTGGATAATGGTTTGTGTCATATCATAGGTCATGTTCAGCAGGCCCATTCGTTGGATCATGGCTCTTCATGGTGATATTGTCGTGCCATTTGCATTTGCAGGAGTTTACAGGTATTCTATATTTTTCTTTACTTTATGATTCATGGAGTTGCTTGTAAACATTTCCTATTATATTTTATGGGAATATATTATTACATTCCATATTCCCATGAGGCCATGACTTGCAATTGGTGTCTTTAGCGGTCTATCTTTGATTGTGTTGAGTTTTCAATGCGTTTTCTGATGCAGTGGCAATATATCCCATGGTCTGCGAAATACACCGTCAGCAACTATAGAGGTATGTGGATGATCTGCCATCTTTCTGCCAATGCAAGAGTATCAACTTAACTTGCTTTTCCTTTTATCACGGTTTCTTTTCCATCAGCTTAAGGATTTATATTTTAGATAAATTTCGATGCATTTCTTCTCCTTTGCTGTCAGCAAAAGTCAGTCTTGACCTTCATATTCTATTCCAGGTGAAGAATGCAGAGGGTTATGCAAATCTGCTGAAAAGTGCAGGTATCTCTGTGGCAATTGAGGTACACTTAAGCTGATTTTTTTTATAAAAAAAATTATGTTACATTTGGGTCCTAGGGCTCTATGCAGCAAACTTCTGTTTGCCTTGTCTAATTCACAAGTTTAATGTACTAGTAGGAACGGAAGCAAACGATTCTAGAACATTCGATTTCCTTGGCAAATAGAATTGGAGGGCATATAATCGCTCCAAGTGGTCTGCTGGATGAGGTACCTGGCATAGCTTTTCTATTTCCCGACATATGAAAGTAATCATTTTTTTTTATCCAATGAAAATACCCAGATTTTTTTTTTCATGTTGGCCATCAACCTAGGTTGTAAACTTGGTTGAAGCACCTACTCCTGTTCTTGGGAAGTTTGATGACTCTTTCTTGAAGCTGCCAAAAGATCTACTCACAATGGTAAGCTCGTAACTTTTGAAGGCTAATTCTTTGCACTGCTGACATTGCCTCAAGGGACATTTGAGATAGATTTGTACATTCAAACAAGGAAAAACATTTCATCTTTTCTATAGTTTACCTTCTGGTAAAGGAGAAGTGATACAACTTCGAAGGATGACTTCTAAGTTCTAATTGTACCAATCCATCTTTGAAAATGGTGCCCGAAACTGCCGAAAGCTTAGCCATCTTGTGTATTTGTTCTATCACGCAGGTTATGCAAAAACACCAGAAATATTTTGCTGTAGCTGATGATAGTGGAAAATTGTTGCCATACTTCATAGCAGTAATTAATCTATCCTCTCTATCTGTGTGTTTCCCTCTCTCTTCTTATACAAGTTGTTTTATGCCAGCTGGTTCTGATCTGCAGGTGGCAAATGGTGTAATCAATGACAGTGTAGTGAGAAAGGGAAACGAAGCTGTTCTCAGGTTTTCGTCCTTACTTCTGCATAGTAGAAGTTAATTCGCTAGTATCTAGATATTTGAAGTTCATTTTGTATTGAAGCAATTACACCGACATTCTAAAACGAAATTGTCACATCCAAGATGGTTGTTTATCATCCATTTAGCTGCCACTCTCTTGTAGAATGATATGTCAAATGTGAACTTGCATTTTCTACTGGCGCTAGTAGTTCACAACTTCACATATCTGATATCTCTGATGATTTTTTAGAAGTCATCTTTTCATGTGTATGTTCCTTTATCTTTTTGTTGTTTCTATTCTTCTTTTAACTCAAGCGTGTGTTTGCTCTACTATGCATTGTTACAGAGCCCGTTATGAAGATGCAAAGTTTTTCTATGAGACTGACACACGGAAAAAGTTCTCAGAGTTCCGGAAGCAACTTAAAGGAATACTTTTTCATGTAAGCCTATGTGGATTTTTAGCAGTAGATTACTGCCTGCTTTAATTAGGGAATTTGGCTGCTGGATTGGTTGGCTTCTGGTCGATTTAAGTAATATTGCAGCCACTAAAGAAGATTTGAATGACTAGTTTTGAATACTTTCTGGGAATGAAAGCAACATTCTTAATTGATGATAATAATTACTTGTGCCTGTGGTACTAATAAATCATTGGAATATCAACCAGGAGAAACTTGGAACGATGCTGGACAAAATGACCCGTATTGAGTCTATGGTTACCGAGTTAAGCTCTTCTCTTGATATCAAGGGGGAGAGTCTCAGAAGTGTGCAGGAGGCTGCATCACTTGCTATGTCAGATCTTGCAACTGCCGTTGTTACAGAGTTCACTTCTTTGTCAGGAATAATGGCCCGGCATTATGCTCTCAGAGATGGCTATTCAGAGCAGGTTGTTTAACGTGTTTTTTTATAAAATCCTATTTATTCCTTTGCACATATTAAGAAAAGGCGAGGATTAGTTGTTAAATGCTTCTCTTAATTTCAATTCGATGATTAATGCTTCTCTTAATTTCACTTCTATCACTTGATCATAATAAATTATGTAACACTCCATATTTGTTATAGTTGCTGAAATCTTGTGAAGTAAGCATCTTAACCTGCTTCATAGTAATTTTCACTCTTGCTGCACTACCATTGCAGTTTTTTGGTTTGATCTGGCATTGAATTTTGAATATCATATTTTTTACTATTCAAAGGACCTGATTTATCGCTCTTGCTGTTTTTTTTTATTTCCCTGAAAAATTGAATGTTTTTCATTCCAAATAGTTGCAATTTGAGTATTTAATTTGATTAATCTTCCATGAAAAAAATATGACTTTATACAGAACATGGTGCCTTGATGTTTCCAGTATGATCGTATATCTCAATTTGAGAAATCGACAGGTTGCAGAGGCCTTGTTTGAGATTGTACTTCCAAGGCATTCTGGAGATGTCGTTCCCAAAACTGATGCTGGGATTGCTCTAGCGATTGCTGATAGGTGAGTAAACAATTATTTATTCGATCCTGAACTTTGTTACATTTGATTCTTGGCCTAATGTGTTAAAACTTTTTTCGCAGATTAGACAGCCTTGTTGGTTTATTTGGGGCCGGGTGTCAGCCAAGCTCCACAAATGATCCATTTGGGTTGCGGAGAGCTTCATATGGCCTTGTACAGCAAAACATTTAAGCGCTTTCAGTTTACATTTGTTACAGGCTTACAGCAAGAACTCACTCTTTTTCCCTTTTGGCTTAAGACATTCTTTCACCTGATTTCAACAGGTACAAATCTTGGTAGAAAATAACAGAAATTTGGACTTGAAGCATGCACTGGAGCTTGCTGGTGGGGTGCAGCCGATAAAAATAGAAGAAAGTGTAATAGATGATGTAAGAATCACTTGTGTATCATCTTAATTAATAATTTTTCATTTTTGTTTTCCCATTGCAAGTTTGCGCTTCTTTGGCTCAAAGAGATTTGAAATTGTGGGTAACTTAGACATGGCAAATCGGATAAACTCAGAGTGTGCTCTTGAACTTCTTAAATGGTGGCCTAGTTAAAATTTAAAAAAAAAAAGTCTGAATAAAGAAGAGAAGACTTAGAGAGGAGACTTAGAACTTGGAAATTATTTATGTATCATAGAATTGTCCGTGCTACCTGCTCAGCTCTAACTAGTGAATCTCTGCTGCAGGTTTACCAATTTGTTACAAGGAGATTGGAACAATACCTGGTGAGAATCTTCAGATTACCTATTTAACTACTATCTTGTGATATGTTTCTTACGATAAATGGGATGGCTGCATAAGCTCCGTCTATCCGTACTATACTATCTACCTGGGGACTTGACTTGTTCTACCTTTGTTGTTGTAAAGTAAAACTGTACTTAGCTTTAATAGTAGAGGTCATATTGAGCATGAAAGAGCCTATCCATAAGCTTTGTCGAGAAAGAAATAGTCTATTCATGAGATCATGGGCCTTGGTATTCATTTCCTGTCGAGCATTTTCCTTTTTTTTTTTTTTTTTTTTGCCGCATTCCCTCTGTGTGGGTGTGATTTTTGCTGAACTATCCACAAAGTTTTCGGGTGTCATCAAAATCATCGGTATTTTCTATTCTCTATGCACGGGATTTGAAAGATTCCAATGGTGAAACTGGCTGTTCCTGTACTTGTTATTAGAGTCTAGTGTAGAGGCAAGGAATTGGGTATTCACAGATTTTCTGATTCCTGGTGACAGGTCGACAGGGGCGTAAATCCGGAAGTGGTTCGCTCTGTGCTATTAGAACGTGGAAACTGTCCTAGCCTGGCAGCAAAATCTGCATACAAGGTTTGTCTCGTGGAATTTGAAACATAAAAATCGTTTCTTTATAACATTGCATTTTCCATATGTGATGTTTTGCTTCAGCAAGATGACTTGTTTTCCGAATTTTTACGTACATATTCTTATATACAAAATGAAAGATTTGACAAGTTGCTACATATGAACTCGGTCCCATTTGTTACCAAAATGTCCACAAGATATTATTTATTGCTGACTTTGTATTTATTAATGATAGATGGAAGAAATGTACAAAGGTGATCTCCTCCCCAAGGTTGTTGAGGCATACTCTCGGCCAACTAGAATTGTTCGTGGGAAGACGATGGACGCTAATGCAGAGGTATGTTTTGCTCATATCAGGAAATTTGTGCTTCTGATTCTCAAACACTGCAACTTGAATGATTTTATCTTTGTGTTTGTGTCGAAACTATGGTATTAGGTTGATGAATCCGCATTTGAGACAGAAGAAGAGAGAGCGCTGTGGAGTGCTTTCTTATCCGTGAAAAGAAAAGTTCATCATGGTACGTCATTGTGCTAATTGAGGCGTCAACATTGGTTTTCCGTCTTAGGCAGGAAAGACTCAGGCTTACTGTTGTTGCTCGATTATTTTCGTGTAGGTGTTGAAATCGATACCTTCGTTGAAGCATCAGAAGAGCTAGTCCTGCCACTTGCAAACTTCTTCGATCAAGTTTTCGTGATGGTGGTATGTAATTCACCCCTAACCGAGAAACAAAGCACTAGGTACTTCTGTATGGCTCTTATCATCATTGCTTTCTGTTGCCTTCCTCCAGGAGGACGAACGGGTAAGGAAGAACAGGCTTGCTCTGCTGAAGAAAGTCGCGGACCTTCCAAAAGGCATAGCGGACCTCTCAGCATTGCCGGGATTCTGAGTTTTCGGACCGCGTATGGAGATACACACATGAACACCGTTGTCACAAAATGAGCTTTTTTTCTGTATGATTATATTTGTTTTGATTTATGTTTTACTAGGATGCACAAAATTTTGCAGGAGGGAACCTACTACAACTAATTGATCTTTCATTCATGATTATTTGTTGGGTGTATGTGTTTTGAGTAATAAACAAGATGCATCACTGAAAAAGGGGGAGCTCTTTTTTCATTTGTATTGATATTATTTCGTTATAAATACAAATATTCAGTGAGAAATGGAGATGGGAATTTGAAATTACCTATGGTTTCAAAGAAATTAGGTTTGGTATTAATGACTTGTAATTTTCAAGTTGTGAAGGCAGATTTCAGACTTAGTAGATATCAATATGGCTACTTTGCTACGAGTAGAAGCCAACAAGTATGGTTAAAATATTGATCCTACTAACTTTGTTTTGTTTTGAAATATATGTATATAATATCATGCACTTTTTCGTATTAATGCCACGGGTGTTCTTGGTGATGCTTTGGGTTGTTGAAGGTGTGGTCGGGATCAAGGTGGTGCATTCATGATGGCTCTGTTTTTTGAGTGACACTTCCTTGTAGCACCGTCTTCACTACAAATAAAAGATCGAGTCTTGGTGGAACACCATCTTCACTACCCATAAGAGATTGAGGCTTGATGTAACGCTAATAAGCGGTGCTACTATGGTTAGTTGGTTTTCGTTTGGCCTTGGTTCCACTTGTAGTGTTGCGGTTTAGCTTGCTCAATGTGTTTTTTGTTGTTTGTTTCTTGTGTGGCGGTTGTATTTGTCTGTGATGGTGTTTCCATCCGCCGGTTTTACCAACCCCTTGAAAATCAGACCTATACGATCTCAAACTTTATTAAAAAAAATCCAGTTTAAACAAAATGCAGTTTAAAGTGAGGGGAAAAAAATTGTAAAAGCTCGTTAATCCAATTCAAATGTCCCATATTGGCATGTACTTGGGAGTTCCAACACTATAACATCTCATGATGCCAAGAGAAAAGGCAATGAATAATACATCTCAAGAAAGGTCCTTGAGAAGGCAAGAAAAAAAACCTTAAGGGTGAGAATACACGAGAGATTAAAGAGTCGGATCAAAATGGGCAGAGTTTACATTTCCTGAACAACAAAAAGAGGTGCCTATAAAGAGAGCAAGGGGTAAAATCCTCGAGTGTCCCGTACGGTGGTTTTTCAAGAGCTTCCCTTCTGTTTGAGTGTGATCTTGTCCCCGAGACTGAGGGCAATGCCTTGTGTCTTGCTTCTTATCCTGATGTAGCCGCTCAATTTACCGTCTGCTTGCTTCTCGATGCTCAAGTTTACAAGAGCATCCTCACCGAACACGCTCTTAGCGTAGAGGTTGGCAGCAAGGAATCCACATTCGCCCTCCAGAGCGGATCTGACATGTCGTAAAGCAGTTCATCACTCGTGAGGCAACAAAATTTATGGTTTGATATTCCAGTTTAAGATAAAAGAGAAGATACAAGTGCGAAGCATAATTTATGGTGTTGAAAGAAAAGCTTACGGTGGAGTAAGGCACTTCATATTTGTTGACTTGACTATATGATCAAGAAATTCCTTCTCGTTTTGAATGACGGTATTCACAGCGACCTGGAAAATTAGGAGAAGAAATGTGAGCAAGCCACAATACATACAACACAGCAAGGAAACAAATGTTGTCAAAATTTAAGAACTAAATAACAATTATGAATCAATGATTAGTAGCCAGAATGATCCCAATGCGGTAACAAAATAGAAATATTATTCAGTATTAGGGAGTAAGAAGTGCCAATGAACAAGCATTGGCTTAGACGGAAATATATGATTCTTTGAGATTTCATGATAATTTGATCAAAAAATCTATTGCTTACTACACCAGAAAAGCATGCATGACACAAGTCAATACAAGTATGCAGCAGTAGTCAGTTAGTTTCATTGGATGTCGGTTTTTCAGAAGAGAAGCATGCAAAGGATATTTCCGAAACCCCAAACAGTAATACTAATGAAGCAAACATGTAGAATCGGTCAATAGCTAGACTGCTTCACCCAGGGGAGAATGGCCAAATGGTACGTAGCTAAATTTCACGTCAGATAAAACAGATATCAGGAAAAGAAATTCAGTCAGATTAAAATGAACATAGGTCACTCATCAATTGGTTGAAACATAACCTAATGGCTATATTGTTCCATATGAAAAGCATTGCCTACAGGGTCCAACTCGCATATAGAAAAATACCAATGAATCACCGGAACACATCACCAGGAAAAAAAGTCCCAGGAACAGCTGACTAAAGATAAGATTGGACTGGAGAAGGCATGATGTGGATAAAAGGAACTAATCATAACTCACGCCATTCTCAAATTCCATGCAATAAGACACAATAGATGAGCAGCATCTCAAATGACAGAACATCTGTAAACCTCAAAAAAGACCATTTGATTCTCATAAAAGCTATTTGAATTAGCCGGATTTGCTTCTTCTTCAGCTGGAGATGGGATAAAGTATCAAGATTGTAACCAGATAACATGGTGATCTTAATGCAACAAAAAAAAAGGAGTTATCCAAATGTACTATCCCCCTTAACTGGACCAATGCAGCAATCACTAGATTTGATATTAAACACATGATTCTAGTTAAAGGACTTTTTTATATAAAAAAAAAACATTATTATGAGGGGGGAAAAAAAGCAAGGAAGGTTTACCTTGTTTTCCCATTCAAACTCAGCCCACATAGTCCTGAATGCAGTATCAGCACACGTTGCGGGTGAAATATAATCCATTATGTCAATATGAATGTCATTAAGAACAACTACATTTCGCTCCATCACATTAGAAGTCTCATAGACGATGTTTCCAAAAATAACACCGGTCTCAGTGGAAGAAACTTTGATATTGGCCCTGATTTGCTTGCTTGATTCTGGTGCAAGTGTATAGTTCTGAGGACGCTCCACGAGTTTAAGGTCGCCCATTGTTGCCAACTCCAAGCACAAATTCTGCAATGTCTCCTTTGTTCTATTGATAACAGTGACATCAAGAACAATGTCATAGTGATGTACTGTTACATAGGCCTCAGCATAAACAGGATCACTAAACCCAGTGAGCTGAAGGATGCGATTGAGCTTGTTAGCATCATCATTATCCTTGGTAAATTCACCGGTAGCACGTTTAAGATCATCCTGAACCTCGTCTTCCAATTCCAGCTGGCTCATTCCCTGCTTTTATACCAAATCCCGCACATGCATGAGAAATTATGAAATTTTATGCAAAAGCATGCAGGTATCAGAATTATGAAAGTTCAAGCAATTTACTTCTACAACTAGATAGGATAAACTTTTAGACAAAAAAAAAAAGTGTGTCATTACCTTCCTACTCTTTAGATGATAGAAATCAATAAGGTCATCTGGCTGTGCATGAGAAACCTGAGCCTTGGCCTTTCTTTCTTCAGTCTCACGGAACTGCTTGTCTGCGAGCATTTTAACAAAGCTCTGTCTACACGACTGCAGCCAAATCTTCCTTGTTTCGTCCCCAGTATTACTCAAAAGCCTCATGCAAAGAACAATCCTATCATATGAATCATTATCAATTGGATGCGGAAGGAAAGATGATTGACCCAATTGAAGCATCGAAACCAAAATCAGCAACGTCTGTGTAGTTGCTCTATTCACTTCAGTTTTTGATGGTTGAACCTCTTCTAGCCTCAATACAAGCTTTGTCAGTGTGCAAGCAATAACAGCCCCAAGGAAGAAGTCCCCAGACAATAGCAAAGATCTCAGGTTTCCCTGGGAGGCCAGTGACCCTTGGACAAGTGTTGGAGGTGACATAGCAGTCTCCAAGGCAGCACTCTGAGTAGCATAAGTCCCATCTGCAAGTACAACTGGCCGCCTAGAAGATGCAGTAGTCACATTGCTCATGGGCTGAGTAGGTTTCGGGGCTTCAGAGCCTTCTCCCTCCTCAGTTGGTGTGTAAAATGGAAGATCCCCAAGGCATTGCTTGATAGTTGCAATCCCGCTCTCAACCTCAGAAAGTGAAAGGCAATACTCTCCAATAATCCAAAGAGCACAAGAACACACTCTTGCAGCCCGGATCTGATAGAAAGTGTCCAGAAGCCTTGTTATGATAGACACGCGCAATTTGGGATTTGTTTCAATGATCTCCCGAACAAACACAACCACGTCCATGGCTGAAGCAACATTTGTATCCCCTAGGAAATCCATCAGCACATGCACAACAGTGCTAGCCACCTCGGGAAATTTAATAGCACATGCATGTATGGCTTGAACTAGCATCTGTCTGTACTCTCCGTTCTTTTCAAGCTCTGCATTCTGGGTCTTCATCACCTCTTTCTTTAGCAAAAGAACCACTTCATCAACGTTCCTGGGGGTGATTAGCTCAAGTGCAATGTCTAGCGTTTTCTTTCGGATGTCAAGATTGGGACTTGACAGTGCCCGGAGAACATCCATAATCATTTCAACCATAATTTCTCTGTGTAAGGATTTGAGCTCATTGAGTCGGTCGAGGATAATAAGCTTAACATTGTTGTCACTTTGTGAAAGCAGAAGTTGACAGTAGGTGTTGGCAGCAGCTCTGATAGCTGTGGGTGCAGATGAGAGAGAGACAAGTGTCCCAGCACAGTCATATACTACTGCTGCTGAGGGGGCAGTGAGCAAAGAGATGATGACCTTAATGTATTTTCCCTTCTCAGCCTTATTTGTCCTGCAAACCTTACGGATCAGCTCCAACACCACCATCTGAAGCTGCTCACCCCAATCCAAGATCCGGTCAATGTGGGTAAAGAGGTAGTTGACTGCTCTATCTTGGTCAGATGTAAACAGCATAAGGAAGGCATTCCTCTTGGCTGATGGATCTTGCTCTGTGGAGAGCACCTTCTCGATGGTCTCGGGCGCATCAATCAAGAGCTGCTCCCCCTGAGGGAGCTTATAGATCGCCATCACAGCGAGTATGGCATTTCTCCTCACAAATGGGTGCCTGTGCTCTAGATTACTTAGCACAGATGGGATCAATGGTTCAATTATTTCAGATTCATTCAACCGGCAAAGAAACCTAAGTGTCACACCTCGTAAATACTCATTGGGATGCTGGAGATTGTTCCTCAGATTTTGACAGATCAATATCATTTCCGGAAGAACCTTCCCTTTCGAATCGGTCTTATCAATGATCTCCAAGTACAGAAGCAATAGCTTCTGAATAGTATGATCCTCAGAAGGCAACACATACCGAACAATAGTGATGAAAAGCTGCGGGATCGTCTCACCGTTGAGCAGAAGCATCACAGCTTTCTTCATGGCCTCAGCCTTAGCCGGAATATCATTTCCTTCTAAGGCCTCCTTGATCTCATTAGCCAATGCTGGGGTGCCCTTGTCAAAGTGAACCAACAAAGTGCAAGTTTTCTCCATTTCTACCAAACGTTTATGCAATTCCCCCCTTTGCTTCCTCTACTAACTACAATTCTATCAGATCTGAAGAAAATGGCAGAAGAAACGATAATCAACCATCGATTTTAGTACAAGCAAACAGAAATCAAAAACCTAGAGCAATCAAGATTATAGAAATTACATACAACAACATCAGATCACGGAATTCAGGTACAGGCAAAAAAATCAAGGCGATCAAAATGCATTCATGGATAAGAGATCGAGCGAGAAAGAGAGGAGAGGGAGAGAGCGAACGAACCTCTTCCGCGCGGAAGAAAGCAGATCGGAGAAGAAAAGAACCAAATCTAAGCTGCGCACAGAGGATTTGCGGAGATCAAGCGACGAATTTGGAGAGAGAAACGAATCAAGTAGGGTGGGTGATTCACAGATCTGGTGGCTCTCTCGAGTGGAGCAAGCAAGGGGAGAGAGGAACCACTGAACCAGGGGCGTTAACTCGAATCTGGAAATGGCGAGGTCTCGCGACGGGGGTGAAAGATTGACGGGCACGCGTGTCGCACGTGGATGATGGTTTTCGTATTGCTTGTTTCACAAAGTTGGCGAGGAGTTTGGGCCAGGCCCATATAACATTTTGGGCTTTTTGGGGCCGTTCATGGACGTTGGGCCCATATAGCACACCTACTACAATATCCGGCGGAAGAGATTCAACTAATAGCATAAATCGATAGGTTGAATTGTAAAATAACGTGAAAAAGCATAAAATAAAAAGGCATCTTAAAGGAAAAAAAAAACACAAATGGGGTTTTTGATATAGTTTGGTAAAGTTTTTCTATTAATTCCACGAAAATAATACCAGCCTATTAGAGCCTGTTTGACACAAGTTTATTGGAACTTTTCAAATAGTTGTAATTTTTTTTTGCGGTTTTAGGATATTTACAAAACTCTATGTAATTTGTCATACCAAACAAGAATTTACTCTTTATTTCTATCCACAAAGGCTAAAACTTTATCAAAAAATTATCTAGATTATAATTTTAGGCTATATTATTATTTTAAACTAGATTAATTTCGCACCAAATAGATTGTTTTTTTTTTTGGATTATATAGTGGTGAGGAGTCGAAATCTCATTTGTGGGTAGAGTGCGACTATGTCGAGTGTGTTGGTGTGGATTGAAGTGCCTCACCGGGTTTCATCACTTGGAGGGCGGGTGACATTGTTTAGTAATGAATGATAAATCATCAAATCTTGTGAAGAGTAGAGAAATTCAATGTAAACTTCTTGGTCCTCTTACCTACTTTCTTTTATATAAAACTTGAAAACTATGGATTTGTTGTGCCCAATCCACCCGTGTCTTTGTTGTGCCCAATTCATCCATGTTTTTCCCTGTGCCTTCTCCCGGTTCATCCCATTTTCTACCCTTTTCTTAAAAAAAATCTAATTAATTTTTTTTTTAAAAGGAAGATAGTAAGAGGAGGGATAGGGAAGGCACAAGGAAGGTGGGCACAGGATCCCGTTTGTTTCGGACGCCTCTCGCCCCTGACCTGACGGAGATTGTACTGAGATGGGGTAAATTATGGTGACTCATGAACCGATAACAAGAGCCTGAGACCAGTGCTCACTGCGCACAATGAGCTTCTCATTTGAGATGTTGCTCCCACACTGTCGCTAGTGAGACTCGATTCTTAGTCCTTACTACAAATGTCACCCCATGTAACCAATTGAGCTAAACCTATACGGGAGGGACATGATAAAATCTTGATAATAGGAGACAAGTCACCGATTATATATATATATATTAGACTTTGACTTAAATTGTAGTTTATATGAGATGGCTATCACATTTTAATACTTTCTCCGTTGATTAAAACTTGACGTTTTACTATTCATGCACAATTTTTTACGTGTTAAAAAGTATATAAAAAAGTTAATATTTTATATACAGTAGTTTTTATCACATCAAAAAACGTGCATAAATAGTAAATGACAAATTTTAATTAACGGACGGAATTGTTTGTTTATGTTTTCAAAAAGTGAAAACATAAATCGGATATCGGATAAGGAGTACTTAAATAGCAATGAGAGTTTTAAAAATATACACTGAAACATTTTTAAATGCCCATTTATCCAAAGTGTTACTTTTTAAATATAAAATTGACATAAATTTTAACCGATTAATGCCTTATTTTTCCTATCAATGGTAACTATTGAGGTTACTACAAGTATTAGCAATTTAATACATGCGTAATTTGGAGGATATATATAGTCAATTGAAAATAAAAAGAAAAGGTTAATTAGGTAAGACTAAACACGGGGGCAGTTAGGTGACAAATCGTGGTCCTCACCTCACCACACACCACTTCGCAATCTATGGGATTAGTTGGACTGATTGGGATCACCTACGTTCTATCAATTTTCAATACTATATATATATATATATATATTAAATTAATCTTAAATTGATTTCACTAGGTATTCTTATTCCTATAATTATTATTATGAAAAAAAAACCCTAAAGGAGGAAATGTCATTTTCTTTCAAGAAAAAATGGCAATTAACTATGTATGTACTTAGAGATTGGGTGTCTCTGTCAATTTTTAAAAATTAAAAAATAATGAGAGTGTAAATCTCATACATAATGTAAGTGAATCTGCGAAAATGACTAATTAGCACTCTACTTTACCTTTAATTGACAGAAACAACTTTTTTTTTTTTGGTAAGGATTGACACAAACAACATAAGACTGTGCAACAGTGCTAACTAAGTAAGCATGACGCTTAAATTGTTTAGTGACTAGGTATCACATTTGTTTGTTTGTTTTTTCATTAATAATAAAAATAACAAAAGTTAGGACATGTGTTAAGAAACTGAATACAAAAATATTTACCAAAATTAAATTATTTTAACTTTTCTTAGATCACTCACACAACAAATTCCCTATTTTGAAAATTTTGAGCTTTTTTAGAATTTATGAATTTTTTTTTGTACAATGGATTGTCCATCCTAAATATAAAAAACAAATACTCTTTCCCAAATCTACAACATTTTTCAAAATTAAATAATTTTTCAAAAAAAAAATTCAAATCTTTGAAATATGCAAGTTGTTGAAATTTAAGTAAAAATAATTTTAAAAAATATGTATTTTTTTTCTTCATTTTAGGTAAATTTTATAAAATCGGTCAAAAATCTATAGCCACTTTTATATCTTTTTCAATTGAGTTTCTTCACTTATATCCTTGAAACATAATTAGAAAGATTAAAAAGAAAAACATATTCATTTTTTTTAGATAACGTATTCAATTTTGGATACTCACAAAATACACCCATCCTCTTTCAATTCAAATCACCAATAGCTAGATATGGTAACATAGATTCTGATTCATCTTTTTTGTTTAGTGCTACTATTTACACGACGAATATATCATCTGTCACATGGTTGCTATTGCACAATTTATTATTATTTCAAAAAAACACGGATGCACTCAGATAACGCATGCGCACTAGCTCAGCTCAGAAGTGGCACGTGACTCACCCTCTAATCGCAAACTCATATACTGCGCATCCACACCCCCACGCACTCGCACTTCGTGTTTGCTTCACTCCACCATGTAATTGACAATAAATCACCGTACGTATAGATATCAATTCCATTTTTTGTTTTTAATTACTTTATTTTTTTTATTTATCCTATTATGGTAATTTGAATTGGAACACTTTGTAGTTTATAAAACAAAAGAAGAAACAAAAGAGGAGGAAGGTCTGAAGTAGCACATGATCCCACAAAGGCCAAAATGCTTGGCTAATAGGAACAAACAAACGAAGGAAAAAATAAAGAGTACAGCACTACACAAACACATGGTGTAGGGTTTCTTACAATAACTTCCTTCAAACTTCAATTTCTGCATCCCCTACAATATCCTACAATTTTAAGACTTTTAAAGATTGATTTATTTTTAGACCATGTAGCAAGTTTATCTATGTTCGATCACTTCGATGTGCACTTGGTATTATACTCTATGACACTTATCGATCCCTTCTCTTATTATTCTCTTTCTTTATATTTTTTTTTGTACTAAAGTATTTAGTGTATTATTTGAAGTTGATTTTAATATATAGATATCTTAATTTAATTTGTATATTATATGTAAACATATTCATAAAAGTAGTAGTGATAGTGTTGTTTCATGTTCGAAAAAACAAGTTTAATTTATTTGTTGTGCATGTATCCTACTTTTTTTAGGATTTTTTGTATTCTTGTAAAACATCGTATCTGTATCTCTAAGTAAATGTAGACCTGTCCACGGGTCGAACTCGACGGGTCACGAGTCAGGAACTCATGACCCATATTTGGATCCGTTGGGAGGCAGGTCGACAGGTCTAGGTGACTCAATGGGTCGGATGTCTTTTTTTTAAATCCGACTTTTTTAAAAAAAAATTTACACCCAAAACAGCATTTAAAAAAAAAATTGACCGTTCATTTCTCAAAACCCTCGACCTTAACCCGAACCCGTGACCCGTCGGGTCTATGACCCGCCAAACCCGAACCCATGACGCGTTGACAGACCTAAGTAAATGGATTTGGCTTCTTAGTTTTTCTTTGAAGTGGATTTACAGACACAAACACATAGAACAATGAAGAGCACAAGAGTTTGAAATAAGAAAGCGTTTTACAACCAAATCAAATGACAAACGAGAGAAAGTAAAACGATGATTGATTAGCCTCAACTAGGACACCAGTCACCAAGGCTAGGACTAGAAGGGAAACGAAGCTACCAATCTCTCAGCTCAAGTGTTTCAATCAATGTGTTTGAATGGAAGAGAGCTTGTTCAACGCTCACTAAGTAGCTAGGGAGAAGAAACCCTAGAATTCGCCATAAGAGACAAGAACTGGAGCACAGTAACCCTAGCAGCTCTCTCATCTGAATTTAGGGTTTCATAACCCTTAAATATCATAGTCACAAGCTGAGCAACGTTGCCAGCAGATAAGGAGCTTCAAACACGTGCAACCGAGTGGGCTCAACAAAGCCCATAGGCTTCTAAGATCAAAGATTTGGGTTAAGGCCCAAATCTCCAATTCAATCAAAAGCTTATGCACATATTTATCCCAAAACACTTATAAATAAAACTCTTGAGGTATACACCTCCGGTTCATTGTCAATTTGATCACTCATGATGATCACGATCAAGCTAGAGCCCATGATAGGCCCATAGACTTGTGTATAGGTGATCAAGACTTGTGTAATTGATTTTCCTTCTCTATAAATAGAGCACTGGGCTTTGTAACAACACACGATGATGATCAATGAAGCTACACATTCCTCATTTCTCTCTTCTATGGTTTTCTGTATCTCCATAGTTGCAGAGCTCAGGTTGCTTGTTGATCAATCATCACGCTTTACTTGAAGTCCACAAATCCACACAAACTCGACAAAAACATAGGCTAATTAAGTGATGACCTTACATTCTTTGTTGAATTGTTTTCTATTTGCGTTTGTTTTGATCTTCTTAAAGTTTGCCTATTTGCCATTTTTCTTTCAACCTCTCAATCTATTAGGCTGGTCCGCCTTTGCACTACCAAACATATAAATAAACAAATATTTATGAGAAAATTGGTATGTATGTATGGCCGTATGGATGCTAATAAGCTCTCGTTTAAAATAAAAAACTACCTTTATCAACTTCAACTAAATTATAAACCAATATCTCATAGACATACCCTTTTTTTTTTTTTTTGTTTTTGATGAAACAATCTCATACCCTACTACATATACATCATAAAGTGAAAGTGACCTACACGTATTATACTGTACTCTCTGGACAAATACAAAAATGTCGGCTTCCGAGTCCAAGGTTTAACATGAATGAATCAAAGAAATAACGTGATTAAGTCAATATAGTCCATAACTCAAACGTATAATTAGCAATAAAAGGCGTAATTAGAGCGTGATTTTCGGTGGAGTAATAAATTACGGAATGATCACCTCACACACACTTCCTTCCCTTTGACACAACCTTTTGAAGAAGCTTCTTTCACACTACTACGGACTTGATTTTTTTGGGATCGCTACTTTCGTCACTTGTGCAGTGAAGTGCCATCAATTTCAGTGCAATCAATTAATCTGTCGGTGTTTGGGAACAGATTCCTTGGGTTTTTAGAGTTTTAATTTGTCTTTTTTTATTTTAAAAAAAATCTAAATACTACGGAGTACTACCTATTAGATGATCGATTTTTCTATTAGGACATAGGATAAGACCCTAAATTTGATTTAAAAAAAAATTAGTTTAACATTTTTTTAATGAAATCTATTTTTTATAAATGAAATCTATTTTTCGCTAACTAGTTAGACTTCAAAATTAAAGCTTTAAAGTGTATTTTTTAGGGTCAGTTTGGTAACACAGAGCTGATGGGGTAGCTAAAGCTATATGATAGTTGTAGATAATGGATTAAGTGTGTTAAATTAGAGTTTTTATAAGCTAGTAAGGTGTTTGGTAACCCATCCGATAGAGTAGCTGATATAAATTAGCTGATGAGATAGGAAAAAATGAATAAAATTATGAAAAGTTTGGGATGAGTAGCTGTTGAAAATTCAATTTCATAAGCTAATAAAACTAAAATCTTATATTTAACTTAGGGTAAATTACATTGCTAGTCCCCAACCTTTCATACATTTTCCACTTTAGTCCTTAACCTTTTATTGTTTCCTGTTAAGTCCCTAACCTATCAAGAAATCACACCATTAGTCCTTCCATCCATTATGATGTTAAACTCCGTTAATTAAATGAGTAATTTGGTGATATGACAATTAGACCTTTTTCTTTTAAATGTAAAAAATGGTTAAATTTCATGAGTTTTCAAAATTGGTTTTTATTTTAAATGTTTTTGGAAAACATGTTTTAAAACTCACCTGGTGCTTATTAAATGAACAAATAAAATAATTTTTATATTTTTGTAAAACATCATTTTTCATTATCAAAGTTTATAAACATGCGAATATATGTATATAGAATATAAATATAATTTTTTTAAAAAATGAAATTATACCCAAAATAATTTTGTATCACACCGAGTGTCTCGCGGAAGGTTGTAGAGGGTTCTGGCCCAGTTTTGGGTAATAGTCTAAATAGTCAATTCATGTCATTCATTCATTTCATACGGATTAGTATCAACTGCAGTATCATTTTTGTTGTTTTGTGCAAGTGATCAACTCATTTGCATTTTTCTTGTTAAGTGATACTACTACGTAGTAATTAAAACCTTCCATTAATCAAAACATGATGCTTTAATATTTAGTTTATTTACGCATAATTTTTAGGTGTTAAAAACTATATTAAATATTAGCTTTTTAAAAAAAATTAAATAATACTGTATCATGCTTATTACTATCAAGAATGATTTTATAAAAGCAAATGTAAAAAATTGATATTTTATATTGTTTTTTCTCATTTTAAAAAACGTGTATGAATAGTAAACAACGTATTTTAATTAACGTAAGGAGTATTAAACTTTTTTTTTTGTTTATGTAACCAATTTTTATTTTTAAATCTATTGTATTTGATTTTATTTGTTCATTTAATAAGGACCAGGTGGGTTTTAAAATATGTTTTCCAAAAACATTTAAAATAAAAACAAATTTTGAAAGACTCATAAAATTTAACTATTTTTTACATTTAAAAGAAAAAGATCTAGTTGCCATATCACCAAATTACTCATTTAATTAACGGAGTTTAACATCATAATGGATGGAAGGACTAATGGTGCGATTTCTTGATAGGTTAAGGACTCAACAGGAAACAACTAAAGATTAGGGACTAAAGTGGAAAAGGTATGAAAGGTTGAGGACTAGCAATGTAATTTACCCATTTAACTTATTTAAAACTATAAAATATTAAAACCAAAAGTTCCGAAAAGCTACTTGCATTACCAAACGGATCCTTAATCAGTTAAACTGTTGCTATGATTTTTTTTAATAAGCTCAAAATAGTTTTTTTAATTGGTAAACAAACCTAACAATTTTTTTAATTAATTTATGAATTTATTATCGATTATACTTTAAATAGTTTTATTCGCTTACTTTTTTAATTGTAATGTTGTAAAAGTTGTTGGCAATAATTGTGTGAATAAATATTAGTCCCAAATTGTAACACAACAAGTTGTAGTCTTGTAGGTCTATTTCTTTTATTACTTTCCAACTTGTCTTTAAATTAGTTTGAGATCCATCTTACAGAAAAAAAAATGTATCGATTGTATAAGAGTTTTGACCTACATCAGTTTTAGAAAGTTTACTCTGATTGTTTTTAATTTTTTAAATTAAAAATAGATAATTTTTGAGATTTTTTAATTTGTTATAATGTGTGTTATTGAGTTTTTTTTTTCAATTGGTTAAAAAAATGTATAAATAAGCATTAAAAATAATAACTTTTGTAAAAATTATGAAAATAATGGTGCTCGCAAATAAGTGAAATATTTTAAAAAAAATTTCTTGTCGTTTAATAATAAAAAAAAATGGTATGTTTTAGACCAAAGAGAGTATTTTATTTTATCTATATAATTATTGAATCAAATGCAATTTAATGCATATTAATTAATTTTATAAAATAAAGTAATAAACAATTAAAAAATAAAAAAAATCAGATTTAGGAGGCCTATCATTGTCTCGACTCTCGATTGTGTCGGTGGAGGAAAAAAGACGACCCTGTAAATCTCGCACTCACTCTCTACTCCCGACTCAGTCTAAAAGCCGAAAATCTCGCTCACTCTCTCCCGAAATCCCAATCGGTTTCTGGGTTTGATTCCTGGGCTAGTTCTCTCAATTGGGTTTTCCAGGTTTCGCAAAGGGTTCCCCAATCAGTGAGATAGAAGAGATCAACAATGGATAGGTTTGAGAAAGATAAGAAGAGGGACAACCCATCTCCTTCAATGCTCGCCGGGTTCGGATCTTGGATCACCAGCGTCTTAGTGGATCCAAGGCAGATCCTTGCTGGGTTTCTCACTTTCACCATGTTTGCTATGCTCGCTCATATGATCAAAAGAGAACACTTTGATTCTAAAGTATACATATCTCTATCTCCCATTTTCTCTTTATTCATTTCTCTTCTTTGCTTAATTTCCCCTTTTACTAATCCCAGGCATCTTGATGGATTCAGCCATTTCGCCCTATTAGTTTATTGATTGATCCAAGCCGCCTCATTTTTATTTTGATGTAATTTTTGATTGATCTTGTTGAGATTTGAGCCTGTGGTTGGAATGTCGGCAGATTTGAACATGTTGAATTGGCTTTATTTTGTGTGAATTTTTCACTTCTAGGCTATTTCTCTGCGAAATGTGCAATTGGCTTTATGATTATTATTCAGTTGGTTCCTCACTTCCTCTAAAGAGTTTTAGTGGTTTGATCTGTCATAGTTATCTGATAATTTATGTATTTTGTGTGAATTTTCTCAGGTTCAGATACCGCAACACGTCCGTGAGGATTATAGAGTTTCGTTTGGCACTGATGGGCTATGGCAAGAGGATGGCCCTGAGCTAAAACCGTGCTGGACAAAGCCAACTTCTGGTGAACTCTTCTATCTTCTCCTTGAGCAATTTGTGTGTGAATCTGAGTTCTTTGAATGCCTTAAAAGTGGAGCTTATATTTACCCAATTCATGATCTATGTTTTTCTTGATTGACAGAAGAGGCAACACTGTCAGATGGATATGTCACTTTCTCGCTTACAGATGGTCCAGAGTACCATATCTCACAGGTATATTATTGCTCCCTTGGTTTGATCTGATCTGTGGTGTTGTTGCTTCAGATTTTTCTCAGCAAGAGAAATTAGTTTTATATGATCTGTATGGATTTTTTGGCTTGATTTTTCTCAATGTGAGGCCTATGATCAAATATGTTAAATGAGATGCTGCTTTATGTTAAATGTGTGAAGCAATGGATCTCCATTGATGATGTGTGTAATTGCTGTCAAAGATCCATTTTGTATGCAGAAAGTGTTTTGAAACCTTTATTTATCTAATTGATTTCACAACTTATGAAACTTTATATTGGCAGATTACTGATGCTGTTGTGGTGGCTAAAAATCTTGGAGCAACCCTTGTACTTCCCGACATCAGGGGAAGCAGGCTCGGTGATAAGAGGTGATTTCTCATGCTTCAGAAAAGGACTCGTTTTCTTCTCTCTTTGATATGTTGCCTTCAGTCAATATGTACTAGTAGCTTATGTATCAATGTATCATCAGTCGTTTGCTAGTACCTCATAAGAAGAGGTGTTATACAGTATTTGCTTTGAGGATCTTGGTAATTGGCTGCAGCGTTGATTGTTTGGCCCTATTCCGACACATTTAAAAAACGTCAACATGTTAAGAAATCACCAACCAGCACTTTTAACATTTTGGTATTGTTAGTTCTTGGAGCATTTTACATAAGATAGACTCTGTATCTGTTAAAAAAATGCAGGAACTTTGGAGAAGTGTATGATGTTGACAAATTTGTGGGAAGCTTGGAAGGAGTAGTGAGAGTGGTGAAAGAAACACCCTCTGGGATCTCAGTGAAGAACCTTGCAGTTGCAAAGGTCCCTAATCGTGTCACAGAGAACGACATTGCTGTTCATGTTGAACCTGTCTACAGAAGCAAAGGCAACATCAGGCTTGCGACCTACTTCCCTTCAGTGAACATGAAGAAGAAAGATGAAAAGAGCGAGAGTGATTCCGTGTCATGCTTAGCAATGTTTGGATCACTGGAGTTGCAACCAGAAGTGCGCGAAGTTGTGGATTTGATGGTTGAGAGGTTGAGAACTTTGAGCCGTGGCTCAGACGGGCGCTTTGTGGCTGTAGACCTTAGAGTTGACATGCTACAGAAGAAGGGTTGCAAAGAGAAGGGCGAAGATGGGCACAAGAGCTGTTATAATGCAAAGGAAGTTGCAAAGTTTTTGAGCAAACTTGGATTTGACAAGGATACCACAATCTACTTGACACAATCAAGATGGGATAAGAGCCTTGAGCCACTGAAGGAGTTCTTCCCAAAAACCTATACTAAGGTACGGTCAATTTTCATTAATCTCTACTTCGCCTTCCTCATTTGTCTATACAGAAAAGTAGATATATGATCACTGTGCACTTCCTTTCACAAAAATCACACTATTTGACTGAATTTATTCAACTTAGTAATTTGGGAGACATTTTATTTTTATTTTTAAAAAACAAACTGAAACTGATAAACAGTAGGGAAAACAGCAATAATCTCCTTACCAGTGTAAATAAGCTCTTTTTCAACAATCAGCGCAATGCGGCAAACAAACTCATCTTACTATCCTCCCTGTGATAATCCATTTTATTTACTATTTCTCATTTCATTGAGACCCTGCAATGCTTAACTGCCCAATATGGCTCTTACTGCAATTAAAGTAGAAATAGTATCTCAATCTCTCTAAATCGTTGCAGGAGGCAATCATCCCAGTAGAAAAGAAGGAGAAATTCCTCAACACAGAAACGCCTACACTTGAAGAGGTTATCGACTTCTACATTGCCTCAGAAAGCGATGTCTTTGTTCCAGCGATTTCAGGACTGTTCTATGCAAATGTGGCCGGCAAGAGGATTGCTTCTGGAAGGACGGAGATACTCGTCCCTGCTAAGATATCTGGCTCATCTGCTTCCGCAAGCGATTACATCTCCCATTATGTTACCGAGAGGAACCACTTGGCCTACTCCTGCTTCTGCTAGTTTTTTTCGCTGCGAAGACAAACTTCTCTATAGGTTTTGGAATGAATAATCTCACCTCAGAAAAAAGATGTTTGCTTGTAATGCCATTTAAGGAGGTGTGCCTCCATGTTTGATTAGTTGTGTTTAAGGATACTGGTTCTGGTTCTTCATTCTGAAGCCTCGGTAGCTATAGGCGAATTCGGCCTTTTGTTTGTGCTGTTCCTGAAATATAGGAATTGTGAAATGTCAATACCCTTTGTTGGAAACATCTTCAAGAACAACTTATGTTTGTCATTTGTTTTCATTGTAAGACACTTTTGATATTTGAATAGAAATCAGAAACGGATTGCAGCATTTGTTTTTATAGCTTTCTTTGTTCCATTGTTGGTGTACAAACTCACAAACAATGCACTTTCTGTAAGCTGATAATATTTCAGCAATCGGCATTTAGATTTTAGTAATTAAATAAATACTCCGTATAACTGGTTTATGAGTTGAGTAGCTCGAGTTCATTTTAAAAAAAAAACAGCTCAGACTCATTTATTTCATTAAACAAGTCGAATGTGAATAAGTTTTAAGCTCAATTCCAAATTTAATCTCGATTTGTTTTGTATCTAAAAGAGCGAAACATGACTAATCAATGATTTACTCGTTCAACTCGAATAATAGCCCCAAATACACTCCTATCTAAAATAATGGTATCTTGGGTGAATAAATTCATCAACTATTGTTATCTTTTTTATTTTATAGGCAGTATAGTAATAATTTGCATTTATTTGTGTGGTTTGACTTTTTAAATTTTTTGATGGATTAAATCAATAAAATGTGGAATCCATGAGAATTTTAACTTGGTGATTTAAGCCAACCAAACAAGCCCTTATAGGAACACAAAAATGCGGGCTAGGCCCAATTAATTAATGGGCTTAGTGTAGCCACCTCAGAACCGTTGGATTCGCTCAACGATCCAACGGCTAACAAAGAAACCCTAACACTAAATGAAAACCCCTTATAACCCTAGCAATCTCCCAACCTCTTGCTGCAAGACAATAAGCAGATCGTCTCCTATACCCCTTCCCTAATCTTGAAGATCTCCCACCGTCGCCGCCGCTACCAGGTCTTACTCACTCTCCCGTTCTTCCATTGATTTCAATTGATTTATCTGATTGATAGTTTTTCCTCTGCGTACCTGTTTTGCTCTGATAATGAATGAATTCGTATGCATCTAGGAAGATCGATTCTTTCTTCCCTGTTCATCTTTCTGTGAAATGATCGTTTCACTGTCAAATTGCGCAGTCGTGTTCTGAATGTGAGTAGAAATTTCGGAATGTTGTGTCCTTGCTTCTGAAATTAGTCAATTATTATCTGAAACATTAGAGTAGAAATTTTGTAATGCTGTCTTAGCAATGGGAGGTTACTGAGATTAGTCACCAGTTAATTACCTTTTTTTTTTTGGTTCTGGAATTAGTCATCTATGTGTTCATTTTAGTGCACTTGGATGATTATGTGGTTTGATTTTTGGGGAAATGGGCTGTTTGAATCTAACAGAGATGGGTGAGGAAGCTACCAAAGTTGTTGTTCCGGAGTCGGTTTTGAAGAAGCAAAAGAGGGAGGAGGAATGGGCCCTGGCAAAGAAGGAGGAGCTTGACGCCCAAAAGAAGAAGAACTCTGCAAACAGGAAGGTTATTTGCAGCAGAGCTAAGCAGTATGCATTGGAGTACGCTGCACAGGTATTGATTGAGCTTCGATCTTATGATGATTTATGTCGCTTCTTGATTGGCTTTATGGTGGTCTGACATTTGAATTTGCAGGAGAAGGAGTTGATTGACTTGAAACGCCAAGCCAAGCTCAAGGGAGGGTTCTATGTTGAGCCAGAAGCTAAGCTTCTTTTCATTGTCCGGATCCGTGGGTTGGTGCTGCTTGTTTCATATTCAGTTTCTTGCTTTAGTTTGTTTGTATTGTTTTTAATTGTGATTGATTTGTTTTTCTTGTTGTTAGTATTAACCGCATGCACCCGAACACAAGGAAGATCTTGCAGCTTTTGAGGCTGAGACAGGTATTTTGTCATTGAGGATTTGCTGTTTTGTGCCTTGTGGTGCATTTTATTGACTTGATTTGTGCATCATTTGTGGTGATTGAATCCTATGTTACAACGCACAGATCTTCAATGGTGTCTTCCTCAAGGTGAACAAGGCAACTTTGAACATGTTGCACAAGGTTGAGCCATATGTGACCTATGGGTAAGCGGTTGGTGTGTGCCATAGTTTCCCTTTTGTTTTCTGTTTTTCATTCAGCAAATCATTCCTGACTTCGGTTATTACTGCAAATTTAGTTACCCCAACTTGAAGACCGTGAAGGAGCTTATCTACAAGAGGGGCTATGGAAAGGTTAACAAGCAGAGGATTGCCTTGACCGACAACTCTGTCATCGAACAGGTTTGTAGGCTTTTATAACTGGATTCGGATGGAACGGCATTAACATATGATATCCTAAAGAATTTAATGTCATGAACTGTATTTGTGATGATGCAGACCCTTGGAAAGTACGGCATTATCTGCATTGAGGATCTCATTCACGAGATCCTGACCGTGGGACCCCACTTCAAGCAGGCCAACAACTTCCTTTGGCCGTTTAAGCTCAGCGCACCCTTGGGCGGTCTAGAGAAGAAGAGGAACCACTACGTCGAAGGTGGTGATGCTGGAAACCGTGAGGGCTACATCAACGAGCTTATTAGGAGAATGAACTAGATTGGTTCTTGAGGTTGTTTTCACTAGACTTGAAACAAGTTCTTGATTTTGTCGTTTTCGCAAGACCGAGTTGAAGTTTTTGGTTAGCATTTCTAATTTTGCCAACAAAGTATATTGGATCTTTGTGTTGCTGGGTGCTTGGAAATTTCAGGCTTCAGCATATGTTCAATTATAATTTGCTCTCGTATCATAATTTTTTTTCAGTTTTATGCATTTCGTTTAAGGCTTTCATTTTCAGGAATTTAGGGTACTTCATCTATTCATGGAATGCAGAAACTTGTCAGTCTATGACAATTAAATAATTTTTCCAGCGCATTAATGATATTAAACATGTTTCTCTTAAATTTCAACAGATTGTTTTTTTAGCGGGAAATGAAATCAGTTGACCAAAGAACAATAACTAAACTGAACATTCTGTGGTTTTCACAATATACTGTAAATACTAAATAGTGTTTAGATTTTGCTAATGGGTTATGCAACTTATGCCTGGAGACCTATCAAAGCATGACCTGACCCAAAAACCAGGTCCTCTCGAAAATGACTTGTTTACCGAGTGCTACGAAAGATGATTAAATATCTTCATTAAGCAAACACAAGATGATCTTTAATGGGAAGGTAATTTAGCAAATGGTTTATGGAGTTATAGATGCACAAACTAAGATTCAAAGGTAATTGGGTTGTGAGCCTCAATGTCGACATGTTGAATCCCAGGAACGATCTTCCTTATCTCGCTTTCAAGCCTATCAACCTCACTTCCTAAAGCGGTTACGATTTCCTCACCTGCGACAACAAATACGTCTACATATCAGTCGAAATCAAACTATATTTTCTCATTTCTCAACTCAGGACGACTAAAGAAACTGCACAGATCTAGAGAGTATGAGACAGGCTGCTAGCATACCGTAGTTTGACATAACCATCAAGATAGCTCCATTGTCTTTTTTCTTCGCAGCCTTTCGAAACTGCACAAAACGCAAGAAACAAGTTGTTAACTTGCGTTTGATTTGGGTACACTTTTCATGGACATAACTGGAAATGGGAGGGTGGGAGACCATGGAAAATGAGAAGAAAATGGAGCAAATATTAGCAATTACCTGTCTTGCCCAAGATTTGGAGCCAGCCCTTTTTATGTAGTTTTGGACGAGCACTTCACCGTTGAAATCTAAGTTCACAGTTCACACAATACAGATGTACAAATTAGATGAAGTTATTGGACCTCTACATTAAATAGTAGAGAGTTAAGGAGAACATCACATTGGGAGATCACCAATAGTGCCAATGCAGGCACATATTTACCAATCACCAGCATAAGCTTATATAAACAAGGAAAAATACCTATTTCTGCCTTGAATCTAAAAAAGCCAGGCCCAATCACCTCACTCTTGCAATCATACAAAGAATCTACAACCTGTCAAAACCAATCAAAGGTTTTAGATAGGTAAATTGAGGGGAGTCATATGAGGTAGAATAGAAGATGCAATCAACACGTTACATACTGGGTCATTCTTCAAAAAATGCATAACCTTCTGCATATCCTGATCATCAATTGCTCTACCGATCAAAGCATGGCGATTTCTTTGAATCAGAAATATGGCAACCTAGAACAGCAAGAGAAAGGAAATCATATCAAATAAACCAATTCATACCCTATCTGGGTAGAGTATGATGAAGCTACATGCAATCAACAAGCATATGGATAAATAGTTTACATTTAAAAAAAAAGATGTATACATCCTAGTAAGAAAATGGTGGTATGAACAAAATCTTCATTAATACTTCGTATCTGCTTCAGCTTTAGTCATTTGAGGCATATAGATATCCTCATATCCATATATCCTTGTATATAAATTCAATCCACTATGCTTTAAATTGCTGCATTTTGGACAAAGATCCACAAACCTGTTGAGCATGGGGAAATCTTGTGGTTTCAACCTTTTTCAGCACCATCACAAGTATTTCCACATATTGGGTGGTAAGATCTTTGTCGTCAACAAATATTTCACTTTATTTTGGTGGGATCAACAAATTTTCATAAACTATGTACAGAAGTAAATTGCACTATGCAATCTATTGACTTATAAGCAGTACATATCCATCTTACACAGCTGAAGAATTTCCTTGTGACCAAAAAAAAGCTGAAAAATTCCCTATACCTTCAACCCACAGTAAGTTCATTTCATCATTCCTCAGTCCTCATGGGAACCCAAACATCTTCAAATTCTATGTTTTTTAAGCAAACTTCAAATTCTATGTTATTACAAGTATTGATGCAGCAATACTAACAATGAATCAGTAACAACAGAACGCCATTGCTGGCTGTAAAGTAAAAGTTCTTTATAATAGCGTGTTCATTTAATGTGATGGTACATTGTTCATTGAATCATTTACCTACCAAATGGCCACCGAATTTAGGTTATCCATCAAAAGCGTAAATTCCTTGCATTTACATTTTCAAAGCTTCCCAGGTGACCTTCTGATAATTTATTGTTCTATGGTTGCCAAATAAAGAACCTTTGAAGGTTTAAAATATCCAAGGATGGGGAATGATAACATAAGTATATTATTTCACACCCCTTTTAATTTAAAATACTTGAATTATTGACTGCCTATGTATACTCCAAAGCCACCATAAAACAACTACACAAGTCAAATCTAATGAACACTATATATGTATTATTGTCATGAACTCATTATTGATGGATTTGATGCTACATAAAATTTTATAATCAAAACAGAAATTATATGGTTCTCTTGAAATGTATTCAGTACCATTCCAAGAAGGTTGCCAACAACAATAGAGCCAATGGCATCATATATAGCATTCCCTGTGACATTCACAGCAACCAAGGATGCAGCAGCAATTGCAAGACCACTGACTGCAGCACAATCCTGTAAACTTTTGACATCACCAAATAATAAAGCCATTCAAATTGTGGAAAACAACTTTATTGCAAAAACATGAAAAAACTAGAACATGCTTTTGTATTCTGTATTTCGCATGTTATTTTACTGCTCTTCATAAAAATGCAAAAAAAAGAGAAGAAGCTGAAAGTAGCAGTGAAGTTCAAATGGGGCCAGTGGCCACCATGTAGACAAGTAATCATGTACATTCATCAGGATTTGTGAAAGAGCTGTACTAGCCTTCTAGGCAAGTAGTAATCCAATACTATATCTATGCCAAAGAAGGCTTTTTCACTTCTTCATCTTTGAGTACATGGAACATTTGACGAACTTTAGATGAGGATGATAAAATAGAATGCATTATCAACAACAAAAAATTCCCAAGCTGTCTTACAACTTTACTAACCAACAAGAATTCCTTATGACAGGCCAAGATAACAAAGCAAATTATTGGTTAAGGTTATACAAACTTTAGGATTGATTGGGCCCAATAGCATGAACTTACAAAATTCCACAAAAAAAAAATCAGTAACTTTTAAGTTGGTTGCACCCAGCAACAGTAAATGGACCACTCTCCCATCAGCTTTGTACCACCAAGAAAGACCAAGCCAAAAGTTTGTGATTTTTTCTGTGTAGATTTCATAGGTTGATGCCACATGGTGGCACTGAGCCTAATGTCCGTATATTTTACAGAATTATCTCCCCTATGGGACGTAAACTGGGCCTAAAAATTGCAACTGTGTATTTACAAAGAACTATGAAAATCATGCTAGATTATGACATATCCTGTATCTATCTAGAGTGCTAGCCGGGAACAATGATCAGAAGAGAACTTGCCTCTGTCATTACTGCAACTGCGGTAGGGTCATGCCCACGCCATATATAGTCTCTCAGTTTCATCCCCTCAGCTGCTGCACCTTTCTTTACAGCATTTATAGCAACAAAAAGAGAGGCACCTGTACAAAAAATAAAAATATGACCAATATTGAAACACTAAAAGGACTGTTCAAGATTTAATAATATGCCTCCTACTTTCAATGACAAATGAGCCGCCAATCACAAGAGCTGCATATTCAACGTGTTCTGGGTGCTGAAAAGGGATACTTTAGGAGTTAACAAATCAAATAGCAGTGATCAAAAAATTTGAATCTCACTGAAACAGGATAAGCAGATTACCTGTGCAGTCCACAAGTTCTGAACTCCATGAACTATTGTGGCACCCGAACCAAGACAGAAGATACCAACAGCAGATATAAGAGACCAGACAAATCTCTCTTTAGAGTAGCCATAACTACATTTGAGAAAGCAAACTCATTTATCTGGAAAAGAACACATTCCAGGCTCCAACGAATGACAACTATGCTTAGATCATTTATCTTATTTCCCTCACTTCAAATGAATCAGTAAAATCAAGATACTAAAGGTTTAACATGTAGGTAGAAATTAGTCTAAAAGCATTAGTTGCAGCATAGTGCATGGCAGATAAAATGTTAAAATGCTACAGAAAACTCACGGGTGAATAGCATCTGGTGCACGTCTTGAGCTACTCAGACCATAAGCAAGAAGCACCTAAGTTACGAATATGAATTAGTTTCTCTGCATTCAGTAATGAATAAGCAAGTCATTATAAACCAAAAAACTGGCAGTTTTTACTAGCAGAAAAAGGCCATAGTCTCAATACAAACCTGGTTTGCAAAGTCTGCAACTGAGTGCACTACTTCAGCCATCATAACGTGACTGGAAGTTGCGAACCATACTCCAAACTTGAGTGAGAAGACAAGAAAATTGCACCAAAGTGCAGTCCTAACAGCTCGGCGACTGCATTAACTCAACCAATCAGGAAAGAGTAAAAGCATCAAACTCAAGAGCCTCGATAGGATTATAGGAATGACTACTCCATAATCCATATTCTAAACGTCACAGATCCCAGAGCCCATGCTTTGTTCAACTCAAACTCTAAGGTATAGTTATTTGTCACTTCGCTATAACTTACATAATATTCACATACATTTCTGTGGTTCGAGCAAAAACAAATGGCAAATTGGCAATTGTCTGTTTATGTTAGACCAAAGTACCTAATAACAAAATCCATGTAAACTGCGGAACCAGATTTAATTTCTCGCTAACATATAACAGATGCATTCAAAACTAAAAATAGGGACATTACACACATTTCACAATCTGCAAGTGAACAGAAGCTAGCGGCTTTATTAAAGCTCAAATTACATATACCTGTGCTCATCATTCACTGCGATCCTCACTTCTTCCTCTCGAGTTGAAAAATCTGCAAACAAAGAGGGAAAACAAAATTCACGGATTTCAAATTCATGAAAACGGAACAAAGAAGAAATTCGAACAACAAGAAGACGAAGAAGGAGAGGCACACTTCGCCGGTAGAAATACTGATGGGAGGCGAAGTCCACTGGACTGTAACGGTGGCCAATGGAATTGACCTTGGTGGCGTAATGCAGCAGCGAGATCGATCTTCTGATCGCTGCAGGTGGAGAAATCGAACGATCGGGAGGATGAGAGTGAAAGTTTTTAAGCGAGGGATGAAATTGGGGGAAGGAGTAATCGTGATCGCGATGGGGATGGGGATGGAGAAGAGGGAGGAATCGTGAAACTCGCAAGACAAAATTGCGAGGATTTCTGAGTGCACCTCTATGCAATTGCATACTAACACCCCACTTTCACCTTCCTTTGTCGTCGTTTTTTCGTAGTTCTCTGTCAGCAATACTCATCGCATTTCATGGCGGACGAGGAAACCTGACAGAGAGAGGGGAGGAGGATGAAGTTTTTTTTTCCTTTTTTTTTTAAAGAGAGGAGGAATTAGGAAGGCGTTGGAAGCTGGCCAGCGTTCTCTCCCGTCTCCCTCACAAAATTCATTATTTTCCTTTTTTTTTACTCTTTAATTTTAATTTATTTTTATTTTTAAATAAGCTTTTGTGAGGAGATGGGAAGTAGGACATACGATTTGTCTCCTGCTTGGTGTGTTTAGCGTCGGTGATTAGTCTATGTTGTTCTCAGCGTGTTTAAGTTAGGTGCACTTGTTCGCTCGAAATTATATGTTTCTCCCCGTTTGTATTACACTTATTTTTTTTGCGTTATATGGTTTGTCGTTTGTCGACTTTGTCGGTCTCTCGATATGCCAAGTATGTTTGGCTCTCGAATTATTTCCTAATAAAAAACGGAAGGTGTTGAAACCTTCGTTTAATTACATACCTTAAAAGATTCATTCGGTATAATTTATATACTAATCCATTAGCTCGAACTCGGCTCGAAATGATTCATTTATGAACACATTTTATAAAATTGAAATTCAGCTTTACTTTAGGTCGAAATTTCTAAAATGAAAAAAAAATCTAATGTTGTAATACCCGGAGTAACCAATGACAAATTGATGTCTTCATAAATACCAGCCAATTACAAATTAATGTGTTAAAAATTCTTAATCACATATCCGTTATCGATTAGATTAAATACCAATCAAATTCTTACCTATGATTAAAAAAAAATAATACAAATTGATGTAAATGGATTGTGTAATTTGTAATGCTACGTCCCATGTTAAAAAATAGATTCAAAGTAAAAAGCAATCTATGAAGTGGATTAAATATTGTACAATATTTAATCCAAATGTAGAATAGCTATATGGATCATAAATTGAGTAGTTTGAGCTTGTTTAAATAAATTCTTGACTCATATTCGTTTATTTTATATTTAATTAGCTATAAGCCTAATTCTAAATTCGAATCCAAATTCAGTATTATTGAGTCAAAATTGGCTTTATTTTTAAACAAGTTGAAAAACGATCACAGAAACTCGAGCAAGTGAGCAACATTAATGCATTATCATTATAATGCAAAATGATAAGGCGATGTTTGGTTAACAAAAATTTTAAGGCTTTTAAATTATGATATTTTTGGATTCCACGATATATTAATTAAAATGCACATATTTTATCTCGATTTATGTGATTATTTGGTTAAATTACGATTTTACCTCGGTTTTTACAAGATTTTTATTTTTACAACCAAACAAACACATAAAATGAGGTAAAATAATTATATTACAATGAAAATACAATGGAATCCAAACACACCCTTCGAATCGGAAGTATTTAATTGATGTGTTTGTTATAATTTTATAAAACAGTTTCATCTCCGAAGGTCAATCTTGTACGAATTTTTTAATCTCTGGGTGATGTGTAGCATAATCCAATTAGGCACTTGGCTGGTAAACTTATACTATTATAAGGTCAGCGAAGATTATCTAATTCACTTTTATAATCGTCCATTTATTGAAAAGCATTAAAATAAAATAAATAATATCCATACCTATTCAATAAAATAATAAAAAATGACAATTTAGCCATGGACCATTAAGTGGGCTATAAAAATGAACTAAAAAAAAGTCCTTACACATTATAGCCTTATAGGTATGGTACTATGGTGTGTGCGATATGCAAGAGTTTTTCACAACTTTTTTTTAAAATAACAACGTACTATAGAGCTTAACAATATTTTACTTATTTAATCTATTCATAAAAGCTAAAAACTTAATGATTGGCTAGTTTTCATCATTTTTTTTTATCTAAATTATAATCTCATCTATGTTTTAATTAGGGATGGCAACGGGGCGGGTTCGGGGTGGGGAGTACCCTCCCTGTCCCCGTTTAATGTTCCCCCATTTAGTTTTCCCGCGGGTTTCCCTATGGATTTCTCAATCAAATTTTACGATATAAGCTTCACTTTAGTTTAATATATAAGTTTATACCTACCACAAAACATATTAAACTTTTAAAATAAAAAAATAATATAAATAGGTTAATTGATAACAAATAATAATTAAAAATGTTAAAGAAATACTTGTACAAACATTCTAAAGATGTTTAACGGGTTTCCCCATCGGGTAGCGGGGTGGAGACTATCATCTCCGTCCCCATCCCCGTACGGGGAATTGTTTTTATCCCCGTTCCCGTCCACATCTCCATTTATTTTTCCCATCCTCGTTTCCGTATCGGGGATTTTCCACGGGGATCGGGAAATCTCCACCCCGTTGTCATCCCTAGTTTTAACATGACGCCAAAAAATGAATACATGTGCAAGCTAGCCATGAACCCATGAATGAATCCCAAACCATGATTTTTTATTTTTTATTTTTGATAAAATAAGAATTTGAGATACCATATAACAGGTTGTCCGGTAACTCAATAGGCTTATAAATCGGCAGACGAACTGTTCATCAACACACAACACACTAAATAACACAAATTAATACATATGGAGAATATCTTATGCATTTCATAGCATTGCATAAGCTCTTTCTCAATTTTCCTTCTTTGCTTGCTTCCTTTGTCATTTCAGCTTATTTTGGGACTTTGCTGTAATAATGCTAGCTGTCATCACGTGATAGACGTGTGACATTGGACTATATAAGGATTGATGGATCCTTAGTCACTTAATAGGGTTTTGGGGATTCCCTCATTCAATCAATGAATGCAGCCGTCATGGCCTTCCTCTTTTAGAACCTTCCAATACAGATTCTGGCTTGTTTGAGCTAACCAAGCTGCACACAGCTTTACATGGTATCAGAGCGCAAGGGATTCGATCCTTTTCTGGTGATTTGATCGCGGGACATACATTTTCAGTGGCACTGAAAGTGATCCTGTAGACAACAGACCACCTGAAGACGAAATGCCAGCTCAAGGTAACATCAATGATCCTCTTTATTTGTCGAATTCTGATCATCCAGGGGCGCAACTCGTAGCTATTCCATTTGATGGTTCAAACTTCATGACCTGGAGTAGAGGTGTGACCATGGCTCTAAGAGCAAACTCAGTTTCGTAAATGGTTCATGTGCAACAGCAGCAAATGATTCACCTGATCTGCAGAGGTGGGTTAGAGCTGATTTCATGGTAAGGTGTTGGTTGTTGAATTCTATGGCAAAGAACATTGCTGAGAGTTTTATGTTTGTTAACTCTGCTAAACAATTGTGGGATGAAGTGGTGGAACACTTTAGTCAATCGAATGCTCCGATGATTTTTAGAGTCAGGAAGAAACTCAATGAGGTCTCACATGGTAGTATGAGTCTTGTAGATTTGTACAACACCTTGAAGCGATTTTGGGATGAATTGCAAGTATTAGAAAGTGTACATGAGTGCTCTTGTGGTGCTATTACTCGATGTACTTGCAATCTCACTAAGAAAATTGCAGATATTGACTCTAGAAACAAGGTGATGCAGTTGCTAATGAGTTTGAACGATGGGTATGAAGCTGCTAAGAATCAGATATTGGCCATGGACCCTCTACCATCCTTGAGTAGAGCTTACTACATTCTTCAGCAGGTGGAAAATGGGAATCCAGTCTTTGGAGGGACAGGAGGTAGCTCCACTGATTCACATGCTTTTGCTGCTGGGAAGTATGGACAGAATAATACACCTACGGGTGCCACTGGGAGTCACCCTTTCAAGAAATATTGGAAGGAGATGAGAAGGTTACAGAAACTTGAGAAATTGTGCACTCATTGCAATATGAGAGGGCACACTATGAGTGTATGCTTTAAAATTCATAGGTATCCTGATTGGTTTAAGTCCACCAGGGACAGGGACAAGGACAAGGGAAATCAGGCTAGCAGAGGAGCTATGAATGTGGAATCCAATAGAGGATTTAATGAAGGGGACGGCTCCAGGAACTTAGCCCATGAAAACAGCCCTCTGGATGATGTTGTCTATGACAAAGGAGGTTCAAATCATGTTGATTCAGCTATGGTGAATGCTGTCTACCAAGAGATTATGAGGAAAATGAAGGGAAAGAGTCCCAGTGAGAACTCTTTTGTCAATTTTGCAGGTAAAATGGCAAACTCTAATGTCAATTCTGTAGCAGTTTCTATTCCTTCATATAAATGGATTGTGGACACAAGTGCCACAGATCATATGGTACATGCATCCTCATGTCTTTTAAACAAATATAGGATCAGTAAAGCTGTTCATATTGGACTGCTTGATGGCATAGTCTTAAAAGACAAAAAAGCAACATACAGTCTCTAAATCTTCAGCAGAAGCTGAATACAGGAGCATGTCCATGACTACCAGTGAGCTAGTTTGGATTGATGGACTTCTACAGGCTCTTATGATCAAGGTCCCCAGGCCTATTCCTCTGTTTTGTGACAACAAAGCGGCACTTCACATTGCTGAGAACCCGGTTTTCCATGAAAGAACCAAGCATCTGCGTATTGATTGCCACTATGTTCGTGAAAGACTGCAAGATGGGTTTTTTCTTCCACAACACATCAGGACTGACATTCAATTGGCTGATCTTATGACCAAGCCATTGGGTGAAAAGTAGCATCTCTACCTCTCATCCAAGTTAGGACTTGTTGGTTTCTCTCCAAGTCCAACTTGAAGGGGGGATATGGAGAATATCTTATGCATTTCATAGCATTTCATATGCTCTTTCTCAATTTGCCTTCTTTGCTTGCTTTCTTTGTCATTTCAGCTTATTTTGGGACTTTGTTGTAATAATGCTAGCTGTCATCACGTGATAGACGTGTGACATTGGACTATATAAAGATTGATGGATCCTTAGTCACTTAATAGGGTTTTGGGGATTCTCCCATTCAATCAATGAATGCAGCCGTTATGGCCTTCCTCTTTTAGAACCTTCCAATACAGATTCTGGCTTGTTTGAGCTAACCAAACTGCACACAGCTTTACAATACAGATGAATGAAAAACCCAAACAAACAAGCTATTACTGTTAATCCCAAACCATGATTTACTCGATAAGAAATCGACTTACAAAAAATTTTAAAAATTAAAACAAAATGTAGTATATGTTAGGCTCTAGGCCAGGCTACATCACTTATCTAGCCAAACATGATTCAGGCCCCGCCTCTATGACCCATTTAGACACCGGCCCATATGACTTCGTGGCCCGGCCCATTAAACCATCTCTTTCGCTGCAATTTTAACTAATCATCACTCTTAACTAATCACGGTAGCTGGTCTTCGTCGCATTTAATACTAGTAATATCGTCACAAATTGAATTTAATTCCCCTCTTTTTCTTTTTTCTTGGATTCTCTGTGGGCGAAAACCATCCATACATAAACCGTTGTTCACCGGCCCACAGAGTATATATGGTTAATCAATTGTACTAAAAAAAAATCGGTCTTTAAATAACCAAAAGATTTTTAGATGGAGTGGCTCCCATTGCTTCTTCAAAAGTAACGGTAAACTAAAGCGTTACGCAAATCTTTTTTCCAAAAAGCTGTTAGGCATATTTCAGAGTTTTCATTTTCCTGATAGGACTTTTTTTTTTTCCTTATAAAAATAAAAATAAAATCAGGGTTATAAATTATATGTGCTCAACAACTTAAGGTACGTACCATGATAGATTTTTATATTTAAAAATTATATATATGTGGCTATATAAATTATTCGTGATTTTTTTTTTCACTCATAACCACCATGATGTCGCCACGTAGATGAGTGTGAGTAGTGCATATATGTATGATCAATGATTCACTCCTACGTTTATTTGGCTTATTGGTGTCCACATATAAGTTTCTCTTTGTGGTTGTGCTTACATCTTAGAGTGATCTTTTTTTCACCATTACTCAATGTAGCTTATTTATAGTAGCATTCAACCACTAACATGTAAAATATCAATCTCCCTCACATGCTTTCCAACGTCTCTAACAAACGATATGCTAATTAACATCTACATGGATATAATGTTAGAGACGTTGAAAAACGTGAATGAAATCAAAAGAGTTTTTGAACATAATAAGTCATAGTATATAAGTCGATGAGTTACTCTTCATATATATCACCAATTGGTTTTAAAATGAAATCTCACTCAACATACGCATTAGGCTAAAGTAGGTTTATGTACTTAACATATAAGATGATGAATTACTTAATTTCTCTTATTGCCCTGTAGCCAACACTGTTATACGTAACGTACGTACTTCTGACTTTTTAAATAAACATATCTACAACCAGCCATCATAAAATCAAGATTTAGTTATAAAACTATTTTTAAAAAACTGGTCATAAAACCCACAAATGTTATTACGTTTTTCCAGATGAAATAGCTAGATCTGAAGTGAGAAAATTCCCAACTATCTGATTTTAAATAAGCGATTAAGATTTAAATTAGTCTACCAGACTTCATGGATACTAACCGCCTGATTATTTGGTCCTAATAAAAAGAAAAAAAAGACATAAATAGGAGGAGGAATTAAGAAATAATGATGCCAAATTAGGTAATTACGCACAAGTAAAATTGGACTAAAAGGGGAAAAAGAGAGGTGTACATCAGTACATGTGTTATGTGTATTGCAAATAAAATCATAACGTGGAATACCCAAAAATAAAGAGAGACGGAAATAAGTGGTTGAAGCCAATTATCCATCTCCATCACACATTTGGATTTCCAATTCCAAATATTTCTTGTGTTGGGTGATCGATCACGTCTGGGACTCGTGGTCAAATCGCGCCACGTGGCGTTACTACGGTGGGCCAATTTATACGGTACTCTCGTGTCGTGTTTATTCACTTTGTTTTTCATTTGTTTTGTGGCTGTGGGGGTTGACACCCTAAATTCATATAGTTTTATAATTCATGTGCTACTGTGGAAGATATTTTAATGCAATTCATGTTTATTTTATTTTATACTATTATTATTATTATATTGATTTTTTAATTATTTATGTTCAAGTTCAATGTTTCCATTGTTTTCTAGGCATGTGAAAATAACCCCAAAAATTGTCCATATTAGGCAAGTGATGGAGTTAATCGATCCGTTAATAAGAGGTCCTAGATTCGATTAGGTTTATGTCTTTTTTCTTAGTAAAATAATCAATGTTTGCCTTTTTTTTTTTATATATAATATCATTGGGTCTAGTTGATTGGCACAAGTCGATTTATCTGACGTTGTCGATTTTGGAACCCTCTTTAACAAAAGGGAAAAAAACAAAAAAATGTGAAGACCCTTGAAACGTTTCTTTTAATGAGCCTAGCTTCAAGATTCAAGATTCAAGCTATACCACAGAAATGAAGCAAATGGCAGGCAGATATTTACTGCTCACTTTATTGAAGATATTAAATTCTTTAAACGGTGACAAGTCACCCGCTATTAAATATATGGTGAAAAATGAATGGGAGTCCAATTTGAACTGATTTACTATTTGAATTGACTGGCTATGGGTTAGCCAAATGTACGTACCTTCACTACATAGGGCATCAATGTGGTGTAGATCTAGAATTTGTAGAATGCATGTTTGAATCTTCCAAGTAAAATGTGAATAATTTGTATGGTTTCAACTTAAAGAGATTTATTTTGTATGGATATGTGCTCCATGCCCCCATTGGAGGATTAGATACTCCTTGCTAGCTAGTTTTAAATGTGTAAATTCATATAGTTTGAAATGAAGATGCTTTTATTTTAATATATAGAATTAACAATGATTAATAAAAAAAAGGGTTAATATTTTATATAATTTAAACGTATATAAATAGTAAAAAACATACATAGGAGAAATAACTTCGTTATTTGATTCATTCCTTAGTTTTATTTACCAATAATCTTTTTATTATTATTCTAATCTATTTTATTTATATTAAAGAAGAAGCCACATCCACATGTGTTAAATGACAGTATTTCATTAATTATAGTATTTGTTTTAACTAATTGAAGTTTTTTATTCATCAATGTAATATAGCAATATGTGCTCAAAATAAGATAAAAAGCAACCATTAATCAAATTCCAATTAAATAAGCTTCCAATAATATCATTTAGTTGCCTTTATCCTACTAAATGATTGTAAAACAGTTAACAAGTATTATAAGAAATTAACTAGTAGAACATGTGTCTATATCAAATTTATTTAAAATAAAATAAAATTTAAAATCATATTTATACATATATATGTTTATTTATTCTTATCATATTTAAGTTCATATAAAAATTAATAAATATTGGGTGAAATTAATTAATAGAGTAGGTGCTAAGACAAATTTAGTTAATTGAAAAAAATGAGAAAAAATATATTTTTAATATCAGATGTATTAATAAAAAAAGGTCGCACATAGTTTGGGTACTAATGTAACAAGGGGTTTAAAATATTTCTGCATTTTATGGACTAGTTCATTTCTATAATTCGAACCCTGAATCTTTGGGTAAGGCTGACTTATTGAGTGAAGAGTCAAGACTTCTTGTAAGTCATTCCAACTTACCATAATATTATTCTCCTTTATTTATTGGCTCATATATTCTTTAGTTAATCCGACTCATTTATTTCTTGCACTGAATTTAAATATTTAGTGTAGGAAAAATACTCCATTAATTGTTTCTTTTCAAACGAATTTTACTTCTTTTTATTTTAAATGATAAAAATTATATAAAATTATGATATTTTTAAATAAATTTTTTAAAAATAATTTCATACTTCATACTCCTATCAGTTTTGAAAACACAATGCATAAATCATAATTAGAAAAAAAGAAAGAAAATTAAGGGATTATATTTTATTTAAAGTCCCCCTAATACATCTTTATGGATAAGAATTTATAGTTTAGTGTTTGTGATAAGATTTATAATACTCGTTATTTATCCCGAGTTAATATATCGATTACACAATTGTTTTCATTAAACAAATTAATATCGAATTTAGACCAATAAAAAGTACTGTATATATTTTATTTTGAGTGGAAATTAAGTCACATTTAAAACATAAATAAAAAAAAGACATTTCAAACTCCATTGAACTTGCCCTTAAATTGTTTCTTTCGAAAAAAAGAATAATGTAGGGACACGAGTTGCGAGTCTGTAAACGAGGAAGCTTCTGTTGGAATTTCTTTCCCATACCATACCATATCAAAAAAAAGATTAACAGATGGTAGTGAATAAAGATGCAGTTGAATATGTGGCCATGGAACAACTCTGGATTTTCATTTTCATTTTCATTTTTTTTTTAAATTTTAAAAAGAAAGGTGGGCCCTTCCAACAGGTGGTAGTTACAATACATCGATATTCCCCCACACCACACATTTGTTTCCTTCTTTCACACACCACAACACCCCTCCTCCGTTCCGTTGATTCCTTCCTCTCCATTTATTTATAAATAAAAAAAAAATTAAATAAATAAAATATAGGCTCTGGCTCGTCTCTCTTATTTCTTCTTCGGCCTCCTCCTACACATATTAAGTTGGACGCCCACCGCCACTTCCGCTCCTCATTTCTCTCCCCACTTGGATCCTTCTCTCTCCACATCCTTTGCCCCTTCCCTCCATAAATCCTCCGGATTTCCCTCTCACCCCCAACCCCCATTCCTATTTCATTTCTTAACCAATTCCTCCGATCGATCATTATTTCTGCAAAAATGCTGATCAAGGAAGTTTCCAGGCGATGCGAGCTCTGCAGCCAGGCCGCGGCCGTCTACTGCCCCTCCGACTCCGCCTACCTCTGCTGCACCTGCGATTCCGCAGTCCACTCCGCCAACTTCCTCGTCGCTCGCCACGCCCGCTCCACTCTCTGCTCCTGGTGCGGCGACTTCGACGGCGAGCTCTTCTCTGGCGCCGGGATCCACCGCCTCCCCCGATCTGCCTGCAAATCCTGCGGCCGGCTTGCGAACGAGGACGATAACGATAACGGTAATGATAGCGATGATGATGAAGAGGATGTGTCTGATTTGTCGTCCGTCTGCGTGTCGACGAATGAATCGAGCACGGCGTGTCCGGCGGCGGCGGCGAGCTCCAGGGATCGGGATTGCTGCGGCGAGGTGTCGTCCGAGATGCGGAGGAGGAGATCGGAGAGAGCGCGGCCGTCGACGGTGGACGGGAAGGTGGAGGGGGTTTTGGTGAACTGGTGCAGGAGGATCGGGCTGGAAGGCGGCCAGGACGACGTCGTTTTGGCCACGGCCGCGCAAGTGCTCGGGAGGCTGCAGGCGTGTTTGCCCGTACGGGTGGCCTTAGCGGCGTCGTTTTGGCTCGGATTGCGATTCTGTGGGGTCCAGTCTCGGGATCTGAAGCGCGTGGAGAAGATCACAGGGGTGCCGGATAAGATGATCTTAGCCGTCGAGGCGAAGCTGGAGCGCGTGTTGAAGACTCGCCGAGGGGTGGCTAGGCATTCCGACCACCAGGAGGGATGGGCCGAGTGCTAGGGCTGTACGGGTACCCGATTCTAATGCCGTGTTTGGATGACCGAAACATTTGTTCTTTTTAAAAAAACCGCTTTCTTGTTCCATCATGGTTATTGAAGAACGAAGAGCTCCAGTTTTAGGTTTTTGTTTCTCTTTTTTTGATTGAGTATGCAAATGAATATATCTATATAGTAAATGATAGAGTAGTTATAATTAATGTAATTACAATGTTGTTCTTCTTTTTATTAGGGTTCCTACTTCCTAGTTTGAGTTTTGATGAACGATGGTTAATTACACTACTGATTTCGGAAAAAAAAAACCTCGATACGTTTGTTCATGTCACAATGAATTTTGGCTAGGTTTGATGTGTGGTCAAAGTTGCATTTGTACATTATAAGTATTACTAGTGTAAAAAAAACGTATTACAGTTTCAACTGATTAAGAAGGTAACCGAAATGTTATTCACACGGTTTAAAATTGCTTCATTTAAACGAGTTTCAATTAGTTAAATAGACATTCCCGGTCTCTATCTTTGAAGTTGTCGCTAGTCGAAAGAAATAATAATTTGGATAAATTTCATAAAATAATCCTTCAATTATGATTTTTTTTGTATGAAGCCATTCATAAATTTAAAAAATTATACACAAACTAGAATTTCTTTCAAAGATGGTTTTTTTTTTCATAACCGTTAATATTAATCTTCACTTATTCTTAAATACTTAGATGAACTTATTTTATAACTACAATATAACTTAATTTCATAAATGTATGTTGTTTAATGACTACCAAAGCGGACCGGAGAATCCTTATCGGTTCTGAGATATTTCTGAAAATAAAATATAATTTATAGGTTAAATTGATTCTATATATATTTCTAGATCTTTTAACTTAAGATAGTGCTTATCTATGTTGAGTGTTGAAAATGCTTTATTTACAACAACAAATGAGTCAAAAGTGAAAGAAATTATAATCAACAGTTATAGGTAGTTGGGGGCGGGAAGAGGGGTTGAAATTATATTATATTAATCCATACGTTATATAATTATATTAGTTGACAAAATGAAGCACATTAAGCTAAAGGAGGGCTAATGGGCAATCGTGTGGAAATTATATTTTCCGCATTTTTTATACAAAATATCACCAATATTTTATTTTAAAAGTTCTACGTCATATATTATATTACTCGGGAGTACATAATAAAACTACTGAATTGAGAAATAAAACCAATCAAATTGATGAAATCAGACGACAGAATATATATATAAATGAAAGGAAAGATCTTATGGTGGAGAATGATTGCAAGTTGCAAACCGTAATCCACTTGCTAATTTTATTTTGGGATTAGGTTAAACTAATCATAAGTCATAACTCTTTATTTTTATTTTGTTTTTTTATTATTAAAAGTAAAATAAAATGGAAAACTGTACGTCTTTTCTTTTTCTGCAAGCTGGCCTAAGTTGTTATAGTCCACATATTTTACCTTTACAAATGCATGCATTCTTCCGGAGTTTATACACCATAATTTTTTATTTTTATACATTATGTTATTTTATGGTATCATTGTAATTAGTTGATGGGCAATTATAATTTTTGAAATGTTAAAAACTAAAATGATAAATAAGGTACAATCATAATTTATAAACATAAGAGCTCCAGCCAAGATGGGAAAATGACTATTGGTAAGACCATTTTCATAAAATTGCAAATAAATCCTTTCCATTCTAAAAAACAATTACAAATCTGTCCGAGAGAAGGATTGAAAACTAACGCTATTCAACCTCGTTTCACTTAGACGAGCCACAAACGGTATAGAGAAATCACTCATACCTTGTTCATTGTGGTAGATTTGTGAGGGCTTTCAACAGATCTATCATATTTAAGGCAAGAAACTTCATTTACAATTGATTTTTAATGGTTTTTATTTTAAGAAATTGTGTGTTTTAGGGTTTGAAATTAGAATTGAAATTGATGAAATTGGTTATTGTTTGTGTGTTTTGTTAAATTGTTATTGATTTGGGTGTTGTTTGAGTTGAATTATGAGTAGAAATTGTAACGAAAACGAAAGAAATTGCTCGTTTTGTTGCGATTGGAGATGGTTTTTTTGACATTTTTTCATGGCTTACTGTCGGGCAAAGGGCTCATGTAGATCTCGCGAGGTGATAATATATGCTCGGCTACTGTCACCGAGCCTCTTGTGTACCCTCACCACTTTTTGCCGAGGTTCCTTCGTACCCTCGACAACTTTTGCCGAGCCTCCTTTGTACCATCGACATCATTTGCCGAGGTCCCTTATTTAGCTCGTTCTCTCCGAGGTTCAACAGATTTTTCAAACGACGACTACTAATAACCATATATTGAATGTCATTCGATAATCATCCAAATTGATTGACATACGAAAGTGGGTGTCGATCAATTCCTTCCTTGATAGATTTCACCGGTTTTAGCCAATTTTCGAGCAAATAATTCATTCGATAGATTTAGGTTTTTTTCATTCGCCCTGATTCGTAGATGAGAGTTTTGAACCTTTTTGTAATTTGTTTGAAAAAAATGAAAAGGACCTGCGTTCAATTACTTAAAATTGTCTTAACAATAGTCGTTTTGAGATCTTATCTAAAACCTCGGTTAGTTAATGATAGTTTAGTGCTATTGTGTTCAAATTCTACTATCCTAATATTTGGACCATAGTGACAATAACTCAAGAGTCCTAGGTGCTCTCATCCACTGTATTAGGACGAGCTTCGCTCCACTCGTTATGACTCCACTTATTAAATAAAATATCTTATTTTAAAGTATAATTTTTTTTCTTATTTCTTTTAATAGTTGTAATTTTTGAGAAAAATTAAAAATTACAAAATAAAAAGATATAGGGTGTGTATGGGTGCTTATTTTAGTAGTTTATGAAGGTTCGAAAATGTAAAAACAATGTAGTAAGAAATACTCTAGAAGGGGAGGGTTGAATAGAGTATGCCCGTTTTTCGCAGAAAGTCTCAAGACTTTTGGAGCTTGTACCAAAACCTTTGAGATAAACCTGAATCACAAAGTTAAACAATTCGAACCAAGTGCGGAAATAAGGTAAAGCAAATAAGTAAAGGACACGAGTAATTGTTTACGAGGTTCAGCACAACTTGGCCTACGTCCCCGCCTAGGGTTCTTCCACAACCCTAGGATTCAAAGGCTTTATTGATTGCTTAGCTTAGGATCCTAATAGCTCACCGAGAAGCCTCTCTCCTATACAATTGCAATCTAGTCAACTCACGTTCCCTTGGAGTCCTAGACCAATCTAGAAGAGCCCCACCTCTCTCAGCTATCTAGTACAATCCTCTAACTCTCGCAAATCAATAGCCTAGTGCAACTTCCCGAGTTATAAACTCTCGAGTAACACTTGAAATGAATATATCCTATAAGCTCAGAGTGACTCTCAAAGGCTTTGAAATAAACAACAAACTATTTGAGCGCTTAGCAGAGAGACACTTGGAAGACAGATCGCTTGAATGAATGAAACTCGTGTGTAGCACTTGTGTCTGTCTGTCTTCTCCTTCCTTTCCTTTATATGAGAGTATGGAGCGTGAGAATCTTCAGCACCAGATCTCCAACGGCTCCTTTGGATCAGTTTGATCTTCAATCTTCTATATATGGACATTTTGAATCGCCATGATCTATTTTGAACTGATCTCCTCAATGTGTATAAGGAAGGATATAATCTTCAACTATACTTCCTGAAAGGTTAGTTCAACACATATATATAATATAACGGAAGTATATAATAATATAAAATAATATTCGGACAAATAATATAGGTTTTGTATTTCATCAACTGTTAATGCGTCAAGGCCTTTGACACAAACATCCTGTCAAAGCCCTTGAAACATTTATACCATTTTCCATCAAGGGAGGGAGTTGTCAATCTCCCCCTTGATGAAAGACAAAACCTGTGCATCCCTGCAACTTAGTCAAACAGATATATCATAAGTAAAAACGGACTAAGTACCTGCAAGGGTTAGACAAATGTTGGATCAAAAAATTTTAAAGTGAGAAAACATCCAACCGAAAACCATGAATCAAAAGACCAAGGTCTTCCAAGACCTTTAAGCAGAGGTTTTCAAAGTCTAACGATCATCTCCCCCTTTTTGTCTTTCAACAAAGGGCGGAGGTAAAACAGTCACCAAAATAGTTACCAAATGTTTTGAAAACGTTTCCAACAAACCAGCAAAGTAACGAGTTTTAGGGGTGGGATAGGGTGGGTTAAGGTTTAGGCTTAGTCATCCGGAGCATCATCAGTGAGCCTCGTCCACAGTCCTTCCAGCATCTTTGAAATCCCGCTCATCTCCGTCAACACCTCCTTCTGCAGCTCCTTAATATCCAGGCGAACCTCCTCCAAGCCCAACTCTAGGTTATCCATGCGTTCATCGAAAGCTGGAGCAGTGGGAAAGGCTTTTGAAGGAGTGGCAAGACTCAAGGTCCCTTGGGGAGACCGAGTGATGCCAATCTTTTCAAGGCCTTTAGAGTCGAACATACCCGTATGACGCAGCTGCTCTTCATTTTTGACATCAATTCCAGAAGCTTTGAAGATAGGGGTCAAAAGGGTAGCAAAGGGGAGGGGAGAGCCTTTTCTAGCTTTTTTGGCATGAGCCATGGTTCCAAGGATAGTGTTGGCCAGATCAGGATCAAGGCCATTTAGAATGCGGTAGAGCAGGACCATGGCATTGTCGGTTAGGAGTGAGCCAGAGTTAAGACGGGGTAAGAGGCATCTAACAATGATGTTAAAGATAATTTTTGCCTCAAGGGTTAGGGATGAGTGGGTGTGTTGCTTTGAGGTGCTGTTGGATGCTTCGGGTAGGAGATATTTGGCTCGGGCTAGGATGATGCAATTTTCTTTTGAGGGGTGGATTTCAGCGGGTGGAACTGGTGTAGGTAAGCCTAGGGAATCTGCAAAGTCATTGGAGTTGAGAGAGATTCTAACCCCTTTGACGACAGACTCCAAAGACCAACCATCAGTGTCGTTCTTGGCTTTTAGGTTAATGTAGAAGAGTCGGGTAAGCTCGGGGTAGTAGACAGTCTCAAGGTTAAGAAGGGTCCAGGCTGGGGATTTTTTGAGGAGCTCAATGCAAGGTAACTTCAAAGCTTCAAAGAACTCAATATCTAAAAAATCTGAACAGCTAACCTTACGAGTTCTAAACTCGTCTACCCACTTACCAGCAGTCTCAGCATCTAGAAACCAAGAGGAGGGCAAGGATTGATTTACCTGGATATAGGCCGGGGGGTCTGCGTTCTTTCTGCGCGCAACTGTTGGAGCAGCTCTCTTGACAGGCGCTACAAGACTCTTGACAGGCGCTACAAGACTCTTGACAGGGCCCTTCCTGGTACGCTTGGGGGATGGAGGCTTGACTGGAGCAGGGGCTTTCCGCTTCTTCGGAGACGGGGGAGGAGGAGGAGAAGGAGAGGGAGATTCTTCCTCCTCTTCCTCAGACCCCGAGTCCTCAGCGGACCCCGCGTCATCTCCTTCTGGTTCCTCGTCCTCTCCAGATCCCTCTTGCTCCTCTTCTTCTTCTTCCTCAGGCTCCTCCTCGGATGGAACCTCCTCGGCTTCGGCTTCCTTCCGAATCCGCTCAGCTTCTTCCTCGGCCAGTTTCTTAGCAAGCTCTGCCTCTTCATCGGCCTTTTTCTTCCTTAGGGCCTCCTCCTCGGCTTCCCTGGCAGCGTCTCTTTCCAGGGCGGCATCAAGGTCGTCTTCCTCCTCTTCCTCGTCTGGTTCCTCAGCCAAGATCTTCCTCTTCCCTTTCTGTTTAGCACTGATCGGCTTCTTCGCAGAGCGCTTTTGAGAGCCTTTGGGAACAATGGCCGAGCTCTCAGCAATGGTGCTCTGGACAACGGTTGGGATGATAGCTTGAGGAGCGGGTTCAGGTGTGGGAGAGGTAGCAGTGGCCTGACGTCCCTTGGGGGTGGCGCCAAGTCTTTTGGGTGTGACAGTTTTCTTGCTTTTGGGTGCCATGGAGAAAATCGGTAAGGGTTTCTTGAGGGGCGATTGAGAGGTTGAAGATGAAGAAGTGAAAGGGGTTTGGGTAATTTCTGAGGTGAGAAGGAATCGGGTACAGGATTTGGTTTAAGTAGAGAGAGAGGGTGACAGATTGATGGGATGGGTTTAGGGTTCCAAGGAAAGAAATCGTTACATTGCTAAGATTTGAAAGGTTTTCAAATTCAAATTCAAATTCAAATAACCATTAAAATCGGACAAGGTAACTAAAAAATCTATTTCCAAAAATAAAATATCTTTAGCGGTTTAAGGCAATTTTTGAAATCCGATTAAAACAAATATAATTGATTAAATATCTAAAAAGATATTAACCAAAAATATATGATCCGATAAATGTACTCCACCATTTAGTTCACACACCTTGACATGGTTCTCAAGGGTCTTGACACTAAGTAGAATTTATCTTTCGTAAAGGGAAAGCTCCCCCTACGAAAGTGCATCCTTGTTAAGCATCCCAATCTCTCGTCTAATGAAGGTGAACCTATCCTTTGCCAAAGGCTTAGTGAAAATGTCAGCCCATTGATAATCAGTAGAAATAAAAGATATGGACACATCACATTTTTCAACATGATCTCTAATGAAATGATGCCTCACATCAATATGTTTGGTCCTTGAGTGCTGAACAGGATTCTTAGTGATGGATATGGCACTTGTATTGTCACACTTAATTGGGATACCTTTGAGGTTGATGCCAAGATCTCGCATTTGTTGAGCTATCCAAAGGATTTGGGAGCAACAGGCTCCAGCTGCAATGTATTCGGCTTCTGCAGTGGATAGAGCAACTGAATTTTGCTTCTTTGAGTGCCAACTGATCAAAGATGCTCCTAAGAATTGGCAACATCCTGATGTGCTCTTCCTATCCACCTTATAGCCTGCAAAATCTGCATCAGAATATCCAATTAAAGTGAAATCTTTTTGCTTTGGGTACCATAGTCCAAGCTCCTTAGTGCCATTGAGATATCGAAAGATCCTCTTCACAGCCACGAGGTGAGATTCTTTAGGATCAGCTTGAAACCTAGCACACATGCAAACACTAAACATGATGTCAGGTCTACTAGCCGTGAGATATAATAAAGATCCAATCATTCCTCGATACTCCTTTTGATTGACACTTGTTCCAGTCTTGTCTTGATCTAGAGACAATGTTGAGCTCATGGGAGTCTTGGCTGCCTTGGATTGATCCATCTTGAACTTCTTCAAGAGATCCTTAGTGTACTTGCTTTGGTTGACAAAGATCCCTTTCTTGGATTGATGAACTTGTAATCCCAAAAAGAAGTTGAGTTCACCCATCAAGCTCATCTCAAATTCACTGCACATGATGTCAGAAAATTCCTTGCACAAAGATGTGTTAGTAGCACCAAATAATATATCATCAACATAAATTTGAATAACCAAAATGTCCTTTCCTTTGGTCTTGATAAAAAGAGTCTTGTCGATCAACCCCCTTTTAAAATCATTTTCTAAGAGATATTTAGACAAGCGCTCGTACCAAGCTCTTGGGGCTTGTTTCAAACCATAAAGCGCTTTGTCAAGTTTATAAACATGATTGGGAAATTCTGAGCTTTCAAAACCTGGGGGTTGAGCTACATATACTTCTTCTTCTAAGAAACCATTGAGAAAAGCACACTTGACATCCATTTGATATAACTTTATGCTCATAAAAGATGCAAATGCTAATAAAATGCGAATGGCTTCAAGCCTGGCTACGGGAGCAAAGGTCTCCTCGTAGTCAATACCTTCCTCTTGATTGTAGCCTTGAGCAACAAGCCGTGCCTTGTTCCTCACAACCTTGCCATTCTCATCTAGCTTGTTTCGAAACACCCATCGAGTGCCAATGACTGATTGATGCTTTGGCCTAGGCTTCAAGGTCCAGACTTTGTTCCTTTCAAATTCGTTAAGCTCACTTTGCATAGCAATGATCCAGTCTGGCTCCTGAAGTGCCTCATCTACCTTCTTTGGTTCAACAAGAGAAACAAACGCGTGAAAAGCACAAAGATCTTTAAGTTTAGAACGAGTTTGAACACTAGAGGTAGGGTCAGAAATGATATCCTTTAATGAGTGTGATGAGGAGTATTTGAATTTCCTTTTGCTGGTCTCAGCTCCTTGATTCGTCACACTTGTAGGATTGACTTGTAGTGCATCTGACTCCGTGGTCCCGTTAGGTTCAGTTACAGCAGTTTCTGACGTCTCAACACTGTTGGATTGGACACCAAGGGCTTTGGACGAATCTTCAACACCTTGGGCCAATTCTTCAGTGTTAAGAATCGGTTCCTGCATGTTCCTCTTCTCTGTGTTCTTGGTAGCAGCAACATCACCTTCCTCGTTCTCTTCATGGATGTTAAGATCTATATCTGCAACACTTTCACTCAAAGCACCGTCATTGCATTCATAAAAAATAACATGTATACTTTCTTCAACAACCTGGGTCCTTTTATTGAAGATTCTATAAGCTTTGCTACTCGTGGAATAGCCAAGAAATATACCTTCATCACTACGCGCATCAAATTTCCCAAGGTTATCTTTTCCATTGTTATGAACAAAATAAGTACAGCCAAAGGGTTTAAAATAAGATATAAGTGGTTTGCGGCCTTTGAAAAGTTCATAAGGAGTTTTCTTTAAGATAGAACGAATAAGACAACGATTCAAAATATAGTTAGCTGTGTTAACAGCTTCAGCCCAATAGGTTTTAGGTAATGCATTTTCTAAAAGCATAGTCCTGGCCATATCCTCTAAGGTGCGGTTCTTGCGTTCCACAACCCCGTTTTGTTGAGGTGTCCTAGGAGCGGAAAAGTTATGGGAGATGCCATATTTAGCACAAAACAAATCAAATTGAAGTTGATCAAACTCCCTACCATGATCACTCCGGATAGACACTATGGGCTCATTTCTTAAAGTTTGCAACTCCTTACAAAGTTTTGAAAACTCAAATAAGGCCTCTGATTTTTCTTTCAAAAATGCAACCCAAGTATATCTTGAAAAATCATCGACAACAACTAGCATGTACCTTTTACCATTGGGAGATTTGACTCGCATAGGACCACATAAATCCATATGTAAAAGTTCAAGGGGTCTAGAAGAACTTACAACCTTTTTGGGTTTGAAGGAGCTACGTGTTTGTTTACCTCGTGTGCATGCATTGCACATATCAATACCTTTGAAGTCCATTTCAGGTAGCCCTCTTACAAGCCCTTTGGACACAAGCTTCTGTAGCGTATGTGGACTCACATGACCGAGTCTCCTGTGCCAAAGCTTTGGATCGTCCGTCAAAGCCTTTAGACAGGTTAAGCTTCCTTGTGCCACTTGATCAGCATTTACAGCGTATATGTTGTTGTAACGATATGCAGTCAAAATAACTTCACCAGTATCTTCTCTGCACACTATACATCTTTTCTTGTTAAATCTGACATTGTTACCACTATCACATAATTGAGAAACACTAAGCAGATTATACTTTAAACCATTAACAAGATAGACATTTTTAATACTATGGCTGGAATCACTTCCAACACTACCAATACCAACGATGTCACATTTTCCTTTGTCACCAAGAGTGATTGTTCCCGTGGATTGCTCCTTTAGATCATGAAAGAGAGAACTCTTCCCACTCATATGCCTTGAGCATCCACTATCAATAATCCATTTGTGTTCTTTCACCTTGGTGATCTCCTGCAAAACAAACATCAACCTTTGTGGCTAGACCAATAAGCAAATTTGGATCCATTGTTGGGGTAAACCATATTTGGTAAAATAGTGCCTTTGGGGACCCAAACTTGTGTTATCCATTCTTTTCTCAAATGAACAGGAAATGTATTACGAATAATGTATGGATCCTTTCTCCTATAAGGGCAGGTCTCTTTTACATGTCCCTTTCTAGCACAATGGTGACATATAGGAGAGGTTCTGCTTCCTTTTGCCTTTACAAAAGTGGTAATGTGTTGCTTCTTTAAAAACTTTGGATTGTAACCAATACCACTTTTGTTTAGAGAGCTTTGTTGCTCACCCAACATCTTATCAAGAGTGCCTTTGGATTTGGTAAAACTTATGAGGGCTGTCTGTTGGTCTAGAATCTTATTATTCAGGGAGATCTTCTCGTTCTCTAAGTCCTGATGCTCATTTCTTAGAGAGGAGAGATCTTGCTTGAGTTCAGATTTCTCCGAGTCAAGCGTCTTGACTTTAATGTCAAGATCTGAATAAGAAGCTTCAAGACCTTTGACCCTCATAGACAGATCCTCAATAGTTTTTTCCTGGTCCACAGTTCTCTTAATAAGAATGTTAGTTTGGGCAATAAGCTTCTCTTCATTGGCAATCATATTTGAAAGGAATTCCGATAATACCTCTTTTGGACTTTCCATAAGTTCTCTTACAGTGGCTTCAAGCTTTTCATCGTGAGATTCATCTTCTGAAGCCATAAGACAAATGTTGGCCTTCTCATCGTCGGAGTCAGAGTCGGAATCACTCCAAGTAGCCACCATGGCTTTCTTCTTCCATTTGTCACCTTTCTTGGGCTGGCTCTTTGTCTTTTGAGGGCAGTCCTTCACAAGATGATCTGTTTCACCACATTCAAAACAAGACAACGGTTTAGTCTTCTTTTCATACTTGTTGTATTGAGGCTTACCTCGAAATTTTGAAGACTCTGATCCATCCTTGTTGTTAAATTGCTTCTTCATTTTGAGAATTCTAGCAAGGCCTTTTGTGATAAGAGCAAAAGGATCATCCTCATCGTCATCCTCATCTTCGGAATCAGATCCATCCTTGGGCTCATCCTTCTTAGACTTGAGTGCCAAGTTCTTAGTGCTAGCTGAAAGTTCTCCATCGTCTTCATTAAGGATCATCTCATGCGTGATCAGCTTTCCAAGAAGGTCATCAAGGGGTAGAGTGGTGAGGTCCTGGGATTCCTCTATAGCTGTTACTTTAGGACCCCATTTCTCCTTTGGAAGGCACCTCAGTATCTTCCTCACTTTCTCAACGTTGGTAAAGCTCTTGCCGAGAGAGTCAAGGTTGTTGGTGATTTCTGTGAATCGTGTGAACATGGCTTTGATTGACTCATCTGACTTCATCTTAAAGAGCTCATATTTTCGAAGGAAGATGCTGATCTTGGTGTCTTTCACTTGGCTCGTTCCTTCATAGGTGACAACCAACTTGTCCCAAATCTCTTTAGCTGACCTACAAGAAGAAATGCGGTTAAACTCATCAGTGCTAAGACCACAATAAAGTAAGTTAATAGCCCTGTAGTTTTTGGAGATGGTTTCAAGATCTGCTTGGTTGTATTCAGACTCCTTCTTTGCAACTTTGGTGTCATTTGGTCCTTCCTTTTCTGGAATCTTCGGACCATTCTCTATAATGTTCCAAAGCTCTAGATCCTGGTCTATGATGAACATCTTCATCAAAGATCTCTAGTGGACAAAGTTGTTTCCTACAAAGAGTGGCGGTCTGCTTGTGGACCTTCCCTGTGCAAATCCTCCGCTTGCTTCACCAGACATGATCGAAAACTCACAAGATTGTTAGATCAAAAACAGTGAGTAAAGCTCTGATACCAATTGAAGGTTCGAAAATGTAAAAACAATGTAGTAAGAAATACTCTAGAGGGGGGGGGGGGGGGTTGAATAGAGTATGCCCGTTTTTCGCAGAAAGTCTCAAGACTTTTGGAGCTTGTACCAAAACCTTTGAGATAAACCTGAATCACAAAGTTAAACAATTCGAACCAAGTGCGGAAATAAGGTAAAGCAAATAAGTAAAGGACACGAGTAATTGTTTACGAGGTTCAGCACAACTTGGCTTACGTCCCCGCCTAGGGTTCTTCCACAACCCTAGGATTCAAAGGCTTTATTGATTGCTTAGCTTAGGATCCTAATAGCTCACCGAGAAGCCTCTCTCCTATACAATTGCAATCTAGTCAACTCACATTCCTTTGGAGTCCTAGACCAATCTAGAAGAGCCCCACCTCTCTCAGCTATCTAGTACAATCCTCTAACTCTCGCAAATCAATAGCCTAGTGCAACTTCCCGAGTTATAAACTCTCGAGTAACACTTGAAATGAATATATCCTATAAGCTCAGAGTGACTCTCAAAGGCTTTGAAATAAACAACAAACTATTTGAGCGCTTAGCAGAGAGACACTTGGAAGACAGATCGCTTGAATGAATGAAACTCGTGTGTAGCACTTGTGCCTGTCTGTCTTCTCCTTCCTTTCCTTTATATGAGAGTATGGAGCGTGAGAATCTTCAGCACCAGATCTCCAACGGCTCCTTTGGATCAGTTTGATCTTCAATCTTCTATATATGGACATTTTGAATCGCCATGATCTATTTTGAACTGATCTCCTCAATGTGTATAAGGAAGGATATAATCTTCAACTATACTTCCTGAAAGGTTAGTTCAACACATATATATAATATAACGGAAGTATATAATAATATAAAATAATATTCGGACAAATAATATAGGTTTTGTATTTCATCAACTGTTAATGCGTCAAGGCCTTTGACACAAACATCCTGTCAAAGCCCTTGAAACATTTATACCATTTTCCATCAAGGGAGGGAGTTATCAGTTTATAAACTACTAAAATAAAGAGCTTAAATTAGTAGTTGTGTATGGAGGCGTTTATTTGTGGGGTTTTAGTTAAAATTGGGGGTTTAAAAATAAGTCACATTTGATAGCTTATTTTGGGTTTTTGGGGTTTATTTTATTTGAAAATACAATTATACCCCTAATAACAACCAAATAAACTCCACTTTTTACAAATAAACTGTTTTTCATCCCATACGGGGTTTGTATTTCACACAAAATTTTAGCCTTATTTGAGGTTAAATTTTCGGAAATTTCGCGAGGTACCCCTGAGGTATTGCAATTTTCGCGGGATGTACAGAAGTTTGACAATATTCGCGTGGTACCCCTGTGGTATTAACCTATTTCGCATCGCGCCCTTGCAATGTTAAAACTAACAGAGTCTGTGTTTCTCCGTTAGTTTTTAATTAAAAAAAAAAGCCATAGCGATAGGCGATAGAGAGAACTCCTGCGATTTTCAAAACTCGACTGAGAGAGAAGATGGAGATACATCCGCTCGACACCGCTACAATCTGGAGGGACTCTACATCAAAACCGGCCCCAAGACAAAGAAGGTATGTTGTGAAATAGGGTTTCGAATTGGGGATTTTGAATTAGAGAGAACTCTTTCGAATTGGGGATTTTCGAATTAGGGTTGTGTGATTTTGGATATTTTCGAATTTGGATTATGTAATTTTCGAATTGGGGATTTTCCCATGCCTCTTTCGAATTGTTGAAGAGTTTCGATTGATTTGCATTTTGAAGATGCTTATGGGTTCGACTTCGACAACTTGAAGCATAACATAAGAGTTTGATTTGGAGTTTGATTTGCATTGTTTTGATTATTTTAAGAGTTCATTTGCATTGTGCTTGTTATTTCAGAATAAAGGAACGAGTAGTTAATCCTCTACAAGTTGGGAAACATTTGATAGAAATTGCGTGAAGAGTTTATTTAAAACTGAACTGAATTGCTTACCTTGTTAAACTGATTTCACAGACATTTAGAAAACAGATAGAGATCTAAATTTAAAGCTGATCTGAATTGCTTACCTTGCATATTTTGACTAAATGGTGTTGCATTATCAACTTGTTGCTAAGGAGTGAGGACAAGAAAAAGTTACAGGGAAGTTAATTAATTTTCTTTATATTTGGATGACAGTATTACCACAAATAGATGTGTATTGCCTCTATTCTGTCTATCCTGCACATAAATTAGTCTATTTGGTTTCTTATTAGCATTGGTCAAGGCAGTTAACTAAACACCACTTTCTTGGGTCCTCTAATAGCTAGTTAATGATCATGAGAGGTGTAAGGATTGACGCTTCATGGGAAAAAGGAATAAATGGAAGTCATTTCCTTAGATTGAGAAGATTAATATTATACTCCATAGTGTTTAGTTACACATTTTTATATTAGCCTATTAGCTCAAAGGGTAGAGCAATGTGTTTGCACACATCGATGTGGGTTCGAATCCCACATAGGCTACAAGTTATTTTTTCCATCATAGCTTTGGATGATTCTGGTAAGCAATATTCTTTTGACTCAGCTTGAAGGTGTGTCGATTTAATTATTTAGGCTATCTAATCCTTACATAGCTGACATTTTTCCACATCTAAAATCGGTTCTATATTTTAGCTTCAACTCCTTCAAGAATATCAAGTAAAGAGTGCTTTGATTTTCACAGAAGAAAGAGTGTTAGTGCTATATTTCTATTTCTATTTCTATTTCTACATTTGCAAACAGATTCAGCGAGCTGGTGTTTCCAGCCCAGTTGCAACTCATTTTTTGGTCACGTATAAAAGGGTATTAGCCATTACAATGCAATTGCAAGATCAGAGATTTAAAGTTCAAGAATATAGGCATATCATCTTGCTCCATCTCCCCACTAAGCAGTTGTCCCTTGCAAACTTTACTGGAGTCATCTACAAAACTCAATATATATTAAAGGGCTCTAAATTCTAATTGCAAATGATCAAATCGGATTGTTCTGCTATAACAGTCTGAAGTTTGACAGCAAATTCTGTTTCTGCATTCATATTTTTAGTTTCTGCATTCAGATAATTGACAGCAAAGATAAGAAAATCAGAGCTAAACTGAAAAGTGAATGAGTTCAACACCATAATCATTGCAACCAAATTAAGAACTTGTAGCCTATGTGGGATTTGAACCCACATCGATGTGTACAAAACACATTGCTCTACCCTTTGAGCTAATAGGCTAATATAAAACAACTTTATGCTAACGATTATTTTTCATCATGACAGTTCTAATGCAATAGGTTTATTTCATTGTAAATCCTCCTTAACAACTCCAAGAAACAGATTGATGCAAAATAAAGGAAAACTTTGCGGAATGAGCATACACAGTGAATTCAATGCCATCATGAAGGAAACAAAAAGAATATTTTACAGTACCTGTTAAACACTATGGCGTACAATATTAATCTTCTCAATATAAGGAAAGATGACTTCTATTTTATTTCTTTCTCCCTTGAAGCATCAATCCTTACACCTCTAATGATCATTAACTAGTTGTTAGATGACCCAAGAAATTGGTGTTTAGTTCACTACCTTAACCAAGTCTAAGAAGAAACCAACTAGACTAATTTATGTGCAATGTAGACAAAATTGAGCCAATACATGTCTATTTTTGGTAATCTTGTCATCCAAATATCAAGAAAATTAATTGACTTCCTGTAAATCAAACAATTGCGTTATATAATCAAGAATGGTGGTGGCACAAGGCTAGGCATAGGCTACCAATATTGTTATATGAACCCAAAGCAATCTCAAGCCAAAGTGAATCCAAATTAGTTATAATGTTATATACCAAACATTGGCATCCAATACTAACTATTTAGATCAGCAGAAGTAATCAAACCACATAAACAGATAGCTCATATTCAAAAGAGAAAAAAACTGATAGGGGATATACCTGCAGGCTGTTGCAGCAACAAAATGGTTTGGAGCAAGTACAGAAGACGAGGGTTTTACACAAGTTTTGGCATTCTCAATTGAATCCGACCACGAATTCCTATCCCCAAACCTCAATTCTCAATTTACAACAAAGCATTGGATGATAGAAATCCGAATCCTCAAATTCACAAACATATATTCAAAATCCCAAATCCAAAACCCTAATTATCGAAAATTTTCAAAGAGTACTTACCTTCGTTGTGTAGCCAATGACTCCAACTTTTCCATCCAGACTCTAGTCGGCACCGAACTACCTATTTCGCCTTCTCCTTCGAGCTTCAACGGTCTCTCCTTCTCTACCTGCGAGGCTGTCTCTGTGCCGCCACTCTTCTCCTCTCAATTAGGGCTGCGTGTTCTTTGCAATCCGCCCCTCCTCTCCAGTGGAACCGGCGCGGCCTCCAACTGCAGTCGGCGTCGCCGGCCGGTGTGAGTTGCCTTCCCCTTTCTTCTTTCCCCTGTCGACCTGTGTGATTGTGTCCCTCATCTCCTGTCGCTTCTTTCTTCCTTGTTTGGCATCAACTAGCATCCTTCTTTTCTTTTCTTTTTTTTTTAAGAAAAAAACTGAGGGAGCTGTTAACTTAAACGTGGGAGGGTTACGAGGCGAAATTACCATAACACTCAGGGGTACCACGCGAATATTGTCAAACTTCTGTACACCCCGCGAAAATTGCAATACCTCAGGGGTACCTCGTGAAATTTCCGTTAAATTTTTAACTTTAATCTGTTTATAATTTTTAGTCATTTTTTCAACCCCGGCCCATACAGACCCATAATGATATACTCGTGGTTCTTGTTGAGGTGATGAATAAGATTCCTAAGATAGCATGCTTAGAAGTAAAGTTTAGAGAAAATGGTACCCAATATACCAAAAATTATCACCCTTTGTAAAAATGTCACTCCCCCATAAAAAATGTAGTAAATGTCAAAAGGTGATTTTTTTTTGCAAAACTAACCGGTCACGGTGACCTTGTATTATGGGTTAATTAATTGAGAAAATGATAGGGAATATACCAAAACTTTGGGCTTCTTGCAAAAATGACACTCCCCTTCTAAAATTTGCAAAAGTAGCAAATAGGTCTAAACATTTGCAAAAATAACCGGTGGTCATCACCTCCTTTCACAGGTTACAATTCCTGCTGAATTGAGCCCTCACCGCCCCACCTTCTCTCCGGTCGTTCCCCGCCCTCCACGAGCCACCTCCGGCCACCCAACCACCTGCGTTCGAACCCTCTCTCTCCGGCGCACCCACTGAGCCCAGAACCCATCCGGTTCGTGCCCACCCAACCACCACCGTTCGAACTGCCACCCTCAACCGCCCATTCAACAGAGAGAGAATCCCGGGAGGCGATTCCATAAGGGAGAAGACAATGAAGAAATTAAAGGAAGAAGCTTTGGAGGAGTTTCGAAGAAGAAGAAACCCCCCCCCCCCCCCCCCCCCCCCCGAGAAATATTGAAGGCGATTGAAGAAGAACAATCCCCCGCCCACGCAGAAAGCAAGTAACTACTCATCCTCCCTCTATTGAACTCGAAAATTTTGTAGATTGTCCTATTGTAGATAGTCAGCGAGGTTGGGGAGAAATCAGATTGAAATTTTTTTGAAACCCTAACTTTGTGGGAGTTGGAAGGTTTGGGGAAATTGAGGAAGTTGTGATTTTCAAATGGACATGGAAGTCATCGGGGATCTGAAGACGAAATTGAAATTGAAGGTCTGAACATGAGTGAATCGAACTGAAAATCTCGATTAATTGGTGAATTTTGGAATGGGGAAATAGTTAACGTCACTGATTTTTTACTGTCATACATTTTTCCGTCTCGCATTTTTTCTTTACTGGCACAGATTTTTTCTTTACTGGCACGAATTTTTGTTTGACCAGCAACAAATGTGATGTTGTGTCTTTTCGTGTGTGTTTTGTTGTCCTGCTGAGATGGGTATGGAATGATGTTGGATGTGGTAAAGGGAAGGTGAATGGTAGACGGAATGAGTGCGTATTATTTTGGAAATCGGAAACTTTTTGTGGATTTCAAGATCGGGGTCTTTAGTGACTAGTTGTCTTCAAAATATAATGCTAATAATGGGTTATACTTGTACATCGTTGTAAGTTTGTTTCTATCTGTTGAAATATGTTGTGATTGAAACCATTAATGTTACACTGGACGATGTCATTTGAGAGTAATGTAGGTTTGTTTCTAGGGTTGTCATATGTTTATTACATAAGTTTTTTTGTTGTTGACACTATTGTGTAGTCGTGTATGTGTGGTGTTTGTTTCATTCTTTACTTGTGTGAGTTACCATTTTAAGATTATTTGAACATGTGTATTTGTCGGACATATGAATATGTGAACATTTGTATTCGTGACATTTGTGTAGTTGTGTTATTTGTGTAATGTTATCTGTTTTGACATAAACATTATTTTGACTGGCTAGACATATGTATATACTGGCTAGGATTATTGTTAAAATGGGTATTATCTGAACACCTGTATGACAGATTAAGTAGACAATGAGAAAATTGAAAAGAAAAAAAGTAGCAACGCCGTCGAACAACAAGGTATTAACTGTAATCACTTCTCGGACAGATTAAGGGCCTTCTTTTTGTCTTGGTGATGTTAAACATGTCGTGTCGTGTGATATTTGTGCAGCCGACACTAGCCCTTCCTCTGGAAAAGTCTTTCAGAGGTGTGAGACATGGTACGAGCTCCAAGGGCGACTCCTCCGGTTTACCATCAAATGTGCTAGAAGAAATCGGGACTTTGAGGAGGAGAATCACAAAGATGACATTCAAAGCTTCTTTGGAAGGGAACTTTAGTACTTCGTAGTGTTTGGTTTACTTGTTAAACATTTAATCGTTTCCACCTTTTGGATGACTTGTATTTGATGACTGATAAGTTATGTTGTGGACACTTTTTTATATTCATTATGGATGGTTGTTGTGAATGTTGCGTTATAACGCATTTCATTTGGGTTTAATGGCCGATATTCTTAGGTTGAGAAGTTTCTGAGATAGAGAAAATATGTCAGGTGTTATTCTTTTATCGGCTAAGACATCATTGTCACTGGCTAGATAATAATATTTACTGGCTAGTAAGCATACAAAGCAATGGGTTATACTTAGACATCGTTGTAAATTTCTTTCTATGTGTTGAAGTATGTTGTGATTGAAACCATTAATGTTACAATGGACGATGTCATTTGAGAGTAATGTAGGTTTGTTTCTAGGGTCAGTTATGTACATTCAAAACCACCAAAACCCCAAAGTGTCAGTGAGTTAGAAGCAAACTAACAAAATACTACATTCGACTACGCAAAAGAAGAGTTATTCCATTAGACATCGATTTCTTCACCTTACCACCACATGCTTGCTTATGTCCTCCGACGCTTCCGGCGAAGGAACTATCCTCGTGACGGGTACCTGCTTGTCTATATTATCTTGCTCCTGACGGATCCAAACGGCATGCTCTCCTCTATGAGCATTGCCCCCTCCTCTATATCTACATCGACAACTTTACCTTTCATCTCCGGAGCAATGATTGTCGGTTCTGCCCAGGTTTTCTGGTTTATCTTGCTAGTTGTGTGAATTTCCGTGCCAGCTAAATTGTTATCTTTGCCATCCAAATGGTTATCCATGCCATACTCCAAATTGAGATCAAGATACGATATACACCCAACTTTAGTTCGAAATATTTTTTTTCATAAACATATATAAAGTGGGTGTCTATAGATGGATAAAATTAAATTAAGTTTAAAAATAAATTTATTTTTTAATTTTAACAAATAAAAATTGTTGAAATTTAGTTTAAAACAATTAAAATTGGCCTTTTTCTCTCCCCCCCCCCCCTCTCTCTCTCCCTCCCCCTGTAGCATTTACCTTCCACCGGCTGTGAAGGTGCCCAATTTATTTGCAAAAATAACATTTTGCTACCCCCTTGCAAATTCTACACCCAAAGGTTATTTTTGCAAAGTTGATTTTTTTTTGGTATATCATATCCATGCAAATTGTCCTAATTAATTTGGGTGGGCTTTTAAAATTTTGGAAATCTTTGGGTGAGATTTAAGGGATTAGAAAAGGAGAGAGAGAGAGAGAGAGTTCATTCTCACAAAATCAAATCTGCAGATATGGAGAGAGAGAGATCGTGAAGGAGGAGGAGAGAAGTGAAGGAGGCGATTGAGAGGCGGTGACTTCCGGTGGCGGCGACTAAGAAGCGTAGACGGAGGCGGCGGCTAAGAAGAGGCAGCGGCGACTTCCGGTGAGAGAAGAAAGTGGAGGCGACGATTGAGAGGCGGAGGCGAAGGATCCGACGAGAATCCGGCTACCATTTCGAAACAAGTAAGCAAACCCTAACTAAATCCCAACAATAATTGGTCTGAAATGTGTGATTTTCGAATGGGGATTTTGGTGTGAAACCCTAAAACTCCATCCGTTTCATGTCGTTTTGCCTGCAGGTCACAAAGATGCAGAGCTAAGGAAGAAAGAAGAGAATGATTCGGTGAAGGGAGAAAGAAGGGGAGGCTGCTGTGTTTGAGTATTTAGGATGTGAATGTGCACTCTTTCATCTTTTTCTAATTGCATCTTTGTTTGAACATTTACTCATTTCCAGTTTATGTAAATGTCGTGGGAAGTTTATGAGATTAATAATATCTGATAGGGCTCAAGTCTTCCGTTGGCTGACACATCGGTTTTATTGGCTAGACAACAGTAGTTACTGGCTAGCACTACTAGAATTATGTCATTTAACATCGGGTGTTTAACATTGCCTAGAAAAGCAGGTGATGTTAAATAAATTTTTAACATCGGCAATTAAATTTATGATGTCAAAAAATATATAGACATCATCTTGTTTTTTTTGACCGATGTTAAAAGATTTTTTCAAAATTTTTTAGGAAGCGCGAAGTGTGATATCCGAAATGAGTTTAAAGACCCGCCTAAGAAGTACATGGGCGGTATTTCTGAAAAGTCCGAACACTTAATTTTTTTTTTTGCCAGGTCTCTAATATTTCTCCTCTCGTTCTACTCCATTCCACATCAACTCATCGTCTCTCTCACTCTCAGATCCCATCTCGACCCTAACCTGGCGACCCCAACCCCTCTGATTGTACTTCTCCCGTCTCCGACTTCCTCCCCCATTCCCGACTCCCTTCTCATATCTCCATGTGTCTCCCAATCTCGCTTCTCATGTCTCCGACATCTCCGGTGTTCTTGGGTGCTCTCTCTCATCTGTCTCCAAGTTCCACGCTCTCTCTCACACAATCGGCGTCGAAGCTTCTTCCCTCACCGGCCACCGCCTCTCTCAGCATCGCCTCCCGCACACGTATGCCTTATCCCAACTCGAAGTTTCAATAATGATGATTTGGGGTTTCTTTTGTTTTGTTTCATTATTGCTAACTAAAGTGATGGTTTAGGGTTTCTTTGGTTTCAATTGATTCTGCAGAAGGGTGAGAAAATACCCTTCGAAGATTTCATTGTGATTGGCTACATATACCTTTCATTTTCTTAATGTTTCATTTATGTTGTTGGTATATTGAAGAGTTTTTGTCCTTTTGATTGAAAATTTGTAGATTTGGTTTGAATATATTTTGGAACCTTTATTGAAACCTACAATATCATTTGCCAATTTGTGTTGCTTTCCACAATAGTTTCCTTCTTTCTTTGGAGGTGTGTTCAAGGTATACTTTTTTCTCACGAGATTAGACTTTATATGAGTTTTGGATGATATATATCTTTCAGTTAGGTCTTCAATTGTTGGAATTTGCTTCTGATTTCACTTCTATATGCAGATAAGTAAATTAGTTCCCTTCAATTGCTTGACAAATTGCATGTTTCACATTTAACCCTCTTGATGTCTATTTGTGATTATGAGATGTCTGGATACATATATATTTACTTTAAGCAAATCTGTATAAGCTTAGTTTGGTGGAACATGAATGCAAATCTATATTTACTTTAAGTAAATCGACAAAGCCAGGTAGCTCAGACTGTGATAAGTGATTTGGTGCTCATTGTATATTGACTCTTTTGTTTATGGTTAGCTGTTCAGTTTTCCATTTGAGTTATAATTTAGAGTTATCAAATTTTTTTAGAATTTATGTTTTAAACGATTGACCTTTTGAAATTATTTATAGTTGTTTAGGGTTAGCTGCAGGCATAAGCGTTTGCTAGTGAATCAACTACCTCTTTAAAACATTCGAAAAGGTATTGACTTTGGTGTAATATCAGTACATGCTATTTTGCCTTGAACTCTTAGCATTAAGATAATGTCATTGCTGTAACGAGGAGCTATTGCTTTTCCCATCAGCTATGGTGTAATACAACTACCCTAGCTATGTGGTATATTTATGCTGCAGTTTCTCAGCTCTTGGGTGTCTCCTTTGTAATTTCACTAGGTAACTTTTTACCATGCACATAATGGGACTGAGCGGTCAACCCGATGAAGACATGAAGGTTTTTCTTTTCTAAAATCCCTTTATTTTCTTCAATTTATCATTCTCTTTCCCTCAACTATTTCGATCTTTGTCTTCATTGCTTGTTACTCCATCCTGTCTCTCTCTTTTTTCTTCTCTTTTGGGGTTTTTGTGTTTACTGTTGGGGGAGGAATCCACATACTTAGTGGATAACTAAAAATTGATATGTTTAATCATCTAGTTCTTAGGGTTTTGAGGGTGGAATCAGATTTGGTAGTTGTTGATTTGGGATGGTTGAGATGAGGGGCGGAGTTAGGGTTGTTTAGGGTTTTCTACAACTTAAGATTCAAATTCAAGCTCCAATTTCTTTTCCTTGTGAGAATTCTAGCATTACGAGTATTGACACATTTCCACATATACTAATAATGAAATTCTTGTGGCTTGTTTGTTAGCTTTCTGTAACCATAGGCATAATGCTAGCTTATTTACTAGGACTTTTCATCGAATGGAGAGTACTTGCAGTTCTAGGTAAGTCTCATTCGATGAGTGATGGCAATGTCTTGATTAACATTACAACTTAATTGCAAACATAGATGTTCATCATTGCCAGAGTATGTAGACTCTAATTTTGTTATTCCTTTATTCTTTTTTGTAGTAGTTCCTTGAGACTTCATTGCAAGTTCTCTGTGGTTTTGATGCTGATATATCTGCTGAAGTAAATGACATTAAGGTATTTGTTCATTTATATGTGCAAGGAATGACCTCATTTGTGATGAAAGGTAGAGATAATTGGGTATAAAGGTGATGTAGGTGCTTCTCTGGCTGAATTTTGATCTGAGTAAATGAAAGGTGATGTAGATGCTTTTTTGCAGGAAAAAAGTTGGCCAAGAGCATAGTCAAAGCAAGAGTTGTAGCTTGTGTCAATCGGGTGCCAGGTATGAACTCCAATGCAGTGAACACTGAAAATTCATGTCCTGATATTGGAATGTTATTCTAAATATCTTAATTTTCTCTTGTGTGAGAGAAATACATGTCTTGATTTTAGGATGTTAATTTGCTTCTTGTTAACTGAGTGTTTGTTTCTTTCAATTAACCGAGTGTGTCCTTTCTTTTATGTTTCCACAGTTTTTATTGTGTCTCATTTCAGTTTTTATTATCTCTAAATTCTGGAATCAAATGTTGCACTGTGTCTCTTAGTGGTTGGATTATAAATGTTCAACAATCCAACATTGTGTCATGTTGTTATGCTGAGATAAATTTGACCTTATTGGAGTAATTGTGATGCTAGAGCCTAGTGAAATAACCATAGAGATTGTGATTAGATTTTCTTACTGGTCCTCTTTGATAAAGAACCTAGGCAGCTGGCTTGGGATGCTTACTATAGGCAAAATTAAGTTCTAAGGGCGCATGATATAGATCCAAAATCTCTTATCATAGAGGTGATAAATAAATCAAAATTTTCTCATGCTTATCAAGTTGGGTTTCTTTGTTATTTTTCTTTTTCAAGCAATTCTCTCATTTGTTTCTTGAATAGATAGTACTTTTGTGTTTGACTATCTGTTTTTTTTTAATTCAACAGACATATGAGAAGGGACTGATGATTTCTGTAATTCCTTTCACATCCAAGGTATTCTGCACTGCCTTAGAAATGTACCCCATTTTAATTTTACTTTGCTTTTCACACTATTCTGCATTGTCTGCATTAAGTTTTCAGATGTGAAGGTATTTACTATTTAGACACCCCTTCTTGTTTTTTGCTTTTCTGTCTCCATCTGTATGATTCAGAAATGGTGAAAGGTTCCCTTTGCAGGTTGTTACACCAATCTAATGGTTGTAGGTTGGAAGGATGGTTGGCCAGTTTTCTAAGTCGAGATCAGACCCGATGGAGGAGATGGATGGCATTAAGTTGCCTTCTTACAAGGGAGACAACATCAACGGGGATACTTTCGACGAGAAATCAAGGATCCCTGACCCTAGCAATTACAAATTGTCTTATACAAACTGTCTCATACTTTCGACGAGAAACAAGTTTTGCTCATAGACGAGCATTTTGTGCAGTTATAAACTGTATATTCTATTAGCAATTACAAACTGTCTCATACATAGACGTGCATTTTGTGCAGTTATATTCTGGTGTACCGAAGCTATAATATTTATCACAGAAAAGAGGAATTTCTTATGCCGAGTGTGTTTCCAAGAGGAATAAACAGGATTCACCTCATGATAGAGATTCGTCTAGCATAGGCTTGAAGGTTATGGGTAGTAATGAAACAGTTGTCAAGGATTAAGCATGAGACAGAGCCTGCAAGGAGTCAACGACTCTCAGTTACCAGTCCCCGGTAACAATGTGCAAAATCATATGTTACCCATCTATTGGTGTCCATGGTATGTGTGCTCTTCTCTGCCCTTTGAACCGTGATAAATGATGATAGATTTTCACTTAGGTTCTATGCTATAGTATAGCATTATAACTTTGAGGCAACCAACTCAAAGAGACCTCTTATCCAACCCAAGCATTCTAGTTTGTTTGAGCTCCTTGTATATGAAAAAGACTGTAGCAATAGCAACTATAGGATGAAACACCAGTTTAACAGATGAAATTCAACAAATAAATGTAAAATGTTTTTCTCAGATTGAATTCTGTTTCCTTTGCAGCAGTTGGAGATCACTAGCACTGTTTAAGTTTGCTCTGGATGTAATCTTTGCAGTTGGGCTGCTGCGGTTGGCACCCAACAAGGTGACTCCACGCTTCACTAAAGCCGCCCTCAGATTTGTCACATCTCTTATTTCTTGCAATCAGGTGATGTTCACATCCATTCATTGTGTTTTGACAGTTACTCCACAATATGCTGTCATTGGGAGTTTATTGATCGTCAATTATAGCCAGAGCAAATCTCTCACATGCAACTATAATATTCACTATTGGATATGGTACTGCTAAGGCCTAGCTTGTTTGAAAATTGTTGCCTTTGATTATTGATTTTAAAATGGAATACTTAATTATGAGAATAGTTAAATTTTTATTTGAAACTTTAGAAGGGATTTTTTTTGTTAATGTAACTTTATTATTACTACTTTAAAGCCTATTAGCTCAAATTGGTAGAGCGATGTGTTCAAGCACAAAGGTGCGGGTTCGAATCCCGTATAGGCTACAACGACAAAAAAAAAACACAAATATTTCATTTAACATCGGCTAAAAACAGATGTTAATCAAAATAAAAAATCGATGTCTATGTGGGTGATGTAAAAAGTCAAAACTTTTTAACATCGGGTAATAGCCGATGTCTTTGTATGTTATAACATCGGATACATTTTATAATCGATGTTGTATCATATCAAAGACATCGGATTTAAAAATATAACCGATGTTATAACATACAAAGACATCGGCTATTACCCGATGTTAAAAAGTTTTGACTTTTCACATCACCCACATAGACATCAATTTTTTTTTTTGAAAGACATCGGTTATTAGCCGATGTTAAATGACAAAATTCTAGTAGTGTAGTAAGCGTAAATCGCATATATTCGGGGTTCACATCTCAGGCAACCAAAACGGACAACCACATACTGTAACTGCCGTACATATATGCAGAATAACAAAAACCAACCTTCAACAACTCAAAGAATGTCGTTTATCTTAGCTGTCCTTGAGGTGGGAAGTTCCTGAGGTAGACGAGATCCGACAGGGTTTAGTCTTATATTGGCTAAGAGATCGTAATCAGTGGCTAGGCGACAGTAGTTACTGGCTAGTAAGTGTAAATCGTAACTTTTTCTTTTTTTTTAGGCCAAGTGAAATCATGTATAGGGTTGTATGGAATTTTTTTGTGTTTCAGCACCTAGTTAGTATTTCTTTTTACTTGGTAACAAGCTTTGAGGACTTCTTCACCTTGCCACGCCACGCTTGCTTATGTCCTCTAACGCTTCCGACGAATAAACTCTCCCCGAGACGGGTACCCGCTTGTCTCCGTTATCTTACTCCTGACTGACCCAAACAACATGCTCTCCTCTATGAGCATTGTCCCCTCCTCCATGTCCACGTCGACAGCTTGACCTTTCATCTTCGGAGCAACGATTGTCGGTTCTGCCCAGGTTTTATGGTTTATCTTGCCAGTTGTGTAAATTTCTGTGCCAGCTGAATTGTTGTCTTTGTCATCCAAATGGTTATCCATGGCATACTCCAAATTGAGATCAAGATACGATTTAGACCTAACTTTACTTCGAAATATTTTTTTCATAAACATATATAAAGTGGGTGTATATAGATAGATAAAATTAAATTAAGTTCAAAAATAAATTTATTTTTTAATTTTAACAAATAAAAATAGACAAAAATTAGTTTAAAACAATTAAAGTGGGTCTCCCTCTCTCCTCCTACGTTACCTTCAATCCGTTGAGAAGGTGCCCAAAAATTTTGCAAAAATGACCTTTTGTCATGCCCTTGCAAATTTTCAGCCCCTTGGTCATTTTTGCAAAGTTGGCTATGAATTGGTATATTCATGCAAATCATCCTAAAGTTTATCTATTTTCTCTATCTTTTTTTTTGGTCAGAAGGAGAGTCTGCGCTCTCCGCGCATATAGCCGCGCTTTTATTGCAAGCAAAAAGGGCTAAATAGTTAGCAAACAGGGGATAGTCCGACCCTTCACATCACCATGCAGAAAAGAAAAAACACCCTCATGAGGGTCAAACAATACAGTCACACCAATGTTAAAAGAGTACGCTAACCTAGCTATGTGGTCTGCTATGCAGTTCACTTCGCGGAACACATGTCGAACCTGGATAGTCCAGTTTCTTCTAAGTAAACATTGACAATTACTGACCAGGCTAGCCAACGGGTGGCATCGTGGCATTGTTCTACCTAGCAAGGAAGCTATCCGTTGGGAGTCCGTTTCCAGCTAGCCCCCATCCCAGGCGAGCAGCAGACCTTACGCCACTGGCCACTCCCCATAACTTAGCTATGGGAACAGTAGCAGGTCCATTGTTAATTAACAAGTAAAAACTCAGCTACAGCCAAAATAAATCATTTAATTTATTTTGGTTCTAGTCTCATAAATTGTTAACAAGTAAAAACTTTACACATTGTTTTTAATAATATATATATATATATATATATATATATATCTAACTACTAATTACTCCGTAAGAATCTTTTTTTCTTATGTATCATATCATAACCACCTTAATTTTATGATTTTTGTACATTTTTACTGTATCAAGTCTACCCAATAATATTTTTTTTACATAAGGTAACAGTTTGGGTGATATCACTAATCCACCACCCAATAATATTTTGTTTAATTTTATAAAAGTAATTTATTATATTATAAATATTTTATTTAAAAAATACGCATAACACAAGGATTATACTAATTTATACGGAGTAGTATATTCCCTCCGTCCAATAATATATGAGTTTTTAGAGGTAAATTTTTGTCCAATAATAGATGGGTTTTTATGTTTTCTAGGTAGAAAATTATAGTAATAATTTGTATTGGTTTGTGTGTTGTTGACTTTTTAAAATAATTTGATTGGTTAAAATGTCTAGTGGATGTTAAAATTTATGAAAAATTTAGTGTAATGATGATGTTTTTTTAAAAAGTAAAGTTTTTTATTAAAACTTGTGCAAAATGCTAAAAGCCAATGTATTTTAGGACGGAGGGAGTATTAACTATGTTAATATATTCCTACACATAAAACGAGAATTATATAGTTAAACATATGTATAACCAAATGCATGCATCATAGATCTTTGCCATTTCTTTTAAAAAAATTATATGACAATAGGTAATGAATGGAGCTTCTTTGGCCGTTGAAAATATCAATATACTAGCATATTGTGGCGGGAGAAAAAATCACATGTAACGTAGGGATTTATAATTCAAGTGGGCCCGCCAGTGGTCTATATACGGCGGCAATTTAACTTGTATTATACGGAGTATGTTTATGGGTGCGTGATGATTGGGCTGTATACTGCTTCGTTCGACGTGTCTCAACGATCTATTACTTTGTTGGAGTTGTGACATTCGGAGTTGGGATGGGCTGAAATCGTGGTAGTGTTTACATGGTGAATCCGTGTAGGAAAAGATTCCGTGGAGGTTCGTCTTCACCGTTCACGGAGATGTATGAAGTATAGCTAGACAACAATGCTATTTCTCAATGGTGCTTGGCTCAATCTGTAGTCTACATTCCAACCTGCTAATTTTAGCCTTTAATTAGGTCTGTTTAGGTTCATATTTCGTTGTTTATATTGCTTGGTCTTTTACATCTTTTTCTGTATTTATGTTGTATGTTTGACGGTATGTCGTCTACTGTCTTATACAGTCTCTTGAGCTAGCTTCAAGGGCGGATCTTTGGGCAAGCCCACCCATCAGTTGTTAGGGTAAAAATTAATTTGGAGTGTGTTAAAAAAGATTATTGCTATGGTGATTTTTTACTTGCTAAGCTTAATTTTTTTTTGGTACACACAATTTTACCTTCAATTGTTGTACCATCTAAATAATTATAAATTAATATAGGTATATAAAGTCGAGAAACAACATCTACTTAATCACTTAAATCTCTTTTGGATCCGGGATCATATTTTAGCTTAACAAAATTTAATTTGTTTCTTCTCCGTGCATATTATTTCGCTCACCTAACTTAAAAACTCTAGATCCGCCACTGGCTAGCTTCAGACTTGTCCATATAATTAAGGCAGGGTATATACATAATACATGAGATGATTAAAGTAGCATGCATAGATAGGACTACAACTATATAATAGTAAAATAAAATGAGAGGTGTGAAGGTACACACACCTTTGGATTGTGTGGACTCAATTGTTACACAAAAGGCTTTATAATATATTCGCTGTTGAGAGAAATGTGTGAATGTGTATGTGAAATTTAATTAGTTACTATTTTTATAGCCAAGGTTGTGGCTACCATCTAAAGGTACTTCCTGACTTGCTATAACCAATCTTTTAATTTAATTTTGCCATATATATATTTCTAAAGTTTAATTGTGAACATACATTTGATTGATATTCCTTAAATGAGTAACATGTGAGATGGCAAGTTGCAATGTCGACACTAAGTAGGGGTCATAAATAGTACTCCCCTCCCTAGTCGAATTATTAGTACTTTTTGCCAATTTTACACTCTTATGTATGAATATTGGCTGATCAATTTAATACAGTATTTTCTAAGAAAGTTTAAAATAAAAATAAAGAAGGTCAAATTGCATAAAATCACCCTTTAAATAGCCCACTTTATTTGAAGGATGGGTGGTTCTATGTAAACTTTTTGGTTTTAATGGGTGGTTTACTGCAATTATGTGTTTAAAAAGTGTTTTTGAGCAAATTGGGCTATTTAAGGGGTGGTTTTCTGTAATTTGGTCAATAAAGAATATTTAAAATTGAGTGAGGCTATAGACATGACAGTGGAACAACTATTGGCAAGACAATTTTCACTAAATTGTACCTCAGTCCTCCCCAATTCTTTGTTTGTACTCTGGCCATCCTCTTGTTCAAAAGATCTCTACCCTGTTCATCATCTACTTATTGAAATTATACAAAAGCATATCTACCCACTAAATTGGGAATACAAGAAAGAGGAGATTGTGAAACAAATTAACGATGTCTTTTCATTCTCCTCTTCCTTCCATTATTTCCCACTCGTCACATAGAAAACAAGTATCTTCACTTGCCATGTACTCTCTCAGAGTCGGAGGGGGAGTTACATGATTCACTCCATGTTTCCGATTAATGGAAGATGTCCTCTTACAAACAAGGGAGATTGACTTGTCGGTGCAAGGGTGATGGCCCGGCGGAGGAGCGGGTGGCGCTCGCGGCGTCGATGGAGATTGACTTGTTGAGGGAGAACGAGGTCGCGGGTGGTACCGGTGCGCACGAGGTTCTGCGCGATGGAGGACGAGGTCGCGGCGACGTAGTCAACTCAGACATAAGGTTTCCTACAATCGACTTGTTAGCCAAATCCGACTTTGAATACTCTTTCATTCCGAGTGAAAATTCCCTTGCACTATCTGTCTTAGGAAGAGAGGACTTAAGATTTTCTGCCACTGTCATCCTCATAAGGCTCAAACCCAGCCGGTTAGACCGCTCTCACGACTCATAAAAGGACTTTTCTGCGTCGGAGGTAGCCTCTATAATGGAAGCGAGTGTTACTTCTGTAATGATTGCAAGGTCTAAGACCATGATACCCAATGTGAATAGGATCTGTTTGGACCAATTATCATAGTTGAGCCCATTGAACTTCACGATAGAGTTTGCAGATGCAAAGAGATTTGATGAAGCTGCAAACATTATACATGCTTATCTGTTAGTGCTTTGAAACTTTAATACAGATTCAGACAACAAACCTTAAAACATGTATTCAATTAAGCAACCTTTGGGCAATACTCAAATACACATACAATCATCGATGCTAAAATATATCAACTTTAATATACAATCACCACACACATTAGACAAATAAGCATGTTATCTTTGGATATACACACTATCCATCCTAGTTGTGAAAAATCATCGATCCCTTTAATATTATCAACTATATTCAATGATCCACCTTTGGGTGATCTTCAAGAATTATAGTCAATAAAATCAATTGTTCAATCAACCTTTTATGTCATTTAGCATCTTTTTTTTTGGTTCAAAAGTGGCTTGAAAATGAGGACTTGGCCATGGCATCTGCCAAGTGGTTCGTTTGGTGTTTTATGTGGAGTAGAGACACTTCCCATCCTTCCTCCTCCAGCCATCTCCTGCATTGTGTTGCCAGATGATAGTCCCCTATAACATCCTTTAATCATCAACAATTGACAACCATATATATCAAAGTCTAAATTCTCTTTCAGCTAGGCCACTTTGGTGAGTAACAAGTTTCTTACATAATTTAGACAATGAATTAACATATCTTGATGCATAGATAAATATCTTTTCTATTGCGATT